>JAJKFI010000241.1:172137-192668 GCA_029204185.1 Lerista edwardsae | reverse complement strand
CCCAGGCTCCACCCCTGCTCTGTCAGACCCCGCCCTCTCTTCCCCAGGCTCCACCCCTGCTCTGCCAGGCTCCACCCTCTCATTCTCAGGCTCCACCCCTGAACTGGCCCCGCCCTCGCACCCCCAAGCTGCACCCCTTGGGCCACAGAAGACCTGCAGCCCCAGCTGGAGGTGGCTGCAAGGAGATTCTCCTCTTGGATGTGGGTGCAAAAATTTGGGGAGACAGCCATGGGTGGCATCGAGAGAGATCCCTGAAAGTATGCGTGGAAAGCGAGAAGTGCAAGTTAGGAAGGGGCAGCAGAGATGGGCCAAGATCTGTCTGATGCCGTTTCCCCCACGTCTCCACTGCCTCCGAGACCCCCAAGTCAACCCTAGCCCCCCCTCTCCTTCACACTGACTGTCTGCTCCTCTCTTCCTGTCCACACAGAGGGAGCAGGAGGAGATAAACGGCCATCGTAGGCAGACAGAGGTGGGCAATTCGCTCCCCTAAGGCAACGGCCTCACCCGGCCTCACCAATGGGCCGGCCCCGGAGGCAGCCCTGGGAGTCTCTCCCGGCCACCAGCCCCTCGCTTACTATTTCTTGGTGATCCGCTTGGTCTTCCTTCTGTGGTAGCAGGTCATGAGGACGACCACCAGGACCAGCAGCCCAAGGAGCACGACTGACAGGACACCCGCCCCAATCATGGAGATCGACACCACGTCCACTTGCTTGGCCTGGTTAGCTGGTGGAGAGAGAACGGAGGCAGCTGGGCAGGAGCCACCCGACGGCTAAGGAAGCGCAGTTCAGCCCCGCGGCCAATGCCTCCCCGTTTCCCGCCCCGTCTCACTACAACACGGTCGCCATTTTGAGGCCCCCATTTTGAAGCCCCACGTCGACGTAGCCTGGTGGGGAGGGCGGTTTCAGTGACGTCATGCAGCCAGGACGCTCCGGAACGCCGTTCCGGTTGTTCCGTGCAGGGCTGGCTCCGCCCACTGCAGTCGGTCCCGGTAGCTACTTCCTGCGTTCTGGTTGTTAGCGCAGGTAGGTTCCACCGCTGGGTGGTTTCCTCAGATTTTAAGAGCAGCAGATTCCAGCAGCCCCCAGAATCAGGGCCACCGTCAGAATGAAACGAGTGGCGGCGAAGACAAGCAAGTCAGGTGGGGAAATTGGCGGGGGGGGGGAAGGTTTTGCCATATAACCCTACCCGTACTCTGAGGTCCTCTGGGGGGGCCCTTTTGACTGTGCCACCACTAGGAGAGGTGAGAGGGGTGGCGGCCAGTAGAAGAGCCTTCTCGGCGGTGGCACCCCGACTTTGGAATACCCTCCCCTTGGAGTTAAGAACTGCTCCCTCTTTGGCGGTATTTCGGCGGGGGCTGAAGACCTCTTTGTTTCAGCAGGCTTTTAGTTGCTGACAGGCTGGCTGGTTTTTTGCATCCTTTTTTATATTTTTGTATATTTTATGATCCATGGGATTGGCTGTTGTACGTTTTATTTTTAATACTGTTTTTAATTATTGTCTTTTAATTATTATGTAATTATTTGATTGTGTTTTTAACTTTGTAATGCCGCCTTGGGTGCCTTCGGGCAGAAAGGCGGGGTAGAAATTTAATAAATAACAACAACAACAACAACAACAACAACTCCTGTCCCATCACCTTCAAGATAAGAAAAGCCCCCTCCCTCTGAATCACGAGATCCCTGCATCCTGTTGCCACTCCCTTGGGACTGCCCACTTTTACAACCAGGACGTTGCACGTGCCCATCGTTGTCACCCTGCGATGGATTTTTCCTCCGTGCCCCCTCTGGTGGAACCTTTACTCCCTCAATCTGTCCAGACCCCTTCGAAAGGCGCCTTCGGATGGCACCGCCACGTCCCGTGGCAAGGAGTTCCACAGGCCGCAGGTCTCAACACCAGAACTAGAGGGTGCACGTTGCAGGCCAGGATCCACTCCCAGGTGGCGCTGCTTCTGCAGCACGCGGCAAAATGGACCGGGACGCGGAGTCTCCCTCCAGGGACCCACAGAATCCCCTCCCCTCAAACCTTCCGAGCGCGATACCTTTTATGACGATGTCTGCCTGGGCCTCCTTTGTCGCAAAGGTGTTGGAGACACGGCAGAGGTACACCCCGGCGTCCTCGGAGCTGAGTGGCCTCTGGAAGAGCAGTGTGTCGCCTTTCACTTTTACCCCACTCGGAAGTGGGTTGTCAAGCCTGGAAAGGAAGTCGCAGGGTCAGGAAGGGTCAAAAGATCACCCTGGTATGGGTGGGGCCAGGCAACTCGCCAGTTGTTGTTTTTTTTGCCTGCTCGTGAATTTGCCAGTCCCTTGAATTTGCCTGCTCTCACCGCATGCGGCTAGTCCACATTGATCACAGAGGCTCCCCACACAGGTGCTTTCAGGCACGCAATGCACAGTGCGATCATGTTTTCAGTGATAACGGAATAAAAACACATCGCACTGCTTTCTGCGCCCCTCACGTTTGTCAATTAAAAAAAAAAATCTGCAAATAAAACGGAACCAAATAGCAAACCTCCAGCAAGGCAGCATCACTTGGCCTCCGGAGCAGCAAAAAAAGCAACTACCTGCGTATGGGAATGAGACTCCGCAGCCCTGAAGCAGCAAATTCCAGAATTTCCATAGCCTTTAACGGGTCTTTAATGGTTTGGGGGCAGGGGGCTGAAGAAACAAAGAGACAGTTTGTTCCTGACACGGAGGTTATGCCTGGGCAAAAACATCACCCTGCACATTGCTGCGTGCTCAGGGGGCAAGCCACACGGCAACATGTTCAGCCGTGCGCACGCCGGCAGAGCAAGCTGCACTACCATGTGCCCACCAGCACATGAGCCGTCAGAGCTGGGGGGTCAGATGCTTCATCCGTCCAGCTGAAAAAAGAACAACACATCTAGGCCTTTAGGTGCCATCTTCGCATCCTGTGACAAGGAGTTCCACAGGCTAGTCTTTGCTATAACTTGGCCTTGGGTTCAGGTTCTGGCCCTGGACATGTGCCAAGTGCCGTCTGCAGCCCAGGCAAGGCTCCGCCCATCCCGCCAAGCTCCGCCCCTCCAGCCTTCTTTGTCCAGCAAGGCACTCCCCATAGCAACCAGTCCCCACACCTGAGTCTCGGTAACCCTAAGCAGAGCATAAAGACAACAACATGAGAGGAGTACAGAGGAGGGTGACCTCTGGACCAGTGGTGTCATTCAAATGGTTTAGGAACAGGAACTCACTTTTGATTGGCACTTGTCGGGAACCCGGAACCAGCCACGGAGCCCGTTAGGATCCGGAATGCCTGTTCTGGCCCGTTCCCCCTGAATGACATCACTGCCTTCGCCCCCCTAGGAATCCGGAGTCCCTCCGTTTAACCCTCTGCGTGCTGGCCAACCCAGAAGAAAAGCTCTTTGCAGAGGAATCGGGAGGGGGGAGGAGGGAGAGTGAAGTGGGCGGAGTCAGCCCTAATGTTAACTAGTGGAACTGAGTTCCCCGGCGTTCCCCCTGCATGACATCACTGCTCTGGACACCTGAGGCACACGTCAAATGCTGCCCTTTTCTCCAATTATGCCCTGTGCCTCCCACTCTCCAATGTTCTTGCCAAGCACTTCCCTCTCCTCCACACTTCCTCTGCCCCTCTCTTCCTTTCCATTCCTGGCAGTGGGAGGAGAAAGAGCAGTAGTGGAGGCAAGACAGGTGTGTGGCTCCTCATCCGTCTGCTGCCTGAGGCATCTGTCTCAGCAGGCCTCATGGATCGGCCGGCCGTGGAGGAGCATCAGCCTCCACAGAATAGAGGTCCTCTGACTCCATCAGGCCTCCTGGAGGACAGCAGAGGACAGTACAGTCCGCCCTCATTATCGACTCCCAGATTTGGCTCAACGTGGATCCCACAGCCTGCGCCGGTCAGCCCCAGAGGACCTCCTGCACGCAGCTGGACGTCGAGTCCAAGAGGTCTTCTGAGGCGCAGGGGGGCAGCGGGCAACCTCCCCAGAAGGCTGGCTGGAAACTTTAGAGAGGCACTTTCAGTGTTTCCATCCGGACCTTTCTGCGGATTGAATTATCCGTGGATATTGGTATCAGCAGGGGATCCAGGAACAGGTCCCCCAGGGGTACCGAGGGCCCACTGTTTGTGGGTTGGGGCACACCAATCTGTCCCCCTGTGCTTGGGGACCTAAAGACATCTCAGCAGTCGCAAAAGACTTTGCCCAGAACGTGCAAAAAAGGAAGGACTAGTGCAAAAGCAACGAAGAGAAGAGCAACGAGGACGATCAGGGGGCTGGAAAACCAGTCCTGCGAGGAAGGGTGGAGGGAACTTGGTGTGTTTAGCCTGGAGAAGAGACGGCTGAGAGGGGACATGATGGCACTCTGCAAACACCTGAAGGGCTGTCATAAGGAAGAAGGGACAAATCTGTTCTCACCTGCCTCTGACAGCAGAACTAGGTCCAACGGGGACCAACTGCAAGAGAGGAGATGCCGGCTGGACATCAGGAAGAATTCCTTGACGGTCAGGGCGGTTGGACAGTGGAACAGCTTGCCACTGGAGGGAGGTGGTGGGTTCTCCCTCACTGCAGACCTTCAAGCAGATGCGCGACAGGCACCTGCTGGAGATGCTTGAGGAGGATTTCCTGCTGCAGGCAGGGGGGTGGACTAGATGACCTTGTAGGTCCCTTCCAACTCTATGATTCTGTGATTCAATACCAACAACGACACAGCAATAATGAGCCGTGCACGGATTTCCCTGCCTCTGAAAATGGTCCAAACGCGCTTTGTGGTGCATTTGCAACACTTCCTGGGCCAGAACGAGCGACTTGTGCCAGCCTAACTGTACTTTTTCCCTGAAAAGTGAGGTGCTCTGGACCAGACAACAGAATCTCTTCCTCTCTCTCTCTCTCTCTCCCCCCTCCCCGCTCTCTTGTCCTTTCTCCTGCTTCCCTGCCCTGACGTGTCCAGGCTCGCGACGGTAGGTGTGGGGAGGAGAAAGGGGGGAAGAGAAGGGCGGGGTCAGCCATGACATCACGAACAATGGGTGCTGAAATCAAAGGAATCCCTTGCGTTTCCCACGGTGTCTGAGCGTGTCCGGACACCTCCCCAAACTCCACGTTGGAGCCGGTTGGGGCCGCCTCGCCGCTCTGCCCTCTGCAGCGAATGCGCGCAACAGGTGCATCACGCCGCCGTGCGCCGACAGCCCTGCCCGAGCATTTCCGAACATATTACGCGTCTTAACTGGGGGGCGGTTTCCCCTGAACGCTCCGCAGAGCTGCTCTCGAGAGGAGCCGAACGGTCCCATCGTCTCCCCAGCTTACAGGCTGGGGGCGGGGGGCACAGAATGGCCAGGAAATTGTTAGTGTGTGCGTTTTTTTTCCTTCACACGGCACACCCATCGGCCTGTGGAACTCACTGCCACAATATGCAGCACTGGCCTGAATTTGCGTGGCTTTTGAAGGGGGAATTGAGCAAATCCTTGGAAGAGGAGAGATTTTACAAATGGCTGCTAGCCATGATGGCTCTGCGGAAACTCCAGTTTCAACAGCAGTCTACCACGGGACACCTGAAGCTGGAGAGCAATGGAGAGAAAGAAGAACGCCTTGAACGCCTACATCTGAGTGTGGACCACCAGCTGCCTCAGGGAGCACACAACAAGACGCCTGCATCCTGTTTCCACCCCCTTGCACCTGGCATTCCGAGACAGCGTACTTCTAGAACCAGTTTACATTGACCCATCCCAGCATTGACCCAACTTCTCGTCCATCCATTTGTCCAATCCCCTTTTCAAGGCTTCCTCGCCTTTCAGATGTCATTGCCACATCCTGTGGCAAGGAGTTCCGCAGACAAAGCCTGCAAGCATGGGCTAACGTTGGCACACTGAGGCAGCACAAAAGGACCAAATGGGGGCTTCCTTTCAACTGGCTCTGGCAAACCTGAGTGTGTGTGTGTGTGTGTGTGTGTGTGTGTGTGTGTGTCCAGGAACGGTACTGGGCAGGGGGCTCCAAAAAGGTGATACCTTTCCGATGGTCCAACCCCTTTCCTTCAAATGTGTTGCAACTCATCTACCATGGTAGAAGAAGGCACTCTGCACATGTCCAGAGGTAAAACATGTTCAAAGGATAAAAAAAAAGAGGATAAACCATAGAATCACAGAGCTGGAAGGGACCTACAAGGTCATCTAGTCCAACCCCCTGCCTGTCGCAGGAAACCCTCCTAGAGCATCTCCAGCAGGTGCCTGTCAAGCCTCTGCTTGAAGGTCTCCAGTGAGGGAGAATCCACCACCTCCCTCCAGTGGCAATCTGTTCCACTGTTGAACGGCCCTTATCATCAAGAAATTCTTCCTGCTGTCCAGCCGGAATCTCCTCTCTTGCAGTTTGTACCCCTTGGACCTAGTTCTGCTGTCAATGGCAGATGAGAACAGATTTGTCCCTCCTTCCTTACGGCAGCCCTTCAGATATTTGCAGAGTGCCAGCATATCCCCTCTCAGCCTTCTCTTCTCCAAGCTAAGCATACCCAGTTCCCTCAACCTTTCCTCACAGGACTTGTTTTCCAGCCCCCTGATTGTCTTTGCTGCTCTTCCCTGAACCTGCCCCAGTTTGGCTGCCTCTTTCTTGAACTGGGCTGCCCAGAATTGGACACAGGACTCCAGGTGAGGCCGCCCCAACGTGGAGTAAAGCGGAACCACCACTCCTCGCAACCTGGAAGCGATTCGTGCAGGCTACCATGGCACTAGGCTGTCAGATTCAGCGCCATCTTGCAGAGCGGCTGGGCAGAGCTCCCGGTGCCACTTCCCTTGTCGCTCCTGCAAGATTTTGCAAAGCAGGCGGGAGACTGGCGAGAGTTCAAGATCAATGCGGGCGCTGACTCACCCCTTGCCTACGCCAGGGCTTTGGCATTCAGCGGGGCATCGCCCTCCCCCTCCCCTCGTGCCCGCGGGGCAGATTCGCACAAGCCCCTTGAGCCGGTTTGGGATGCCGAGAAGTCAAGCCGCGATGTGGCAAACGGCACTCGAAGCCTGGCACAGAGCAGCCCCGTATCCCGGTTGCAAACTTGACTTGGTTCTGAGCTATACGGTGGCACCCCGAGGCCAACTGAGATAGCAGCCTCAGGAGGCAGGCTGGCAGTGGGGCATCCGGTGGCTCCCGCTCCTCGCCTGACAGCTTGCCAACCTTTAGACATTTCTGTGTTTATCCATTTTTATCCACCTTTTGCAACAAGAGCTGGGGCCTTGAACACGTGCAGAGTGCTCTGTGCAGGAGGCTTGAACATGTGCAGAGTGCTTTTAACATGCGCAGAGTGTTCAATCTTCAGGAGGCCTTGAACATGTGCAGAGTGCTTTTAATATGCGCAGAGTGCTCCGTGAAGGAGGCCTTGAACATGTGCAGAGTAATTTTAACATGCGCAGAGTGTTCAATCTTCAGGAGGCCTTGAACATGTGCAGAGTGCTTTTAATATGCGCAGAGTGCTCCGTGAAGGAGGCCTTGAACATGTGCAGAGTAATTTTAACACACGCAGAGTGTTCAACCTTCAGGAGGCCTTGAACATGTGCAGAGTGCTTTTAACCTGCGCAGAGTGTTCAGTCGGCAGGAGGCCCTTAACATGTGCAGAGTGCTTTACAAAGAATGCCGGCATTCCTGTCTCCAAGGGGGCAGGCTGTCCTTGGAAGAACCCGGCTCCTGCTCTGCCCCCCCCCCCGCCATGCAGCACCTCCTCGATCCACCAGCCCGGCTGCTGACTCAGCGGTTTTCCCTGCGCACCGCAAAAGGCGGCGAGCTGCTTTTTGGTGCCCGAGGCTGCTTCCCCGAAACCCACAGCAAGCCCCGGCTGGTCCCTCTGAGCACAGAGCGGCTTGCAAGACACGGGAGAATTCCCTGGGCGCTGAGTCAGGGTGGCGGGTCGGCCGCCTCTTTGAACGGGGCTCCGGGGCGGCTGCCACAGATTCCCTGTGTGGCTGGCTGGCGACTGGCCCGGCGATCGGCCTGCAGGGCCCAGGGGGGCTCAGTGCCACGTTGCCCCAGCGGCCGTTTGGGGGGCAGGAGGGCTCAAAGGGAGGGAGGGAGGAAAGGTTCGCCTGGGGAAACACGCTGCTTGGGGAAACCGTGCCAACCACTGGCACCAAGACAGTGCCAAGCAGATCAGGAGGAGGCTGGCAACGCTGACACCGGGAAATCTGAAGGCATCCCAGACTGGGGTGGCGAAACCCAGAATTTGCATCTGGGGAAACGGTCACGTGGCTGAGGAATCACCCCAGAGACGTGGGTCAAAGAAGGGGCTGCCTACACATCAGAAGATCAGAAGAGCCCTGCTGGATCAGGCCCAGGGCCCACCTTGCCCAGCTTCCTGCATCTCACAGTGGCCCACCAGATGCCTCAGGGAGCCCACAAGACCACATGGTGCCTGCCTGCATCCTGTGGCCACTCCCTTGCACCTGGCGTTCCAAGGCAGACTACTTCTAGAATCAGGAGGTTGCCCAGACCCTTCACGGCTTGTTCCCTGCGATGGACTTTTAATCGATCTGTCCTATCCCTTTTCAAGGCATCGAGGTCAGGTGCCTTCTCCACATCCTGTGGCATGGAGTTCCACAGATTAATTACTTAGGCACCAACTCCTCCAGATTCAGTGACGCGGCTGCCCCGAAATCTCCTGGTGCCAGAAGCAGTACATAGACTAAGTATTGTCTTCCTCTCCCTCAGTGGCACACCGACCACTGTCTCTGCCACCCTGGTTTCGAAAAGGAAGTGGGGAATGGAACCGAAGAGGAACACAGAGGAGAGGAGCGGTAGCCTAGACTGTCACCAGCTGGAGACTCTATCTAGGCCGTCACTCTCTTCTCCTCCACACGTACTCTCTCACACCATTTCCCTCGTCCTTTGACAATCTGGAAAGAAACAGCAGTAGAGGGGGGCAAATGGGAGCAGGACCCCTCCCCTGCCAATCCATTGCCTGAGGTGACCCATTGGCCTTGTGGGTGGGCCAACCCTAGCAAAACAAATGTGCCAATTTCCCCCCGGAAAAGGTTGATCGTCTTGTTGTCCTCGGCCCATAGTGGGGGGAATCAACCACCCTCTCGTTTCCTAGCCCCTCCTCTCCTCTCCTGCGCACTTCCTGTTGGCTGGCTCCCTCCCGTCTGCACCCACCTCGCAGGGCTGTTGGGGGCATCAGTGGTGGAGAGAACCACACATTCCACGGAGGACAAGGAAGAGAAAAAAGGACATAGTGGAGCTGGAAGAGGTGCAGAAGAGAGCGACGAAAATGACAACGGGGCTGGGGCACCTCTCTTAGGAAGAAAGACTGCAGCGTTTGGGGCTCTTCAGTCTAGGAAAAAGGCACCTGAGGGGGGACATGATCGAGACATACAAAATTATGCACGGAAGGGATAGAGTCGAAGGAGGAATGTTCTTTTCCCTCTCTCCAAACACCAGAACCAGGGGGCATCCGCTCAAACTGAGGGTTGGGAGAGTTGAAACAGATACAAGGAAGTACTTCTTTTACCTAGTGGGTGGTTAGTCTGTGGAACTCTTTGCCACAGGAGGTGGTGATGGCATCTGGTCTGGATTGGACAGATTTCTGGAGGAAAGGTCCATCGTGGGCTATAGGCCATGATGGATTGTGCAACCTCCTTACATTAGTAGTAGGCTATTTCAGAGTACCAGGTGCAAGGGAGCTGCAACAAGATGCAAGCGTCTTGTTTTCTCGTGCCTCCCTGGGGCATCTGGTGGGCCGCTGTGAGATATGGGCTTGGCATTTCGACAAGGGCAGTTCACAAGGCAGTTGACACAGCAAAATAAACCAGAGTGGTGTACGCAGTAAAATCAACCAGGGCTCAATCCGTCAGTCCTCCCTGACTCTGAGAGTGGTCCAAATGTGCGTGACGGCTTGTTTGTGACACTCCTGGGCTGGAACAAGTCCCTGGTGCGGGAGGGGGGGGGGGTCTAGCTCCAGGTTAGGATTGCACCCGGAATCAATCAGTTAATCAGTCAATCAATCAGCATTGCCAGTTTCCCAAATTCCTAGAAAGGATTTAGAAATAAATTCCCACATTTATTTCCAGAATAAATAAATACACCTAAGAACATAAGAAGAGCCCCACTGAATCAGGCCAAAAGGGGCCCACTTAGTCCATCTTCCTGCATCTCACAGTGGCCCCCCAGATGCCTCAAGGAGCACACAAGACTACAAGCTGCCTGCATCCTGTTGCCACCCCCCTTGCGTCTGGCCTTCAGCGACAGCCTACTTCGAGAACCTGGAGGTGGCACACACCCATCAAGGCTGGTCACCTGCGATGGGGACTTTTCCTCCCTCAGTCTGCCCAATCCCCTTTTCAAGGCATTGAGGCCACATACTGTGGCAAGGAGTTCCACAGATTAACGATACTGGGTCTTTATGCATGGAGCTACTTCAACCCCAACTCGGGCTTGTCTTTAGCTGATGAGGCTGCCCCGGTGACCTCAGGGGGTTGAACTCACCGAGTCCAGTTGTAAGTGGGAGGAGGGTTCCCGTCCCCGACACACTTGAGCCAGGCCCCTTCTTTGCCCTCAATCCAGTCTTCCTCTGCCTCGACGCCCAGGACTGAAGCATCCGACAGGTCTGTGAAAAGGAGGAAGAATTACGAGATGGAAAAGGGTGTCACTTCTCCGGGGCACCCAACATCTGAGGCAGCTTTCTGCAGGAATCCCTCATTTGCTAGTTGCAGTTGAACCAGCCGTGTCTACTCAGAAGTAAAGCCCATTATAGTCAATGGAGCTTACTCCCAGGCAAGTGTGGACAGCACTGCGGCCGGTGGCAGCAAGGGCCGGCCACGGCCCACTCCTCCTCTGACTCCCTGAATTCGAGAAAAGGGGAGAAGAGCAAAACAGGAAGTGTGGAGGGGATGGGAGTCTCCTCCCCTCCCCACTTCCTGTCCATCTCCTTCTTTCTTTTCCAGCCAAGGGAAGATGAGGGCAGGGGCGGTTCTAGCCGAAAGGGTGCCCATGGCGCCCAATGAAAGCGCGCCCCATGGGGGCACGCAATGTTATGACATCACGACGTCGTGATGTCATGATGTGGCGCCACGTGGTGCCCCACCCCCACCCTAAGAGGTGGGGCAGGGCGTCGCACGGCACCGCATTTCCCACGCTCCGGCTGGCCTTAGCCAGACGGAGCGCGGAGAACACGGCGCCCCGTCCCCCACTCCAAGAGGCGGGAGGGGGCACCGGGCAGTAGCACATTCTCTGCGCTCCAGCTAGCTCTTTAGGGCCAGCTGGAGCGCGAAGAACGTGGCGCAGGGCCTGGGCGGGGGCGGGCCGCAGGTGCCATTTTGGGGGCATGGCGCACCATGGTTATGGCGCCCACTCCCAAGATGGCGCCCATGGCTCGTGCCCCCCCAGCACCCCCTAGGTCTGCGCCTGGATGAGGGCAGTGGCTGTTGTACCTGTGGGAGCAGGAGGGAACTGCATCCGGTACACGCCCTTCAGCAGGGCCCAATGAGAGGGGGTGCAGGGTGGAAACTGTACCCACCCCCGGGGTCAGAAAGGGGGAACCAAAGGAGGAGTCCCAAAAATTTCCTGGGATCTCAGATAATGTCTGCAAATATTGTGTGAAGACAAGCGTACATGTCATGCGTAAGCCTGCGTCGTTTTATATATTGAAATGCTGACCCACTGGAAGACGGGAGGGGCCCCAAAGAAATTTTGTACCCTCCTGATCAAATTCCTCTCAAGGGCCCTGAAGTTCTGGGAAATCTTTTCACCGGGCCTGGGAAATTCCTGCTGAGGGAGAACAAGCTGATTTGCCTCTTCGAAAGTGAGCCACGGGGTGGGGTGAAGGGAATAGCCAAATGAACCCCACTGGTGTTCCCTTCCGTGGCAAACAGCCATTTAAGTCAGGGAGACTGGCACCAGGCCAAGAGCCAGAACCCTCCCTCCTGCGCCACAAAGACGTCCACAGTTTTCCGGTTGTGGCACTTGCACGTCTCGTCGAGCTCGGTTCCCGCTCCCCCACTGAAGCCAGGCACGCAGGTGCCGTTCTAAGAACCGTCTCCTCCCCTACACACCTGTGCCTGGCTGTCGAGATCCACCCCTGCTCTCAGGCAGGGAACTCCCCCAGGCGAGGAACTCCCCTGTCCCGTCTAGCTGGACCCTCCAGGACAGCTCAGAGAAGAGAGTTAGGCAACAGGGGTTGGTGGTGGCCAGGGCCATATCGACCCAGAGCTGGGCCCCTTCGGCCTTCAGGTATTCTGGGCCCCCTTCAAGACTCTTCAGGAAAAACAGGGCACGCTCCCAGCCCTTGTGACTGCTTCTCTGTTTGCATGCACCCCTCTGTTCCTCCCCTGTCTCCCCCCAAATTGGCAGATGGCCTGTGCCAGGGATCCAGCTGGCACTGTGGAAGCCCTGGCTGGCCAGGGAGGAAGAAGGGCTGTGTTGGTGATGCCCCTGGGAGCTGGGTTGGCGGTTGGCTGAGTGCGCAGGCGCCGCTCGGCTCCGGCGCACTGCAAGTGCTCAGCCCTGTGACATCCACTCCGCCCGCCCCCAGAAGCGGTGCTGCTTGGCAGTGTCGTCATCCACAAATGAACTCCCGGAACGCTGGGAGGGACTTACGCGGGGCTTCGCCGTGATTGGCTGCCCGCCCGTTTCGTTCCGCGGCTGCCCTGGCCTCGAGGGGTGCCTGCTCGCCGGGGGAGACAGGTGGGGGGTGCGCCGGGTGCCTGGGCAAGCAGTGGGGGGCCACGCCAACCAGGAGCAGCCCCCCCTCGAGGCCAGGGCAGCCGCGGAACGAAACGGGCGGGCTGCCAATCACGCGAAAGTCCTGCCCACATCCTTCCCAGCGTTCCGGGAGTTCATTTGCGGATGACGACGCTGCTGCTTGGCCCTGGCTTGCCGACCACCCCTGGGAGCTGCAGGCCGGGCCCTCACAGGAGCTCCACAGTGCCACGGCTTGGCTCCCTGTGGGCAGGGCAGCCTGCTCGCGGCTGTCTGCCGTAAGTGACAGGCCTTGTGCTCCTACATCCGGGTGGGCTGGGGGTGCAGGTAACAGTGTCAAATTGGCAGGCCCTAGTCCTTGCGGGGCCCCTAGGCTCCAGCCTAATGGATGATACCACCCTGGGGGTGGCCCAGAACAAGAGGCAGGTTCAGAGCTGTGCATCGTGCGCAACAGGGCGGGCCGGTACCTACATGCGACGCTAAGTGCGTGTGTGATCCGCTTCTGGTGCTGCAGCCCCGGGTGCGAGACGACGCAGGTGAGGGGCTTCCCGTGCATGCTGCGGCCGGGCACCACGTAGAACTCGCTGGTGACGGAGGCGGAACGGGGGTGCGAGGACTGGCGGTCTTCGGCCGTGCCGCGGACTTCCGTCTCCCAGGTCACCTTGGGCACCGGGTTCCCCTCTGCGGTGCAGGAGGCGGCCAGAGTCCGACCTTGCCCTTCCTCCAGCGCCGGGCCAAGGTTCAGGGTCGGCAGAGGAGGCACTGCAGGGCGAGAGACCCCCAAACACAGCTGAAGCGGAGGGGAGCCACAGGGTGGGCGCAAAAGGACGCCCCCAACAGGAAGTGACATCACAACAGGAAGTGGCGCCACCATTGCTTTTTCGTTGGGCTTTTTGGCCGTAGCCTTTGATCAAACGGAGGCCTTGCACTCCCGATTGTTTCATGGCGTTCTGCCCGAAATTTCACACTGAACGATAACAGGACAGGACAGCCTCATTCCTACAAACCGCAATTTTAGCAAGCCACAATTTTCAGATGACAGTTATCTTCTCATTTTCTGCGGGGGGTTTGGCCATAACTTTTGATAGGGTAAAGATATCACACTCTGGTTTCTTGCATGGCATTTTGGCATTGAATTACCTTTCCAATGATGTATATACATGATGGTATAATTAACACATGCCAAGGTTTTCACCATTTTGGCCACTGGTGTCAAGCTCAGCTTGTTGCCCCCAGAAAGCTTGTTGCCCGGTGCAATTGCACTCCCCTGCAATTCTTCAGCTACGCCCCTGGTCTTTGGACACAGTCAAAGGGCCAGAGGCAGATCTAAGGGAGGGCAAAGCTCGAAGTGTTGCAAGGAGCCTTACCCTGTCATGTAAATCCCTCCTCTCCTTTGCTGCTGCAGCCAGTAAGCAACGCCAAGATGTTGCTTTTCCCTGTACTGTGATTTTTGGCTAAAATGGTGCAGGAGAGGAGTGATTTCCACTGCAAGGTCAGGCTTCTTGCAAAACTTAGAGCTCTGCCCTCCCTTAGATCTGCCTCTGCAAAGGAAGGGCACGTCGGATTGCAGGTGAGAGCAATCCTAAAAACGGTTGCGGCTGCGATGGTCAAACTTTTGAACACCAGGATCCACTTTTTAAAGTGATACACTGTCTCACGGGTCTCCAAACTATGGCCCCGGAGCCAAATCCTGCCAGCCCCAAGATTTGATCCAGCCCGCAGCAACTTAAAATATCTGACATGTTCACTCACGACACATCGTTTCTCAGTTTAAGCACGGCATTGTTTCTTTGTACATGTCACATTTCTCTTCTGCTCTGAATCAAGTCACGCGGATTACCAAAAAAGATCCAAGTAAAACGTACTCATTCATTTGAATTTCATTCATTCATTTACGAAACCCATTTTTTTTGGGCCCATGACAATTTGTAAGATACACAACGTGGCCCTCATACTGAAAAGTCTGGAGACCCCTTCTTTTTTGGGACCCACCTAGCTTTACAAGACTGAAAAGGTGATCCGGAAAGAGGCAATATTTTTTATTTACAGGTAATATATTATTTATTTGCAAAAGAAACCTTGATCCATTTCTCATCATGAGGCAGCCGTAATGGACAGCCTCAAGGCTTGCAGGACTTTGAGATGAGGAGATGAGACCCAGGCTATACCTGGCCCCGCCACCTGTCATTGACGGACTGGGGGGGAGGGAACACACCAGAAAAAAGACACTCAGGGTGCAATCCTAACCTGGAGTTAGGCCGGCACAGTAAGGCCAGCAAAGTCTGGCCAGCACAAGGGACACCCTAAAGCAGTGGTATTCAAACGTTTTAGACTGTAAGCACAGTGCAGGTAACTTCCTCAGGGTGCAATCTTAACCTGTAGTTAGGCCAGCAAAGTTTGGCTGGCCCAAGATCCACCGTAAAGCGCGTTTGGCCCACTCTCGGAGTCAGGGAGGCTGGTGCACGTCTGTGTGCTGGCCTCTCTGACTCTGAGAGTGGTCCAAACATACTTTACAGTGTCTCTCGTGCCAGCCAAACTTTGCCGGCACAGACTGCACACAAGAGGCTTGAATGCCTGAGATTAAAAAGGACATCCCTGCATGCAGAAAGCTAGCTTGTCAGGAGGAAGACTAAGCTCACCTAGAACAGTGTTCTTCAACCTGTGGGTCGGGACCTCAGTGGGGCTGTGAAGCCTCGTTTTGGGGGTCGCAGCAAACTTTCAAAGCCTCTGCAAGAGGTTTTTTTTGGATCCGATCTGATCATGTGATTGCCTTATCAAAACTGAATTCTTGACATGGTTCTGCACAGTCTGTTCTCGCCGGCTTGCCCCGTAGCTCCTAAGGCCGGCTCTGCTCAGGCTCCGACCTCACAGGGTTGTTGTAATGACACATTAGGTAGGGGGGAAGGGACAGGTGGGAGCAGAGGGTGGGCGGCAATGGGGGCAGATCAGGTCCTGGGATGGGGCAGGATTGGCGGTAGGTCTCATACTTCAGTTATTTATCTATTTATTGAGGTTGCGGCACAAAAAAGGTTGAATGCCATTGGCTTAGAACACTTCTCCCTGAATCCCTGACAAGCTACCTTTCTACATGCAGGGTGTTGCGCAGAGGAGCTAGGCTGACCGCCTCGGTGAGAGCTAACTTGGAGGACTGGTGATGCCATCTTACCTAGGACCTTCAGGGTGAGGCTGGACTCAAAATTACCCTGCGGGAAGGTGATGAGTTGGCATTCATACGTCCCTTCGTCAGCCTGGACCACGTTCTTCAGCAGGATGGAGCCGTCTTCCAGTGGCCCTTGGGATGGCGGCATCACGCGCCCTGTGTAAGGCTCTTGGACGTGCATCCCGTGCTCCCAGTTCAGGACCACGAACTCCACGCCACGTCCATCGTCACCACGTTTCAGCCACGTCACCTGGAGCAGCTTCCCGTCCTCCTTGGGCTGGTAGGGGCAGGGGAGCACCACGTCCTTGCCGAGCACAGCGGTCAGGGCGCCGTTCCTGGGCTCCATTACCCTGGTCAGCGCCGCTGGAGAAACGGAAAGAGGCGCGGGCCAGTTAATTCAGCAGACTAAGCAGAATGGACCAGTTAATGCAGCAAACTAAGCAGAGTGGTCTAGTTAATTCAGCAAACTAAGCAGAATGGTCCAGTTAATGCAGCAAACTAAGCAGAATGGACCAGTTAATTCAGCAAACTAAGCAGAATGGACCAGTTAATGCAGCAAACTAAGCAGAATGGTCCAGTTAATTCAGCAAACTAAGCAGAATGGACCAGTTAATGCAGCAAACTAAGCAGAATGGACCAGTTAACGCAGCAAATCTCAAGCGGAGATCGCGGAACTGCAGAGCTCAGCTCGTAACTTCGGATATTACAGGCCAAACGAGCCCGCGAACCACACGCCGCTCTTTGACATACAAC
The DNA here is from genome assembly GCA_029204185.1 of Lerista edwardsae. Taxonomy (NCBI): domain Eukaryota; kingdom Metazoa; phylum Chordata; class Lepidosauria; order Squamata; family Scincidae; genus Lerista; species Lerista edwardsae. The sequence continues at coordinate 176,127 of JAJKFI010000241.1, read as the reverse complement.
GTGCGGCTCTCGGAAATACGTTGGCCGAGCTCCTCTTTGCGTTACAATCAACATAAGAAACGTTCAAGCTTTGTAATTGTTACGAACTGACAACCCAATCCTAAAGTGCACCAGCTTAGCCAGGTTGGCGTAGCAGGGCTGTATCCTAAGCCCGTTAGGAGGCAGCAGCAGCTCAGCGCAGGGTGGGGGTGGGGTTTCCTCCTACACCCAAGTAACCCCAGTCATCCCAATGGGGCTGCTCAAATCTGCACCTGCATCGCCTGAATCATCGATCGTCCAGCCTGGAGACGGGGGTTAGGATATGGCGCAATGGCCGTATCCCGTATCTGCTCCCGTCGCCACCCACAGAATCACCCCGTTACACCTCGTCGAAGTCCGTGGCGCAGAAGCACTTGACGGCACGTATGCGACAGCGCTGGTCTAGCGCAAGAGCGCTACACCGGCGCAACGCCAGTCTAGGCCTGCACGCTGAGAGATCCCTGGATTAAAACCTAAGCTTAACGTCCATGATGAGTAAATATATTTTAGAATTTAAACACTTCTTAAATATTGCAAGGGGACGTGGTGGCATAGCGGGTTAAACCACTGAGCTGCGAGCGTGCTGACCCGGAAGGTTGGCAGTTCGAGACCGCGCAATGGAGTGAGCTCCCGTCGCTTGTCCCAGCTCCTGCCAACCTAGCAGTTCGAAAGCACCTAGAAATGCGAGTAGATAAATAGGGACCACTTTGGCGGGAAGGTAACCGTGCTCCATGCGCTACGGCGTATAGTCATGCCGGCCACATGACCACGGAAGCTTGTCCTTGGACAAAACGCCGGCCCTACAGGCTTAGAAACAGAGATGAGCACCGCGCCCTACAGTTGGTCACGACCAGTGGTGTCATCTACTCTCGCGGAGACGGAACGCTGGGCAGGACGTACGTTTGATTGGCAGCCCGGTCCGTGCGGTTCCACCGCCTTCCCCCCACCACGCGGGCTGCCCTCGGTCGCTGCGCCCCACCGCTGCTCGCCCAGCTCCATGATGGACGCGGGGGGGACGGGACGGGTGGGGCGCGCGCTGGGTGCCTGGGCGAGCAGGAAGGACGGCGGAAGCGAACGGGCCGGCAGCCAATCAAATGTAAGTCCCGCCCAGCGTTCCGTCTCCGCGAGAGTAGATGTCACCACAGGTCACGACTAGACCACCGTTACCTTTACCTTAAATATTGCAGCTCTTAAACATCTGAAGTTTATCGTAAGTGGCCCTTAACAGTAAGCAAGTTTGGCCACCCAAACTTGTTCTAAGCAAGCACCAGTGTGCGCCCTTCGTTCCGTCACAGTGAGTCAGCAATTCCTCCTTTTTCTCCTCACAGCAACCCTGGGAAGTGCATGCGGCTGAGCATGACTGGTCCAAGGTCACCCAAGACGCTGTGTGGCTCAGCCGGCATTTGAACCTGGATCTTCCAGGTCTAAGACCAATTCAGAAACCACGACACCAGCAATTTTCAACCAGTGTGTCATGCCACATTGATGTGATTTATTTCTTCTGTGAAGACAGACTGGAGCATTTGGGGCTCTTCAGTCTAGAAAAAAGGTGCCTGAGGGGGGACATGATCGAGACATACAAAATTATGCATGGAAGGGATAGAGTCGATAGAGGGATGTTCTGTTCCCTCTCTCCAAACACCAGAACCAGGGGGCATCCGCTCAAATTGAGGGTTGGGAGGGTTAAAACAGAGAAAAGGAAGTACTTTTTTACCCAGCGGGTAGTTAATCTGTGGAACTCTTTGCCACAGGAGGTGGTGATGGCATCTGGTCTGGATGCCTTTAAGAGGGGATTGGACGGATTTCTGGAGGAAAGGTCCATCGTGGGCTACAGGCAATGATGGGTTGTGCAACCTCCTTACAAAGGTGGTGGGCTACTGGTACCGGGTGCAAGGGAGTGGCCTCAGGATGCAAGCATCTTGTTGTCTCATGCCTCCCTGGGGCACCTGGTGGGCCGCTGTGAGATCCAGGAAGCTGGACTAGATGGGCCTTTGGCCTGATCCAGCAGGGCTCTTCTTATGTTCTTATGCTGCACATGGTCCACAGATAGGCCGTGGGAGTTTGGGGGAGGGTCATGTATGAGCTGGCCGGTTTGGGGGATGTGAGCCCCCACACACCAGCAGCACGGCGTGCCTTGTCAATTGTCCAAAATGATGGTGCACCTTGACCATTTCAGCACTTTGTCAGTGTGCCGTGAGATGGAAAATCAACAAATGGAGCACAATTTGTTTGAGAAAAACAATTCTTTTTTTCTTTTTTTTTGCGCAGGCGAAACTGGGATCAGAACCACAGTAGGGACAGAATTGTACAGCCCCCCCAATCACTGTGTCACAGTTTCCACCCTATTTTGTTTCCTTTTTTTCCCACTTGCTGGAAAAAAAACAAAACACCCCGCAAACCGAAAGGCCACACGATGCATTCATTGCAATGTGTGGTTTGCCTTCAGCATTTCACGCGCACTCCTCGATGCTCTGTTGCCAGCTATCAGAAGCACCGAGGCCCCTTGGGGAAAGGCGAGGTCAAAGTCTCTTAAATTAAAAAAAATGCACATTTAAAATAATAAATACAATAAATCAATTCTCCACCCTGTGGCTGAACTTCTGGAGACTCTAGGGAGGGAATGAAACCCTGAAAGTTGACAACACCCTGTGAAGTTATGGGTTGCAATTTTAACAAAAGCAGGACTGGGGACAAAAGAAGGTGCGAGATTTGCAGAAGGGGGGGGGGGTAGAGCCTCTGGAAGGAATTTTCCCAGGGAGCACAAAGTTTCTTTTGGGACCACAGAGGTTTTTGGGGACCTCTTCCCTGCTCCACTGGATCATAATTCCATCGATCATTGGGTGGAATTTCTACAAATTACGCTCTATCAAACTATGTAGGCTGACCCCAAATGTGAACGCTTTACACAATATCTGCAAACGTTTTCGGCGGTCTCAGGACGTTTCTGGCTCTCTGGAATCAATGGACCCCCTGTAACCCCCGCGTGGGCCCTGGTGAAACAGAAAAATGTTAAGATTCCAGGAAATGTTCAGGCCCCTCCTTAAACTTCCAGGGATAAATTTCCAGACTTATACATGAGTATGTACTCATGTATAAGTCTGAAAATTCCTTTGGCTCCTAGGTTTCCTGGTTGATCCCATTTTTGATCCTGGCACCAGATACAATGGATCCCCTGCTCCCCTCTTTAATGGGCCCTGCAGGGGGGGGGCAGGGTCCATAAAAAGGGGGGCTCTCTCTAGCCCCATGCATAGCATGGGCTAGAGAATATGCTCTGCAAAATTCTGTTCACAGCCTGTGCTATGTTCAAACAGAGGCAGGAGTGGAGTCCGACAGCATTTTTCCGGCTCACTGGCAGAGCATCGCCCCTGTCTCGCGTCTCCCCGGCATCCTCCACCCAGGACTGGGTCTTGCTCTGGCAGCCGGAGATGGCTGTGCGGTGGCCCAGCCCCTCGTGGCGTCTTTTGCAGCCGGAGCTCCCGGCTGAGGAATGCTCCTGCCCTCTGGGGGAAGCGGACGGGCCGGAGAGGGCAGACAAACCGGCCGGGGCAGATGCCGGATCTCTGCCACAGCCTGTTTTCCTCCCTTGCCGTGCAGCCCGCACAACCGGCACGGCTCTGTCTAAGGAGGGGCTCTGTGTGCGAGCCGGCAAGCAAGGAGAAGCTGTGCTTCCGAGAAGCTCCTCCCGTTTCAAAGCCCCACTCTGACATTTGCAGTTCGTCACAGGGGCCCGGATGGCTTCGTGGTTCAGAAGTTAGACCTGGAAGACTCATGTTCAAACCCCCGCTCAGCCATGAGGCTTCCTAGGTGACCTGGCGCCGGTCACCCTCTCTCAGGGTGCAATTAACTTGGAGTTAGGCCAGCACAGTTAGGCCAGCACAAGGGCCACCGTAAAGCACAGTTAGAGCACAATCCTAGCCCAGAGTTAGACCGGCACAGTTAGGCCAGCACAGTTTGGCCGGCACAAGGGCCACC
>JAJKFI010000241.1:117771-142319 GCA_029204185.1 Lerista edwardsae | reverse complement strand
AGAGAGAGAGAGAGAGAGAGAGAGAGAGAGAGAGAGAGAGAGAGAGACAGAGTTCAATAAAAGAAAATATTCACTACACATCTTTGGCCATTATTATTATCCATTTCGTGTCATGCCTATTACTGAAATAATTTTGTCATGGGAGGGGGGGTGCCAAACATTTGTGTGCCCCAGGTACTAAGTGAACTTAACATAAGAACATAAGAAGAGCCCCGCTGGATCAGGCCAAAGGCCCACCTAGTCCAGCTTCCTGGATCTCACAGCAGCCCACCAGATCCCTCAGGGAGCACACAAGACCATAAGATGCCTGCATTTTGTGGCCACTCCCTTGTAAATTCTGAGGTAAATTTCTGAGGTAAATAAAACATCTAGTCCAGCTTCCTGTATCTCACAGCGGCCCACCAGGTGCCCCAGGAAGGCACAAGACACGAGACGCCTGCATCTTGTTGCCACTCCCTTGCACCCGGTACTCTGAAGTAGGCTACTACTAAAGTAAGGCTACTGCCACTGGACGGCTGCCAACCAGAGTGAGCAGTTCTAGGCTGGAGTGGTCGAGGCCTGGCTCTGAATGGCAGCGCCCCAAGATCTTCTCTGTGGCGGTACTGCAAACACACCCTCTTGGTGGTGCATTCTTTGCTGCAGACTCTCACGCGCAGGTCACCCCCCCCCCCCGTTTCGGTCTCGCAGCCTCCCCACTGCAGACACACACACACACACACACAGAGACACGCAATGCACCGGCTGGCTCCTTCATGCGCTCACACCCAGTATCAGCCACTCGGCAGTTTTGGAGCTTTCTGACAGATTCATAACAGATTGCCCAAGAACCAGCCAAACCGGCTCGCTGTCCCCTCGGGGAAGGGGCGAGGGCTTTGCAGAGGCACGGAGGCGGCGGCAGGGCAAGGAGCCCAGCTGGGCTGGGAGGTTGCCGTGTCTCCAAGGATGGAGGTTCCTCCTGCAAGCGACGCCTCTGCAGGAAAGCGAAGGGGCAGTGACAAGGCGTGACGAACCTACGGAACTCCCCGCCACAAGAGGCGGGGTTCTGCAGCGTCTCCACAGATGGAGAGGGGGAAGCTACAGTGCATAATGAATCTACAGGATCCGCTACCACAGGAGGCGGGATGTTGCAGTATCTCCAAGGTTGGAAGGGCGGAAGCTACCGTGCATAATGAACCTGCGGAACTCCCCGCCACGAGAGGCATGCTGCTGCAGTGTCTCCAAGGATGGAGGCTCCTCAAGCGGCACCTCAGCAGGAGAGGAAAGAGGGGAGGGTTGTTGTAAGGCACAATTAATCTACGGAACACCCTGCCACAAGGCGGGGCTGCTCGTTGAGATGGATGCTTTAAAAGGAACAAATTCGGAGATTGGTTTAGAGGTGGCTGCTAGCCTGTGAGCATCAGCTGTTTGGGGGCCAACCTTCCCTCCCCACACACACCATAAATCCTCTGCTCACCTGGGGAACAGAGGGGAGCTGAGACGGGCACTCTGTGCAGTGCATCAGGGTGTGGAAGCAAACAGGCAAAGCCACAAAGGGAAGGCACTTCCAGGAAGAGGAAGCCATACAGGAACAATCTAGATCATCTGTGACAGACGGCTCCTGCTCGTTTCATGAGAAATGCCTGGCTGAATCAGATCAAAGACCCACCCAGCTTTCATTTTTTCAACCACATCCCGCCGGGTGGCTGCAGAACCCTCCCAAACAGAGCAAAGAAGCTGAGGCACCTTTTTTGCAGCTCATCCTCAGCAAGCCGGAGCTTACAGGTAGACTGCTCCTGCACCCAGAGCTCCCACTGAGACAGCGCAGCAAGCAACGGTTGCCAGGGAACTCCCCCACTCCCTAAATTTGGCTCGTTCTTCTGAAAGGCCCTCTAAACCAGTGTTATTCAAACTGTGGGTCGGGACCCACTTGGTGGGTCACGACCTGATGTCAGATGGGTCGCGGAAAGCTGGGAGCAGCCATCTTGGAAACTGCAGACCTTACTCAAATTTCAAATTCAAATTCAAAAAACCTTTATTGCAGTGGTGTCATCTAAATGATTTAAAAACAGGTACTCACTTTTGATTGGCACGGGTCGGGACCCGCCCACCGGAAGTGACGTCATAAGCCGGAAGTGATGTCGTGGCAGGAAGTGACATGAAAAAAGCCCTTTTGGAGGCCTCAGATGAGTTTAAACTGACCCAACAGTTGCAACAGTATTTATTCCACAGCACCCCCAGAGCATGTGAAGGAGGCCTGGCATCATGTTAAAACCCCAGAGCAGCTCATTTTTCAGTGGCAAGGAAAGGAAAGGCTCCGCTCGCTGCCTGCCTGCCTTCCTGGCTCTGAGAACACGCAGGCAACTCAAACGTGCAGGAAATTCAAACGTTGCAGAGGGCGGAGTCGACGAGTGGGCGGGCAAATGGGCGGGGCCAGCTGTAATCCTAGAAACCGGTACTCGCGTACCCCCGCGTACCCCCTGCATGACATCACTGCTTTATTGGCATACGAAGCAATAAACACAAGGTTAAGAAAAGAAGAAAATACATCTGTTACAAAGAAATTACTATGAGGGCTAACAAAGCAGAATCAAACTTTCACAATTTCCTCCCTTCTGGCTCGGATCGTATTCACTTTTACTATCTGAGCGATACAGATGGCGAACTGGATAATATGAGCGGGATCCGACACCGCAAAAAGGGAGTTCAGAACCTCACTTACAGAAACCTTACTCTCGTTATTAGTGTTAACAGTTTGAATTTTCAAGTGAGCGTTTTGTTTTGCTTTTAATATTTTTAGTTCAGTGCTTTTACATCATATTTTGCCCTAATCCTGCTTTCTGTCAGGGACGTCTCCTGGTTGTGCAATGGCTGCAGTCCAAGAGTGCCAATTTGCATTTCAGGAGTGTCGTTTTATTATGTTACAATGACGGCATGTCCTGCTGAATGATGTCACTTCTGGCTATGACATCACTTCCAGGTTAATGACATCACTTCCAGTGGGTCCCGACACGAGTGCCATTCTAAAAAGTGGGTCCTGGTCTAAAAAGTTTGAATACCACTGCTATAAACCATTAGTCACACGGAATTTGCAGGGAGCTCCGCATTTTCAGGATCTGCAGGGGCTCGGTTTCTCTCCCCCCGAGAATACCGATATCTGCGGACACTGAAATCTCTTTTGAAAAACGTTTTTAAAAAGTAAAATTCAGTGAGAAAATAGCCTTCCCGACCTTCGCGTCTCAAAATCGCTCCGTCGGCAGAGATGCCGGGCTGTCTTCTTTGCTCCTATAAGCCACTTCTGGGTCACCTGATCCCTTCCCACTTGGCCCCGGAATGCCTTGCGGATAAGGCAAGTCCACTGTTAAGCGGCAAGTCGTTTTGTCCCTCCCAGACCACTAGCCAGCCAGTTTCATGAGCTGACTCCAAACTCCGGTATTAAAACAGCAGCGGAAACCTGTTCGTCTGTCCACTTTCTCTACATACTATGTCAGTGGTTCCCAAACTTTTTGGCACTGGGACCCACTTTTTAGAATGACCATCTGTCTGGGACCCACCAGAATCGATGTCATGGCTGAAAGTGCCATCGCTGTGAAGCTAGAGCCTGCTGCTTTCCTGAGAACGCAGCAAGAAATTGGGTGATTTCTCAGGGCGCAATCCTAAACCGAGTTAGGCCGGCATAAACTAAGCCAGCAAAGTTTGGCCAGCACAAGGGCCACCGTAAAGTATGTTTGGACCACTCTCGGAGTCAGCGAGGCCAATAAAGAAATGTGAGCCATCCTCCCTGACTCCAAAAGTGGTTCAAACGCGCTTTACGGTGGCCCTTGTGCTGGCCAAACTTTGCTGGCTTAGTTTATGCCGGCCTAACTCAGTTTAGGATTGCGCCCTTAGTCATTTCCCAATAGCAAGGTAAATCAGAAAGAAAAAGGCCTCTTGACAACTTTGACACAAGCCAAACAACCACACAGCCCTCCCCCTTTCCAGCATCCCACCTTCTCAATATGGCTGCTCAAGGTGCTTCGCGACCCACCTGAAATTGGCTCATGACCCACAGTTTGGGAACTATTCCACGTGACTATACAAATGGCTAAAGGCAAATCATTTGGGATCTCTTGAGTTTTATCCACAGATAAAATAAAATAAAAACTCACAAGCTGAGATTTCACATTTTCAAAACGGAAGGCTGGAGCCAGAGTCTTTCCCTGGCTGCAAAAGGAAAGCCAACACTTTTTTCTCTGACCCCTGCCCCGAACAGCCTATTCAGGAGATTTATGTACCTCTAATGCACACCCGAAAGGGACGTGGTGGCGCTGCAGATTAAACCGCTGCTGCTGGGCTTTCTGACCGGAAGGTTGGGAGTTCAAGACCACGCAATGGAGTGAGCTCCCGTCGCTTGTCCCAGCTCCTGCTAATCTAGCACTTCAAAAGCACCTAAAAATGCGAGTAGTTAAATAGGCACCACTTCGGTGGGAAGGTAACGGCATTCCGTGCGCCTGGGCGTATAGTCATGTTGGGCACATGACCACAGAAGCTTGTCCTCGGACAAACGCCGGCTCTTCGGCTTAGAAACGGAGATGAGTACCGCCCCCTACAGTCGGTCACGACGAGACCATTCGGTTGTGGGGAAACCTTTAACTTTTTAATGCACACCCATGTCTGTTCCTCCCCCTCCTCCTGCTATCATAGAACCACAGAGCTGGGACCCACAAATAAATAAGATTTAGTCTAGCAGTATTTCTCAAACTGTGGGTCAGGACCCACTTGGTGGGTTGCGGCCTGATGTCAGGCGGGTCGCAGAAAGCTGACAGCCTCCATCGGCAGACTTCCGACATTCCTCTTTCTATATTCCTTTTGTGAATGTTAATTTTCATGTGATTTTTTTTGAAAAATTGTTTTTAGTTCAATGCTTTTACATAATATGTTGCCCTAATCCTGCTTTCCGTCAGGGATGTTTCATGGTTATGCAATTGCTGCAGTCCAAGAACGCCAGTTTGCATTCCAGGAGTGTCATTTGATGATGTCACCCTGACAGCACCATTCCTGCTTGATGATGTCACCTCTGGCCATGACATCACTTCCGGTGGGTCCCACCACAAGGACCATTCTAAAAAGTGGTTCCTGGAGCTAAAAAGTGTGAGAACCATTGTATTACGAACTTTATCTCTGTATGGTAGAATGGACAGCTAACCAAAGTGCGCTTAAAAAGTAGGCCCACATAGATCTGAGCACATTTTCATACAAAACCATATACAGGCCAGCCTACGAAGAAACAAAATGTATAATGACCATTGAAAAGTCAACAGTGACAAAACCACTTGTCTGAGTGACCACGAAATGACTGAGTAAAAACATGGATTTTTTTTTCATTTTTACTCTGGGACCCTTAGGCACGAGGCCCAATTGGGAGCAACTGGCCCACTTTGCTTAAAGCCGGCTCTGCCAAGCACTGTATCTGGGCCTAGAGCAGTGGCGTAGCTAGGTCATTTTGCACCCGGAGCCCATACATTTTTTTACACACACACACCCCAACAAAATGTTTGGCCACAGGCAGTACCCTGTTTCCCTGAAAATAAGACCTACCCGGAAAATTAGCCCTCGCATTATTTTTCAGGATGCTCGTAATATAAGCCCTACCCCAAAAATAAGTACCAGTTAAGATCATCAGCCAGACAGATGTATTCACAGAGAGGGTGTAGCAGGGACAAGATCACTGGCAGCTGAGTTGCCAATGAACTACGAGCAGGCTACATGGAAAAGAAGTGCTCATTTAAGGAGAGCTTTAAGAATATAAGAACATAAGAAGAGCCCTGCTGGATCAGGCCAAAGGCCCATCTAGTCCAGCTTCCTGCATCTCACAGCGGCCCACCAGATGCCTCAGGGAGCACATGAGACAACTAGATACGTGCATCTCGTTGCCACTCCCCTGCATCCGGCACTCTGAGGTTGCACTAACCATCATGGCCTGTAGCTTGCAATGGACTTTTCCTCCAGATACCTGTTCAGTCCCCTTTTAAAAGCATCTAGGCCAGATGCAATCACCAACTCCTGTGGCAAGGAGTTCCACAGATTAATTACCCACTGGGTAAAAAAGTATTTCCTTTTATCTGTTCTCACTCAGTTTGTGTGGATGTCCCCTATTTCTGGTATTGTGAGAGAGGGAAAAGAACCTCCCTCTATCTACTTTATCTATCCCATATATGTATAATTCTATATGTCTCCATCAAGTCCCCCCTCAGGCACTTTTTTTCTAGGCTAAAGAGCCCCAAACGCTGCCGCCTCTCCTTTATTGCTGGACATAAGAGATTGGGGCCAAGGCTTCGGCAGGAAATGGAGTCGCAAGAAATTCAGGCCGGTATTCGGGGTTTGGAGAGTTATGACGACGTTCCAGAAGATGTCATCACTGTGTTTGAATAAATTTAGATTTTTGTACATGAAAGAATAAGACATCACCTGAAAATAAGCCCTAATGCATCGTTTGGAAACAAAAATTAATATAAGCTCCAGTCTTATTTTCAGGGAAAAGGTATGTTTGACACCCTTGCATGAGACAATTGGATTTTTTTTTTTTTTGGCCATAACCTTTTGCCAGAATAAAGACATTATTCCACTCCTGTTTTTTTCATTGAATTCCTGGTGGAATCCTGCATCCAATGGTACACAGCCTGATGGCAGTATTCCTTAAAACCGTGATTTTAAAAACCGCAATTTTTATAAAAGAAGTTGGTTTTGTTTTTAATTTGTTGGCCATAACTTTTGCTAGACTAGAGACATTACACTCTGTTTTTTCCATTGAATTCCACATGGAATTCCACATTCAACGGTGTACAGCATGATGGTATTAGTCCTACTTTAAAAATCGCAATTTGTGCAAAAGAAGGTTCCCCCTCCCCAATTTTTAGTTTTTTGGCCATCACATTTGCTGGAATAGAGATGTTATACTCTGGCTTTTTCCACTGAGTTCCGGGTGAAATTCCGCATCAAATGGTATATAGCATGATGGAAGAATTCAATAAAGGGACGTGGTGGCGCAGCGGGTTAATCCGCTGTTGCTGGGCTTTCCGACCGCAAGGTTGGGAGTTCAAGACTGCGCAACGGAGTGAGCTCCCGTCGCTTGTCCCAGCTCCTGCCAACCTAGCAGTTCGAAAGCACCTGAAAATGCAAGTAGATAAATAGGGACCACTTTGGTGGGAAGGTAACGGCGTTCCGTGCGCTACGGCGTAGAGTCATGCCGGCCACATGACCACGGGAAGCTTGTCCTCGGACAAAACACCGGCTCTACAGGCTTAGAAACGGAGATGAGTCGGTCACGACTAGACCATTCAGTCACGGGGAAACCTTTACCTTCAGAATTCCATAAACCCGCGATTTTTGACTCGGGGTTAAGTGGTGACACCCCCCCCTGAGGACGGCACCCGGGGCGCTGCACCCCCTCGCCCCATAGGTAGCTATGCCACTGGCCTAGGGTTCAAATATGTCACCCCTTTCTGCACTCTCCAATTCCCTTTACATCACTGGGGAAATATCTGCTGGGGGTGGGAGGGAGACAGAGAGCGCTGCGGTGCTCCAGCTGCAACCTGCACACCCTAAATCCCTGGTCTTATCCCAGACTTTTCTCAGTCCTGCTGGGACTAAGCTGGCAGTTTTAAGGGTTTAGCTGATCCCAGACACCACACTTGGGTTCCAGCAACCACAAGGGAGTGTGTGAAGAGCGGGCACCATCGCTGCCTCGACACGACTGGGGCTCTTGCCGGAGCAGTCACAGCCGGGGCATCTCCCTGGGTCGGGCCCATAAGCCGGCACCGAGTTCGAATTGCGCCCGTGCAAAGCAATTCCTGGGCCCTTTCAGGCAGGGCTTTTGCTCTGCTCCACCCGGTGAGGCTGCTGCAGGTTGAGGGCGCAATCCTATCCCGGAGGTCGGCTGGCACCAGTGATGTCATTCAGGGGGAACGGACCGGAACGGGCGTTCCAGATCCTAACGGGCTCCGTGGCTGGTTCCGGGTTCCTGACAAGTGCCAATCAAAAGTGAGTTCCTGTTCCTAAATCTTTTGAATGACACCACAGGCTGGCACAGTTAGGCCGGCACAGTTTGGCCTGCGCAAGGGCCACCGTCAAGCATGCTTGGACCACTCTCAGTGTCGGAGAGGCCAGCACACAGATGTGCACCATCCCCCTTGACTCCAAGGTGGCCCAAACCCTCTTAATAGTGTCCCTTGTGCCGGCCAAACTTTGCTGGCCTAACTGTGCCGGCCTCACTCCGGGTTAGGATTGCCCCCACCCTGCAGAATTGGGGGGGCCAGCTAGAAGCCCGGCTGTCTTCTCCCCTGCAAAATCTGCAGAACTGAACAAGCTGTGGCAAAAGTCCCGACACGAGAGATAAGAACATAAGAACATCAGAAGAGCCCTGCTGGATCAGGCCAAAGGCCCATCTAGTCCAGCTTCCTGCATCTCACAGCGGCCCACCAGGTGCCTCAGAGTGCACATGAGACAACAAGACGCTTGCATCCTGTTGCCACTCCCTTGCACCCGGTACTCTGAAGTAGCCCACCACCTTTGTAAGGAGGTTGCACAATCCATCATGGCCTATGGATTCTTCTTCCGGGAAACCCAGTCGGCAGATGGAGACTGAAGACGCCGATCCCTCAAACCGCTTCTCCTGCAATCCAGTCTGTTTCCAGCAGCAACAAACAGCCCCCAACGGAAAAAAAAATAGTAGGGGAGGGGGAGAAGAGCAGGCCTGGAGAACAATGGCATGCAGATAAAACAGCTGGAGGGGGGGGGGCTCAGCGGCTGCCAACCGTTTGAGGCAAAGTTTACATTAATTATGAGGCTTAAGCCGGCTAAATCCCCCCTTCCATTGACTCATCGGGAGGGCAACAAAGCGGGAGATGGCGCGGTGGGTGGGTGGTTCGGAGGCCATGATGAACTCGCCCGTTTTTCCCGCACTCGGCTCCCCCCCCCTCCAGTCTCTAAATCCCGAACAAAGCACAACATGGCTGGGGAGCAGGTGGGGGCCTTGGGAGAGAAGCACTGAGGATAGCAAGGCACTTTTCCAAGCAGGGCGGGGGCAACCTTCTGTGTGCCCCTTGGGCCCCAGCCGGGTATGGGTTCACCCCACTCCTGCCTGGCACTGGGGCGCAGAGGCGGCTCTAGGGGCGGCGGGGCCCCACACGGGGCATTCCTGTGGGGCCCCCACACACACCCCACAGGCAGTGATGTCATTCAGGGGGGACGGACCGGAACAGGCGTTCCGGATCCTAACGGGCTCCGTGGCTGGTTCCGGGTTCCCGACAAGTGCCCATCAAAAGTGAGTTCCTGTTCCTAAATCATTTGAATGACACTACTGCCCACAGGGCCCCCCCACTCACCAAGAAGAGCACTTGTGGTGCCACTTGTGGAAATAGGTGGAGCACTTGTGGAAATAGTTGGCGGTGACAGGATGACCTCACTGCTGATTGCTTCCGGGAGGCCCATTTTGGGCACTTCAGAAGCTGGGGCAGGTGAGAGGGACCACAGGAAAGCTGCTCTGCTGGCCCCACTGACCCGCATACAATCCTAAGGGATCCTGACTGCGGCAGCAAGCAATAGGCTCACTGCACTGGTGCAGGGACCCCCAAAGCGCGGGGCCCGATGTTATGGCATTGGTCACATTGGCTTAAAGCCGGCCCTGCTGTGGCAAACCAACCAACCAACATTTATATACTGGCACTCTATACACAAGCAGAGGTGGATCTACAGAGAGGGCAAAGCTCTAAGTGTTGCAAGGAGCCTTACCCTGTCACGTAAATCCCTCCTCTCCCTTGCTGCTGTAGCCAGTAAGCAACGCCAAGATGTTGCTGTTCCCTGTGAGGATTGACTAAAACCGTGCAGGAGAGGAGTGATGTCCACTGCAAGGTAAGGCTTCTTGCAAGACTTAGAGCTTTGCCCTCCCTTAGATCTGCCTCTGTATACAAGGCACTGCGTATGTTCTCCATTCCCACAAGACTTGGCCATACACCCCAAAGCAAGTTTTCAATTGCAGACCCTGCAAAAGAAAAAGGAAAAAAAAAGACACCTTTTGCAGCATCCATGCAAGCGACCGAAGAAGCCAGAATAGTGTCGTGGTTTGGGGTGGGGGGGTGGGGTAGACTTTGCCCTGGAAGATCCAGATTCAAATCTTTGCTCTGCTTCCTCGGTGACCTTGGGCCAGTCACTCTCTCTCGCAGGGTTGTTGTAAGGACGGAAGGAGGGAGGGAGGAACCAGGTACACTATCCTGAGCTCCTTAGAGGAAGGGCGGGATGAATAGAAAGGTTTTTTAAAACATGGCACAGGAGATCTGTGCGACAAACCTATTGCAGGGTTGGATCCAGGAGTAGCCCAAGCCCTCCTGAGCCCTCCAAGCATCCCTTCCTCTTCCCTCCTCTTCCTTTTCAAATCCAGGGAGGAGGAGGGGGAGCAATTGAGGGAAGCAGGCCAGAAGAAATAGGTGCCCCCGCCAATTGTCTGCCTGAGGCGTCTGTCTCAGTTGGCCTCACAGAAGGGCCGGTTCTAACTGAACGATGGTAACTGTCTCAGCCTCTCCCCCCAAAGAGTCCTGGGAATTGCAATGAAGGAGGGTGCTGCAAATTCTCTCTGCAGGCTCCCAAGGCTTCTTCCCCCCCCCCACCCAGAAGGGCAAGTCCCTGGGGAGAGGGAATGACTACTAAACCCGTTTGTGGTGTGGGGTGGACACACCCTTGGTAGACGCATAATGCATTTTAAATGTCCAAAAAACACCCGAAACACGCCTGCATTATCTTAATAATTCCCCTCGGCAAGACAGGCCAAAATCATTGTGCTCATATCGCAGTGTCCCCTTCTTTGCAGTCTCATCAACAGATGGTGTGATACGGAGAGACAACGGCTTGCCCCGGGCTCCCTGTTGGGGGCCTTCCACACCACCCCTTTTCTGCCGAATTGCCAGAATTCTTCCTTTTTTTAAAAAGCCAAGAATTCCACGTTTCAATATTTGATGCGCTCACCACAGCAGGGTTTTTTTTTAATACTCAGCATGTAATTAGCCTGCGGAACTCCTTGCCACCGGGTGGTGCCTGGCTTGGATGCCTTTCAAAAGGGATTGGACAGATTTCTAGTCCGTCGCAGTAGACAAGCGGAGATGGGTATGGGCAACCTCTTGGTTTTAGAAGTGGGCGACCCCAGAATGCCAGGTGCGAGGGAGTGGCAACAGGAAGCAGGCATCTTGTTGTCTCTTGTGTGCTTCTTGTGGCATCTGGTGGGCCACTGTGAGATGCAGGAAGCAGGGCTAGACGTTTTATTTACCTCAGAATTTTACCTCAGAATGCCAGGTGCAAGGGAGTGGCCTCAGGATGCAGGCATCTTGTGGTCTCGTGTGCTCCCTGAGGCACCTGGTGGGCCACTGTGAGATGCAGGAAGCCAGACTAGATGGGCCTTTGGCCTGATCCAGCGGGGCTCTTATTAGGGTTTAATGAACACTTTGGAGAGTCCTGGCATAGGATACAATCTAGAATCTTTTACATAGGATCTTTTTTTAATGGTGCCATGTTGTTTGGTATGTTGGCCAAATTCTGCACTGGGACCCCAAGAGCACCCCTGCTTGCCCCAGTGGCACATCGGGTGCTACCACTGCCCCAGTATTGAGGTGCTGGTGCTCCGGTATTGCCCGATCTGACCCCTCTCTGCCACCCCCCAGATGCAGCTGAATATTGATGGAACTGATGGAACGACACCAAATAAAAATTGATTGGTTGAAAACAAGGTAAGAAGCCAGCCAAGAGAGACAGAAGGAACAAGTCCCCTTCTCCACATTTGATGGAACTGTCCAAAGCAACTATTTTTCAGCTGTTTCCATCTCAAGGCAAACTGGTCAAGGCACATCATCCGTTTGAGCACAAAAAAAAAAAAAAGAGCCCTGCTGGATCAGGCCAAAGGGGGCCCATCTAGTCCAGCTTCCTGCATCTCGCAGCGGCCCACCAGATGCCTCAGGGAGCACACACGACAACAAGATACGTGCATGTTGTGGCCACTCCCCTGCATCCGGCACTCCGAGGTAGCCTACCTAGTGCAAAGGACGTTGCACCAACCATCATGGCCTGTTCCCTGCGACGGACGTTTCCTCCAGAGATCTGTCCAGTCCCCTTTTAAAGGCACTTAGGCCAGATGCCAGCACCACCTCCTGTGGCAAGAAGTTCCACAGATTAATGACACGCTGGGTATTGACAAGGCACTCTGCACTGCCGGCTGAGGGCTCTCATCCCCCTAATGTGCCTATTAATAAACCATCTTCCCGCAAACTCCTACGGCACAGCAGACCATGCGCGGCACACCGCAGCGCACTGGTTGAAAAATTGCTGCTCCAAAGAACCTTTTGAATCATGTGGCTGGGATACTGGACCCTTCTGTGCCTCTTGATTTCCGCTTGGCTCTCTGACAGTTATGCAGAAGGAAACCCAAGTTATTTCTTGGTAGTTGAGTTACCATATTTCCCCAAGTATAAGGCGCACCAAAGTATAAGACGCACCTTAATTTTGGGGCCAGAAATGTGAAAAATTTCTGCCCGGCACACCCCTTGAATAAGACGCACCCAATTTTTAGCCCCCGGTTTTTTGGGAAAAAGGTGCATCTTATACTTGGCGAAATACGCTATATATCTGCAAGGACCTCACTCACCAAGATCTGTGGCCTTTCATTCAACGTAATTTGGATTTTTTTTTGTGTGTGTGTGTGCATGTGTGTGATCGTTCAGTGAATTTAACACATGTTCAAACTTGGGTCGTTCCTTTTTAATTTTTCCCCCCTTTCTCTTCTTGATGTTATGTTTGGGGTTTTTTCTCCCTCTCCCTTGGCCTCACTACTCTCTATTTGCTTAACTTACAAACAGATTTACAAAATAAATATTTAAAAAAGGCAAGACAGAGAGCGAGGCAATCTGTACAAGAGGCCCATGAAGGCAGACACTTGGGGATGGGTTGGGGAACGGACACCCATCACCTATTTTCTCCCACCTTCTCTTGCCTTCCTTTGCCCAGTCTCCAAAGGGGAACAGGGTAGCAGAGGAAGTGAAGAGGAGAAGAGAGTATTGGGCTAGAAAGTCTCTGTTCTATCCCAAACCTTTCCTCCCATCCACTTCCTCTCCTATATAGAATTATCTCCCTCCAAATTCCCTTATCTTCACCCTTGTTTTCAATCAGCAGCCAGTCAAGCGAGCTAGGAAACAAACCGGCAGCCTTACACACAAGCCCTCATGTTTTTGCCAAACAGCAACAAATTTTGCTGCTTGTTGTTGTTTCTGCAACCACAGAGAATATCAGAGGGCCTACAGAGAGGGAATTAATTTCACATCTGTTTTGACCCCAGATGAGTCTTTATGTTCAATACATATTTACCAGCTTTGTCTGGAAGTCAGGCCTCTGAGGCCAATGGTGCATACCCAGGAGTCGGGGTACATTAAGTTTCTAGTCCTCATGGAACAGTGTGGAATGCTTTTGATGGCTCAGATACCTGGTTTTTCCCTGCCTCATGGTTTCTCGGTACACATAATGCCCATGTGTGTTTTTTTTCCTGTTACTGGTGTTATTTTGTGTATTTTATGTTTCTTTTTTCTTTCTACATAAAACGAAAACAAAACATTTAAAAAGTTTCTAGTCCTCAGCACAAATCCTAGCAGAAAAGAGAGACACCGCTTACTTAACAGAAAAGCTGCAATCCTACACACCCACACCAGTTCTAAAATACCCATCATAGCTTGTGACCTGTGATGTACTTTTCTCCATTAAATTATCCAACCCCCTTTTCAAGGCATCTAGTGGCAAGGAGTTCCACATTATTAGGCTGCACCGGGGCTGGCCCAAAAGTAGCAAGTCAAATGCCCTCTGACATGATGGTGCACTAACAACCTCCTCTGTTTCTCTTCTTCCTGCTTTCTGGTTTGGAAAAGGAAGATGGGAGGCAGAGCAGAGGAGAAGGTTTGGAGAAGAGGAGAGTGGTGGGCTAGAGTGTCTCCAACACACGTCTCTGACACTCTAGCAGGCCACTCTCTTCTTCTCCATTCTCCTTCTCCTTCGCTCCCTTGTCGCTTTCTAAAACCAGGAAGTGAGAGGAAGAGAAAGAGCAGCAACGGTAAAGAGACGGACAGAGGTGAGCGATGCCTGCCATTTGCCGCCGGAAACAAGATGGCCGCCTCATGGATCGCCATAGTGACAGGGACACATCCCAGACAACGGTGTCCCGGTCAAATGCGTTCCCGGCACTGGACAGTTGCGCCATCACCTGTGGCAAGGAGCTCCACAGTTCTGAAAAGGGTGAAATAGAAGAAAAGAGGAGTGGAGGAAGAGAAGAATCTGTAACTCTCTAGCCTACCACTCTTCTCCTCCACACTTCCACTCTTTCCTTGTTGAAACCAACGAGTGGGAGAAGCAAGGTGAGTAGTAGAGGTCGCTAGCACACCAGCAAGGAAGGGAAGGGGCACTTGGCCCTACATTCCCAGCTTGCTAAGCTCGGAAAGCAGGGCACTCCCAAACAAAATCAACACCAACTATCCAAGTAGAGAGAGAAAGGTTCTTGGGGGGGCGGGCATGATTGAGACGTACCGAAATATGCAGGAGATGGAGACACAGATGGGTGTCATTTTCCCTTTTCACACAACACCAGAACCAGGGGACGTCCTCTAAAATTGAGTGCTGGGAGAGTCAGAACAGACCAAGGGAAATGCTTTTTGACCCAGGTCGTCACTCTTCGGTGGGACTCCTTGCCACCAGATGTGGGGGCAGTACCTGAAGGACTGGATGCCTTGAGAAGGGGATTGGACAGATTAATGGAGGAAAAGTCCTTCATGGGTTACAACAAGCCATGATGGGTATTTGCAGCCTCCTGGTTCTAGAAGTGGGCTGTCTCGGAATGCCAGGTGCAAAGGAGTGGCAGCAGGATGCAGGGATCTTGAGGTCTTGCGTGGCAGCCTGAGGCTTTAGGTGGGCCGCGGTGAGAGACAGGGAAGCTGGACTAGAGGGGCCTTTGGCCTGATCCAGCAGGTTATATCTTGGGTTCCTCCTCAGATAACTCAGGAACATGCGACCGGCAGGTTGACAACCGCCTGCGAGGAAGCTCTGCTGCAGGAGAGGCTCTGGGAGGCTCAGAGGGCGGAAGGATGGGGCGGGCACAGGAGTGGCACACACCGCGCAGCCACAAGGAAGCTGCGAACAGCCAAAGCAAAACCAAAAGGAAGACAAACAGGGGGAAGGGGAGGAGAGAGAGAGAGAGAGAGAAGCCAAACTGGCTCCGCAGGATCCTTGCAAAGCTGTGACTGTCAGCAAAACGCAGAGCTCTCAGCCCTCCACATGCCGAGCTCCGTGCCCACGGGGTGGGGAATGCCAAAGACTGAATCAGCACAACCAGCACTGCGGGAGCCGGGGTGGCAGCCAGCGAGGGCAAGGGAGAAGGCAGAGGCCTGGGTGTGCTCAGGATGAGGCCTCCTGGCCCAGAAGGAGGCAGGGGACAGGCGAGTGAGAACAGACCAAAGGAAACGTTGCTTGACCCCGCACGTCATTTTTGTCTGTGGAACTCCTTGCCACAGGATGCGGTAATGGCATCTGAAGGTCTAGGTGCCTCGAGAAGGAGTTTGGGACAGATCAGCAAACATCCATCACAGGCGACAAGCCACGATAGGTGTGTGCAACCTGCTGATTCTGGAAGCCGGCTCTGAATGCCCAGTGCAAGGGAGTGGCCACAGGACGCAAGGATCTTGTGGTCGTGGGTGCCCCCAGGGGCATCTGGTGGGGCCACTGTGCGAGGCGGGAAGGTGGACGAGATGGGCCTTTGGCCAACTCGGCAGGGATGTTATTCTTAAGTCACGCCAGCCCTGCCAAGAAGGCCTTTTCCCCGTCCTGCCGCCGAGCTACTTTTGGGAACTGAGCCACCGCAAAGGAGCTCACAAGGCCTTCTTCAACTGACTCACCGGGGAGATCAGGGGCCGAAGCTGCCGAAGGAGGAGAGACTTCACTTGAAAGCAGCGAGAGGCGTTTGGACCGCCCCTTGGTCAAAATGCACATTCTGCACGCATTGTTGTTGTTCAGTCGCTAAGTCGTGCCCAACTCTCCGCGACCCCCTGGACCGCAGCACGCCAGGCCTCCCTGTCCTCCACTAGCTTCCGGAGTTCGCCCAATTTCATGTTCATTGCTTCGGTGACACTCTCTAACCATCTCCTCCTCTGCCGCCCCCTTCTCCTTTTATTTGGCCTTCCATCTTTCCCAGCAGGAGGGTCTTTTCTAAGGAGTCCTCTCTTCTCATGAGGTGGCCGAAGTACTTCAGCTTCAGCTTCAGGATTTGTCCTTCCAGACAGCAATCAGGCTTGACTTCCTGGAGGATGGACCGATTGGATCTCCTTGCAGTCCAGGGGACCCTCAAGAGTCTTCTCCAGGACCATAATTCGAAAGCATCTATTCTTCGGCGCTGTGCCTTTCTTATGGTCCAGCTCTCACAGCCATACATTGCTACTGGGAAAACCATTGCTTGGACTATGCGAACCTTTGTTGGCAGGGTGATGCATTGGACAAAATGCCCGTTTTGCATGCATGCATTGCACTAAATGCGCCGTCCGCAAAACTCATTTGTAAGGAGGCAAGCAAGGGAATAAAACCTCCAAGAGTGACAGCATTTTCATGGCTACTCTGCCCCCCCCCCCGATTGCAGGGATCTGCTCCAGGGGTGTAGCTGGGGGGGGTACATTGCCCTGGGCTCTAAAGTAGTTGTCAAACATTTTAGCATCAGGACTCACTTTTCAGAATGACAATCTTTTTGGGACCCACCGGAAGTGATGTCATTAACCTGGAAGTGATGCAATGGCTGGAAGTGAAAGGAACCTTTTTAACACCCCCTGATACGACAAAATCAAATCAATAGATTAACTAAGGAAGGGCGGAAACCTAACCAACGTTCCAGCCCTGGGAAAAAGGCAATACGCCTGCGAACAGGGGCGTGGCTAACGAAAGTGTAGCCCCGTGCAGAGAGCAAAATGTTGCCCTGGAAGTGACATCACAACAGGAAGTGATGTCACAATTGTATTTTCATTTTTCTCTGGTTTCTTGGCCATAACTTTTGATTGAGTAGAGGTATCACACTCTGGTTTGTTTCATTGCATTCTGCATGAAATTACCTTTCCAATGAGATATAACATGATGGTATTATTCATACATGCCACGGTTTTCCCCATTTTGGCTACTAGTGTACTAGCCAGTTTTGGCTACTGCTACTACTAGCTTGTTGCCCCCCACCCTAAAGCTTGTTGCCCGGTGCAATTGCACCCCCTGCACTTCTTTAGCTATGCCCCTGGCTGCCAAGTAAGGGAACAAATATTCCTTTACCTTGAGGAGGCCTCCGTGACTACTACTCCTCTGTAGGATGCAGAACATGCCCCATTGGCACAACTATGTCAGTGCTGGAACATGGGTTAGGATTAAGAACATAAGAACATAAGAAGAACCCTGCTGGATCAGGCCAAAGGCCCATCTAGTCCAGCTTCCTATATCTCACAGTGGCCCATCAGGTGCCCCAGGGAGGCACAAGACACAAGATGCTTGCATCCTGTTGCTACTCCCTTGCACCCGGTACCAGTAGCCCACCGCCCTTGCAAGGAGGTTGCACAATCCATCATTGCCTATAGCCCACGATGGACCTTTCCTCCAGAAATCCGTCCAATCCCTAAGTACCTTAGGATTGCACCCTAAGTAAATTAAAAGTTTTAACATTTTACATAAAGAACTCTCCAAACCCTCCCAAACAGTTGCCGACCTGTTTTTTAAAAAAAAATCCACAAACATCCCATAGGCTACAATCCTGTCTACACTTATCTAGGAATAAGCCCCAGTGACTATCATCGTTCAAAGCATAGAAAAAGTAGCCTGTTAAAAATACAGGCTTGTACAATTTCCCCAAATGCAGTCACATACCAGGATAGCGTAAAGCCCAATACAGCGGTTCTCAAACCTTTTAGCAGCGGGACCCACTTTTTAGAATGACTATCTGTCCGGGACCCACAGGAAGTGATGTCACAGCCCTGAGCGCCATCATTGTGACGCCAGAGCCTGCTGCTTTCCTGAGAATGCAGCCATCAGTTGGCCTATTTCTCAGCCCTTTTCCAATAGCAAAGTGAATCAGAAAGGGGGAAAAAAAGCCTACTTACAACCTTGACACAAGCAAAGCAACCGCACAGCCCTCCCCTTTTCCAGCATCCCGTTCTCTCAAAATGGCGGCTGGAGGTGCTTCGCGACCCACCTGAAATTGGCTCACAACCCACCGGTGGGTCCCGACCCACAGTTTGGGAACCACGGGTCTAAGAAGTGCACATTGAAATGAACAGGGACCCACCAGAATTTGGCCCGCGACCCACCGACAGGGTACCAAACCACAGCTGGAGAATCACTGCTCTAAGATGTCCGATGGCAGGTTGTTAAAGTTTTGAGGGAGGGTGTTATGGGGGGCAGGGATGTGTTACAAGTTGTCGTGCCCCCTGGTGCCAGGCGCCCTGGCGACGCCACTGACCTAGGCACAATGTCCCCGTCCCCGAGTCTGCCTGGTGGGCTACTTCAGAATGCCAGAATGCAAGGGAGCGGCAACAGGATGCAAGAATCTTGTTGTCTACTGAACAACCTGAGGCGCCTGGTGGGCCAGTGTGAAATCCAGGAAGCTGGACTAGATGGGCGTTCGGCCTGATCCAGCAGGGCTGTCTTTATGTTCTTAAGGCCCCGATTGTGTTTACCTCATATTTACCTCAGAAATTTACCTCAGAATGTCAGATACAAGGGAGTGGCAACAGAATGCAGGCCTCTTGTTGTCTCATGCCTCCCTGGGGCACCTGGTGGGCCACTGTGAGGTACAGGAAGCTGGACTAGGTAGGCCTTTGGCTTGATCCAGCAGGGCAGTCCTTATGTTCTTAAGGCCCCGATTGTGTTTACCTCATATTTACCTCAGAAATTTACCTCAGAATGTCAGATACAAGGGAATGGCAACAGGATGCAGGCCTCTTGTTGTCTCGTGTGCTCTCTGAGGCACCTGGTGGGCCACTGTGAGATACAGGAAGCTGGACTAGATAGGCCTTTGGCCTGATCCAGCAGAGCTGTCCTTATGTTCTTAAGGCCCTGATTGTGTTTACCTCATATTTACCACAGAAATTTACCTCAATGTCAGATACAAGGGAATGGCAACAGGATGCGGGCAGCTTGTGGTCTCGCGTGTTCCCTGAGGCACCTGGTGGGCCACTGTGAGATACAGGAAGCTGGACTAGATGGGCCTTTAGCCTGATCCAGCAGGGCAGTCCTTATGTTCTTAAGGCCCCGATTGTGTTTACCTCATATTTACCTCAGAAATTTACCTCAGAATGTCAGATACAAGGGAATGGCAACAGGATGCAGGCATCTTGTGGTCTTGTGTGCTCCCTGAGGCTTCTGGTGGGCCACTGTGAGACACAGGAAGCTGGACTAGGTGGGCCTTTGGCCTGATCCAGCGGGGCTCTCCTTATGTCCTTATGCTTTTGCCAGCCCAAACATCAACAGAGGCGAAAGGCAGAGCAAAGGCAGGAAGTCTCCGACACCCAGGCCAGATAACATCACACCACACCATCGCAAAGCGCAGGCAGCTCCTCTCCTGGGCACGCAACCCTGAGGTCGGTTGCCTCATGAGAACATTCCAGCACGGCGAGGAAGACGCTTCCCTGGGGAGGGAGCGTGTCCCGGCAGCAGGAGCAGCAGGAGGCTTGACGTCCCGCAGGAATCTGACCGTGCCCTGCGCCAACGTCAGTGCAGAGTCCCGCCCTGTCCCTGGGGCTCGGGGCAGGTTGCAAGATGCCCTGGTCTTGCAATATCCCTGCAAGGGAGGCCAGGTTAAGGGATGTGTCCAGGGCCACCCAAGGAGTTTCAGAGACGCAGGGAGCTGGAAAGGACCCCGGGTCCCCTCGGCTGCAGGGAGCCCGCCGGGCACAGCTCAGTCATGTTCTGTTTGGCATAACACTGGAGATAAAAACGGCATGCTTGGGAGAGGATGCTCTTGCTTCTAGGGTGGATGCAGTGATGTCATGCAGGGGGAACGCGGGGGAACTCAGTTCCACTAGTTAAAATTAGGGCTGACTCCGCCCACTTCACTCTCCCCCCCCTCCCGATTCCTCTGCAAAGAGCTTTTCTTCTTGGTTGGCCGGCACTCAGAGGGTTAAAGGGAGCGACTCCGGATTCCTAGGGGGGCGAAGGGGGAAGTCCCGTCCTGCACAGCCCCCTTCCTCGCTCCCTCCAGCCACACACGTGGAGTCAGCAGCCGCTCTGGTGAGTCTGCAGCCCACTGGGGAGAAGGCAGTGATGTCATTCAGGGGGAACGGACCAGAACGGGCGTTCCGGATCCTAACAGGCTCCGTGGCTGCTTCCGGATGTTCCCCCCCCCCCGACATTTGAATTTGAACTCAATAGTGAGTTCCTGTTCCTAAATCATTTGAATGACACCACTGGCTGCGTGGCTTCAAAGGTTCCCTCCGACGCTACCATTCTATTACAAGGAGGAGGAAAGAGGAGGTCTGTGGAACCCCCGCCCACAGTTTTTATTCTTTGCCTTTGGGGGATGCCAATAATACACTGTTGGCATCAGTCAGTGGTGTAGGCAGAGGGGGACCAGGGGGGCAGCCGCAGGGGCCAGGCTGCAAGGGGATGTCCGAGACTCCACCGCAAGATGGCAGCAGTAGCGGGGGTGACCCTGGTTGCCGCTGTTATTTGGCTAGCGCTGGCTGCAGCTGCCCGCAGGAGAAGCATCGGCACGGTTATATAGAAAAAGTTCCAAAGCTATATTTAAATATGCTGATACAGTGGTGTTCAAACTTTTTAGACCAGGACCCACTTTCCGGAACGGCCACTTGTGTCGGGACCCGCCGGAAGTGATGTCATTAACCTGGGAGTGACAGGTTGTGGCAGGAAGTGACATCGTCCAGCAGGAAGTGCTGTCCGGTCACGTGATAAAATGAAATGCAAGCTGGCCTTCTTGGGCTGCAGCAACGGCCCGACCCCGAAACATCCCTGACAGAAAGCAAGAGGAGGGCAAAAGATGGTGGGAAAGCCCTGGACGAAAAACGATTAAAAATAAACTCGCTTGAAAATTCTGGCTGTGAACACTCACAAAAGGAATACGGCAAGAGGAAGGTCTGCAGCTTCCAAGATGGCTGCTCCCAGCTTTCCGCGGCCCACCTGACATCAGGTCGTGACCCACCAAGTGGGTTCTGACCCACAGTCTGAATAACACTGTACTAATATAAATAGACAAACTTAAAAAGACACACACACACACACACACACACACACACACACACAGAGAGAGAGAGAGAGAGAGAGAGAGAGAGAGAGAATGAATGAATATTACTGAACATAATTTTCTCATGGGGGTGGTGCCAAACTTTTATGGGTCCCAGGTGCCAGATGACCTTAATGGCACCAGTTGCTAGAGTTTGGGGTTCAACCCCCCTTCGGGGTTCAACCCCCCCTCCTTGGGGTCTCTAGAAGTTAAACTCTCTGACAGCACCATGCTAGGCGTGTCTACTCAGAACTAAGCCCCCTTCAATTAAATGGGACTACGGGTGCAATCCTGACCTGGAGTGAGGCCAGCAAAGTTCGACCAGCACAAGGCTCACCGTAAAGCGTGTTTGGACCACTCTCGGAGTCAGGAAAGATGGCGCGCGTCTGTGTGCCGGCCTCTCCGAGTCCGAGAGTGGTTGAATCATACTTTACAGTGTCCCTTGTGCCGGCCAAACTTTGCTGGCCTAACTGTGCCGACCTAACTCCAGGTTAGGATTGCGCCCTAAATGGGACTAGCTCCCAGGAAAATGTGCAGAGGATTGCAGCCTGTGTGGGGAAGAAGAAGCATCTCTGTCTTTAATGCAGCAGTTCCAGAATTGTGGATCGAGACCCACCAATGGGTCACGAGCCAATTTCTGGTGGGTCCCGAGCCCAGAGGGCGGTTTAGAGGGGTGCAGCCCGGCTTGGGCATCCAGACCTGTTGGAAGGTGCCAGAGCAAGTCGAACAGCTGAACTTTCCCCCGGAAGGGCAACTGGCGAGGTGGGAACAAGGAGGTAGAAATGGGGGGGGGGGGAGATCACAGCTCTAACGCGCATGTAAGCAAATTCCAGCACATGAACAGTACGGCACCAAAAAGTGGACAGCCCATTTTGTGCCCAGCAGCCACACAGACAGATTTTCAATCGTTTTTTAAAAAATGCAAGTGCCATCTGGAAAGAGGCATTCCCTGTTGTGTGAGAAGGGAGGGGGAATGCCTCTTCCAATGTGATGCCTCCTGCTGCTGCTTCTGCTGCAATACCTGAATCGCGTATTGCAAGACCACCTTAAATTTTCACAGATGCTACGTCTTGCTCCAAACACCAGGGCCCAAGACAGAATCCATCCATCAGTATTTATATACCGCTTTTCAACACAAAGTTCACAAAGCAGTTTACAAGCAAATAACAATCATCAAGTTAAATGGCTCCCTGTCCCGAAAAGGCTCACAATCTAAAAAAAAAAAAAAAAAATCAGAATCAAAGTGTCTCTGAGCATATGCAGAGAGCACCGATCTCCCTGGCCCCGGCATACAAACGTCCCTTTCCCAGCGATGGTGGGAAGGGCCTCTTTCTAGGGCAGAAGGAGTGATTTTCAGGAAAGCTGGAAACCAGGAATTTCTCGTTTCAGAAGCGAAAGAGAAAGGGTGTTCGCAGCCCACAAAGCCGAACAGCTGCATGCGTTCTCTGGGGGAGTCGGGGGGACTGACAGGACAATGTTCTCCCCCCCCCCCCACGCGTCATGCCTTGCATGGATGCAGCCGGCGACAGCAGCATGTTGAAACCTGCAGCTAGGAACTCACCAGCCACAAGCAACCGGGGTGGATACTCTTGCCAAAGCAGGCTGAGCAAGCTCGCTCCCTTCTCTGTCTCCATCTGTCCCTTGCCTTTCCCTCCTGCTCCTTTGTCAGGCTTTCGACTGTAGGCTCCTAGGGGCAGGGAGCTGCCTTGCTGCTTGTAAAGCATCGGTGTGCATGGCTGTTGCTGGGCGGTTTTGCTATGATTTGTGCTTGGGATGGCAACGTTTAGTCAATTAAAAATAGTTTGAGCCAGGGCTAGACTAAGAGCTTTGGGTGCCTGAAGCAGAATGCCAAATGCTTCCCCATCCTTCTTCCTTGCTGAACTGGGGGAGCAACAGAGGCAGAGCAACAGAATCATTTCAACACCCGCACTTCTGGGGGAACCCCTCCCCCCCGCAAAAGCACTATCTGGAAAGAGGCATTCCACCCTATGTGTGAGAGAGGGGAATGCCTCTTCCGATGTGATGCCTGACGCTGCTTTGACACCCAAAGTCCATTATCAAGGAGCTGAAGAATCTCTACTGTTCCTTCTGTAACAAATGCCAAGTACCATCTGTAAAGATACATTTCTCGGTGTCTGAGAAAGGTGTGGAATGCCTCTTCAAAAGTGATGCCTCCAGCAGCTGCTGCTACAACAACATATAAGCCCATCATAGAAGAACCAATGAATCTCTACTGTCTCTTTTTAAAAAATGCAAGAGCACCATCTGGAAAGAGGAATTCCCTCTTGTGTGAGAGAGGATGCGGAATGCCTCTTCGATTGTGATGCTTCCTGCTGCTGCTGCAACACATATGTCCATAACTGAAGAGCCAACGAATGTCTGCTGATCCTTTTTTAAAAAAATGCAAGTGCCATCTGGAAAGAGGCATTCCCTCTTTACTTGTGTGAGAAGGGAGGGGGAATGCCTCTTCCAATGTGATGCCTCCTGCTGCTGCTGCAATTCCTGAATCCGTTAGTGATGAACCAAGGAATCTCTGTGTCTAGAACAACTGCTTCTCTTAAAAGCCAAAGGAAGTATTCCACCCCACCCCACCCTACAAGACCTACTTTCCTCATATGCAAATATATGCAGATTTAATAAAGCAACAAACACACAGGCCAAAGTATGCATTATGTGAGGGCCATGGAAAGCTCTCAGTTGCTTTTTCTACATGGCTGCCTGTGTAAGTTTTTTTTTTTTTTTAGAAAACTATATACAGTTTCTTCATGTCTACTCAAAAGTAAGCCCATCGTACTCAATTGGGGCTTGCTGCCAGTTAAATGGATTGCAACCCAGGACTCCTTTTAGACTGCCATCCTATACCTGCTTACTTCGGAGCAGGTTCCCATCGCACTCAATGAGACTTACTCCTGAGTAGACGTGGCTAAGCTAGGGCTATTAAATCATGGATCTTGCAGCCTAAGCCCCAGGCAGGTCTAAAGGTAAAGATTTCCCCATGACCGAATGGTCTAGTTGTGACCGACTGTAGGGGGCGCTACTCATCTCCGTTTCTAAGCCGAAGAGCCGGCGTTTTGTCCGAGGACAAGCTTCCATAGTCATGTGGCCGGCATGACTATACACTGAGGTGCACGGAACGCTGTTCCCTTCCCACAGAAGTGGTCCCTATTTATCTACTTGCACTTATTTAGGTGCTTTCGAACTGCTAGGTTGGCAGGAGCTGGGACAAGCGACGGGAGCTCACTCCGTCGCGCGGTCTTGAACTCCCAACCTT
>JAJKFI010000241.1:98441-116792 GCA_029204185.1 Lerista edwardsae | reverse complement strand
CCCTCCCGCTGTTGAAGAACAAATCCATTGTCTGTGGATTCCCTGCCTTGGATCAGGCCAAGGACCTACCCAGTCCAGTTTCCTGCATCTCACAGTGGCCCACCAGGTGCCTCAGGGATTCCCTGCCACTGGGATTCCCTGCCACTGGATTCCCTGCCACTGATCTGCCAAGGTCAGACACCGGCCTTTGATTTATTTTTCCCATTTCATGCTGCCTCCAGGGTGCATGAGGCCTTTTCCCCGCTGCCCTTTTTATTTTTTATTTTTTACAACAACCCTGTGAGGCAGGTCGGGCACAGACTTGGTGACCAGCCCACAATCAACAATAATTCCTGATGCAAGTCTGTCTCTCCACCCGGTGGCGTTCCTACGGGGAGGGGCGGTAGCGGGCCCTTTGAAATCATGCGGAACTCCCTGCCACTGCTCCGGAATTCCTGATCTCTGATGCCGCCAACGCTGTGCACAAGAGAGATGAGCTCACAGCACAATCCTATGCATGCCTACTCAGAGGTAAGGCCCACTGAGTTCAATGGGGATAGAAGTATAGGATCGCGGTCCCAGTCATGTGGACAGTCCAGAGTTCCATTTCCAGTACCTCTGCCTCAGAGAAGAAATTTGCTCCATGAGGAACACAAGTCAGCTTCCATTGTTTACTCAGCACCTGCGATGACCTGCTGTTGAGGCATGTTGCGTGGGCTGACCTGAAGCTCAGAAGGAAGTCCCAGTGAGTTCCACAGGGCTTACTCTCAAGGAAGTGTCCACGGGCTTTGCAGCCTGTTGTTTCCATTGATAAGCATGTTTATGAGCTGCCTCAGGCAGGCAGGCAAGGAGTATGCGTAAAGTAAATAAACAAGTCGGCTTCCCAGCTGCGCTCTTTTTGTTTCACCCCAAATTTAAATTCTCTAATTTAAAAAGGCGAATCCCCTGGACTGCAAGGAGATCCAATTGGGCAATCCTCCAGGAAGTCAAGCCTGATTGCTCCCTGGAAGGACAAATCCTGAAGCCGAAGCTCAAGTACTTTGGCCACCTCCTGAGAAGAGAGGACTCCATAGAAAAGACCCTCCTGCTGGGAAAGATGGGAGGCCAAAGGAGAAGGGGGCGGCAGAGGAGGAGATGGTTAGAGAGTGTCACCGAAGCAATGAACATGAAATTGGGCGAACTCCGGAAGCTAGTGGAGGACAGGGAGGCCTGGCGTGCTGCGGTCCAGGGGGTCGCGGAGACTTAGCGACTGAACAACAACAACTTCACAACTTAGCGACTGAACAACAACAATTTAAAAAGGACAAGTCTCTGCCCTGAGCAGCTTACAAACTCAAGCTCCTCTCTGCATCACAATTTTGCACAGACCCACCATCACCCCCTCGCCACGGTGCCGGTGATGCGCAGACGGGGCAGAGACAGTATGCGCCAGCCAAGATGGCAAATGCCAGTCTGGCTGCCCAGCGCACTGCTAAATTGGAAGGAGGGGGGCAAACAGCACCCAGGTTTGCCCTGCATAGACTGTAGTTGGAGTCTACATTCTGCCAGCCGGCCGCCGAGCAAACCCTCCACGACCAGACACATGAGAAGATACAGTAATATTAGTAATCAATCATTAGTGCACCTGGTGTTTTACAGCGTTACAAAACAAAAGTGAGGCGGGAAGATCCCTGCCCCGAGGCGCTTACAATTGGAACTCCCAAAGACTTTTTCAAAACTCCCCAGAGGCTTGTGGCTGGGGAAGCTCAATGAACCACCAGCCTGATGCACCACAGGTATCTACGGATGCTTAACCAAGGGATACAGCCAGTGATGTCATTCAGGGGGAACGGACCAGAACGGGCGTTCCGGATCCTAACGGGCTCCGTGGCTGGTTCCGGGTTCCCGACAAGTGCCAATCAAAAGCGAGTTCCTGTTCCTAAATCATTTGAATGACACCACTGGATACAGCCCATGGATAGTTACACGGAACCTCCACAAGGACTCTGAAGGCCAGGGGCTGGAGGAAACCATGTGCTCCATGCTGTGCTTGTAGGCACCCCACTTTTGCTTCTTGTGCTCCAAACAGGTGCTCAGACACGGTCAGGTGTGCGCCAAGGGGTCCTGCAAGCAGGCACATGCCTCTGGAGAGCATAAAAACCTCAGAAGAGCCTCGCTTGACCAGGCCAAGGACCTACCAAGTCCAGTTTCCTGCATCTCACAGTGGCCCACCAGGTGCCTCATGGAGCTCGCAAGACAACAAGATGTCTGCATCCTCTTGCCACTCCCTTGCACCTGGCATTCAAAGACAGCCCACTTCTAAAACCAGGAGGGGGTACAAATGCAACTTGGCTTGTCACCCGTGCTGGGCTTTTCCTCCCGCAATCTGTCCACTCCCCTTTTCAAAGGGCTTTTGGGCGCAATTTCCCCACGCTGTGGCAAGGAGTTCCGCAGATTAAGACACCGGCCACATGGTCTCCTTCCGATTCCCATTCCGGGGAGGCCTCCCCAGGGGTGGCGGGAGGTGCCGGAGCCCCTGGCAACGGCTCCGCCCTTGCCCACGTGGGGCTGGTGCGTTGGCACGCGTGCCCACTCCGGACCAAGTCTCCCCCCACGCAGGGCCGGCTGCCGGCCAGGCCTGAGCCTCAGGTGAGGAGGTAGTCCTGGCGTGGACGGGAGCGAAGCGCACAGAGGGTGCTCGATCCAGCTCCTCCGGTTAGCAGGTAGTGCGAGTGGTTAGAGAAAGGATGTGTCCAGACACATACGAGCGGCAGCCAGGGAGGGAGGGAGGGGAAGGAGGAGAAGACAAAGGGATGCGGAATCTCCTCTTCCCCTGGTGGAGACGCCCAGGGAGCCGGGCTGGGCTCCAGGGAGGGGAACCAGCGGCAACGAGGCTGACGTTTGGGGCTCCCAAGTCTCACTCTGCCACCGCAGTGAAAGGGCCGGCGTTCGGCCCATGCGGCACCATTGCTCCCTATTGGGCCCCGTGCCTAAGGGGGCAATCAGGCGAGCCTAGGGCCATCTTACTTCAGCCTTGTCTTCAACCGAATATTAAAACCTGCTTAGAGCCATTAACTCATGTGAAAGGGCACTTTTTTAAGAGCGCCGTTTGAGGGCTTACTGCTCTGCCACGGAGACACAAAGCCCATCGTAAACGTTACTTATACCCAGGGGTGTCGTCTACGAACAAGGAGAGGGAACGCTGGGCCGGGCTTACGCTTTGATTGGCAGCCCGTCCATTGCGTTCCACCGCCTGCCCGCCCGCCGTGCGGGGTGCCCGTGGTTGGCGCCCCCCACTGCTGCTCGCCCAGGCCCCCAGCACGCGCCCCCCAGCCCCCCCCAGTGCCCCCTCCGAGGCCAGGGCAGCGCGGGCAGGTGGCGGAACGCAACGGATGGGCAGCCAATCAGAGCCTAAGTCCCGCCCAGCGTTCCCTCTCCCTGTTTGTAGATTACATCACTGCTTATACCTTATTTTATTTATACCCAATATTTTTTTCCATATTTTATTGTATTTTATTTATACCCAGTACTAACCCGGGTTGGAACAAGCAGGCTGTTGGGCCTACGCTGTATCCTAACGCAGGTCGCGAAGCGGCTGGACTCCCATCGGGACAAGGGGGATATTTTCCCCTGACCACACGGTAAGGGACAAGTTGGTTCTCCTCTGCCTCTGACAGTAGAACTAGGTCCAAGGGGTACAAACTACAAGAGAGGACATTCCGGCTGGACATCAGGAAGAATTTCTTGACGATAATGGCCGTTCGACAGTGGAACAGCTTGCCACTGGATGGAGGTGGTGGATTCTGCCTCACTGGAGACCTTCAAGCAGAGGCTTGACAGGCACCTGCTGGAGATGCTCTAGGAGGATTTCTGGCGACAGGCAGGGGATTGGACTAGATGACTTTGTAGGTTCCTTCCAACTCTAGGATTCTATGACTGCAGCCTTGTCTTAAGCACAATGACAAAAAAAAAAAAGCATCCTTTCAGCTTCCAAGTGCCCCATGAGGACTAGAAACCTGAAGGAGCACAGGACAAAACAACTGCATCCTTCTACGACTCCTGCATTGCTTTCTGCATCGATGTCGTGCCTGACTCAACCAGGGCTGCCCTCAGATGCCCGGAAGTCGGTTCAGCATGGCAAGGAGGATTCAACTGCGCACACACACACACACACACACACACACACACACAGGAAATTATTTAACCCTTGACCTTCCTGTCTGCAGAGCGCTCCATACTCACTATCTGCATAACTCACCAGCAAGGGCTGGCCCACTCCTGCGGCCAGCTGAATCAATTGCCTCAGGCGCCAGGTTGGTGGGGCGTCCACCTCCGTCTACCCGCCCCCACACTTCCTCCTGCTACCTGGAAGGAGAAAGGGAGCAGAGAGGAAATGTGGAGGAGGGAAGATTGGTAAGCGCCTGTGTCGCCAACACTCTAACTTGCCACTCTCCTCCACCCACTTCTGCTCAATCCTCCTCTTCCTTTTTTCGAATTCAAGGAGTGGGAGGAAGAGGCGGCGGCAAGTAGGACAATTGAGACGGATGTCCTCTAAAATTCCGCTGCCTTAGGCGCCTTCCTCAGTTGGCCTCAGGGATTTGCCGGCACTGCCAAACCTCTCAAGGAGCTGTGATGCTCAGGGAACCAGGCAACAAGAGGGTCTTGGCCCCCATTCAAAATAAAATCACCATTGTTATTATTATTATTATTTTTACATCTCTTTGAGATCTAGAGTGGAAGAAATCCAGACGCTCCTTGCCGAGAAGGCTCATCAAGTCTGGCTTCCAGCAGGGCCAACCAGTCAGATGTTCACAAATGAGAACACAAATGGTGGCTTCTCTCAGCCCCAGCATCTAGCAGGCAGAGATAGACTGCCCTCGTATGTGGAGGTTCATGTCTCCAATTATCACATGGGCTGCCCTTTCAGCCGTGACACAGCTCAGCAGCTGAGAGCAGCTCACCATGAGTGCAGGAAGGGCCGGATAAAGAGCTTCTGCAGGCCACATCCAGCCCATTGACCTTATACTTGACACCCCCCTAATGCTTGATTTAGCTGAGCAGAAGATTTAGCTGAGCGGGTTAATGCCTCCGTTTGCCTGAAGATAACAGCTGAAGATCCGAAGGTTGTGAGCTCGAGACTACCGGAAGTCTCTGTGAGCGGCAGACCTTGCAAACTGCGGCTGATTAAAAGCTGAGTTCCAGCTGCCTCGTGGGAGGAGGAGTGTGCTGAAGTCAGCTGCGTCTCTGGTGGGAGCAGGGAAGCCTCTTATCAGCCAGCAGGAGACAGACGGGTGGCTAAGAAAGAAGGCTAAATCCAGAAAGAAAGATCTGTCTGAGTGTTGTTCCTGAAAGATGGAACGTTTCTGTAAATTGTAAAAACCTTCGGGTTTGTGAATAAAAGTCTGCCTATGTAAACTGCCTTGAGTTACAGTCATTAGAGAAATCTAGTGATCTTAAGAAAGGCGGTATATAAATACATTTATTATTATTATTATTATTATTATTATTATTATTATTATTTCTTGCTAGATCAGACCACAAGTCTGCAGAAACCCTGCAGGTTAAACTGCTGAGCTGAGCTTGTTGACTGGAAGGTTGGCAGTTCGAGACCACGCGACGGAGTGAGCTCCCGTCGCTTGTCCCAGCTCCTGCCAACCTAGCAGTTCGAAAGCACCTAAAAATGCAAGTAGATAAGTAGGTGCCACTTTGGTGGGAAGGTCACGGCGTTCTGTGCACCTCGGCGTATAGTCATGCTGGCCACATGACCACGGAAACCTGTCCTCGGGCAAACACCGGCTCTTCGGCTTAGAAACGGAGATGAGCACCGCCCCTTAGAGTCAGTCTTGACTAGACAATTTGGTCGTGGGGAAATCTTTACCTTTAAAATCAGCTAATCCATCGCCTCTGAGCATGAAATTGCTTTTAGGGATCACAACAAGAAGCTTCCGATAAACTCCATGCTTAGTCTCTTTTAGCCATCAATAGAGGGATGTTCTTTTCTCCCTCATGCAAAACCCAAACCAGGGGACAGCCGCTAAAATTGAGCAGCAGGAGAATACATTTCTTGACCTAGCATGCCACTAATCTGTGGAACTCCTGGTCACAGTATGTGGTGATGGCACCTGAAGGCCTGGATGCGTATAAAAAAAAGGATTGGACAGATTGATAGAGGAAAAGTCCACCAAAGTTGACAAGCCATGATGGGTATATGCAACCTCCTGGTTCTAGGACTGACTCTGAATGCTAGATGCAAGGCAGTGGCAACACAATGCAGGCATCTTGTTGTCCTGTGTGCTCCCTGAGGCATCTGGTGGGCCACTGTGAGGATGCAGGAAGCTGGACTAGGTGGGCCCTTGGCCTGATCCAGCAGGGCTCTTCTGAGGTTCTTAAGTCCCTTTCAGTTCAGTGAGATTTCAGTGAGCCATCTCAAGATTGAGGCCTGGATGCAAAGCACAAGGACGGCAGCCCGTTTGGGACAACCTTCCGCAGTGACCCAAAGTCTGCAAAGCCCAGGAATGCTTCAAGTCAGCAAAATCTACTTGGCATCACCCTTCATGGGGCTGGTTGGCTCCAGAAGGCTCCATTTGCATGGAAATTGACCAGGGTTTTTTTTTTTAACCTCCCTAATTAATTCCTTTAATGCCATCAGCATCCTGATTCACACGCATTGCAACGCTCAAGGGAATCGCCAACAGGCCCGCAGTTAAAGATCGATTCCGAGTCGATCTGCGGAAGCCACAATTACAAACCCAGGCCGTGGCCACAATTAATTGGCGCTCCCGATGGAAACGGGCTGCGCTTGGCAGAACTGGCCGCCCGAGGACGGATACTGGTTTCTGGCCCCCGGTGTGTCCCCAAGGCAGGGGACTGGGGGAGAGTTCTGCGGAGTTCGTTTCTGGGCACTGCGCCCAGTCTTGGAGCCTCGGAGAGGGTTGCCACCCTGTTTAATGAGAGCTTGGTCCCCGGGGAACAAGCTGAGCAAACCGGCCAGGCAGGGGAGAGTCACTAGCACGGAAGGCTGGGACAGAGGGCGGGCGGAAATTGCACCGGGCTTGCAAAACAACTTTCATCTCAGCTGTGCATTAGGAGGAAGTCCTGCCCTGCCCTGCCTCCACAGCCGAGCTCTCTCTCTCGTGCTCAGGCCCTCCGATCGTCCCACTGGCCCGGGACGGTGTCTGTTTTCTGGCCCCCACAGAGAGGGAATGCCTGGTCACAGACTGCAGCGTTTGGGGCTCTTCAGCCTAGAAAAAAGGCGCCTGAGAGGGGACATGATCGAAACATACAAAATCATGCACAGAAGGGATAGAGTCGATAGAGGGATGTTCTTTTCCCTCTCTCACAACACCAGAACCAGGAGGCATCCGCTAAAACTGAGGGTCGGGAAAGTTAAAGCAGAGAAAAGGAAGTACTTTTTTACCCAGCGGGTACTTAATCTGTGGAACTCTTTGCCACAGGAGGTGGTGATGGCATCTGGTCTAGATGCCTTTAAGAGGGGATTGGACGGATTTCTGGAGGAAAGGTCCATCGTGGGCTATAGGCAATGATGGATTGTGCAACCTCCTTACAAAGGTGGTGGGCTACTTCAGAGTACCGGGTGCAAGGGAGTGGCAACAGGATGCAAGCGTCTTGTTGTCTCGTGTGCTCCCTGAGGCACCTGGTGGGCCGCTGTGAGATATAGGAAGCTGGACTAGATGGGCCTTTGGCCTGATCCAGCAGGGCTCTTCTTATGTTCTTATGATACCTGCAGCTGCCCCCTCCCCAGATGCCCCCAACCTCACCCCCAATCAGCCCACCCACATCACACAACTAGAAGGAGCAAAATCTTGGCCGAGATCAAAGTCCATAGAAAAGACACAATGCAGAAAAAAGGTGCAAAAGGGAGCGACCACAATAAGTGGGCTACGGCGTTTGGGGGCTTGTCAGTCTCCTATAGCAAAACGGCACCTGACAGGGGACATTGATTGAGGCATGCAAAATTATGCAGGGGATGGAACGGAGAGAGGAGTGAACTTCCCCCCCCCCCTTTCGCACAACACCAGAACCAGGGGACAGGCACTAAAATGGAAAGTCAGAACAGGCAAAAGATAATAATTCTTGACCCAGCATGCGGAACTCCTCGCCACAGGATGTGGAGATGGCAACCAACAGCCTAGCTGCCTTCAAAGGAGATTGGACAGATTGCGAGAGGCAAAGTCCACTGCATGTTGCAAGCTGTGACAGGTCCGTACAATCTCCTGGTTTTAGAAGCAGGCTGCCTCTAAATGCCGGGTGCAAGGGAGTTGCAACACGGCGCAGGTCTCTTGTTGCCTTGTGTACAAAAGGGAGGGAATGGACAGTCCAGCTTCCTGCATCTCACTGTGGCCCACCAGATGCCTCAGGGCGCACACGAGACAACAAGATGCCTGCATCCTGTGGCCACTCCCTTGCACCTGACATTAAGAACATAAGAAGAGCCCCACTGGATCAGGTCAAGGGCCCATCTAGTCCAGCTTCCTGAATCTCACAGTGGCCCACCAGATGCCTCAGGGCGCACATGAGACAACAAGATGCCTGCATCTTGTGGCCACTCCCTTGTATCTGGCATTCTGAGGTAAAATTCTGAGGTAAATATGAGGTAACTAAAACAGAATTTGCTATCCTAAGAACATAAGAAGAGCCCCTCTGGATCAGGCCAAAGGCCCATCTAGTCTAGCTTCCTGAATCTCACAGTGGAGGAAATCATGCCCTCCATGCTCTACTTATGGGCACCCCAGTCTTGCTTCTTGTGGGACCTATGCTCCAAATAGGTGCTCAGATGTTCTCCTAGAGGTACTACAAGCAGGCACATGCCTCTGGATAGCATAAAAACCTCAGAAGAGCCTCGCTGGATCAGGCCAAGGACCTACCCAGTCCAGCTTCCTGCATCTCACAGTGGCCCACCAGGTGCCTCAGGGAGCACAGGAGACAACAAGATGCCTGCATCCTGTGGCCACTCCCATGCACCTGGCATTCTGAGGTAGCCTACTACTGACGTAAGGAGGTTGTACCACCCATCATGGCCTGTAGCCCACGATGGACTTTTCCTCCAGAAATCTGTCCAATCCCCTTATCAAGGCACCTAGGCCAGATGCCATCACCACCTCCTGCGGCAAGGAGTTCCACAGCTTAATTACCCTCTGGGTAAAAAAAAATTGCCTTTAGCCCCACATTTTTTACAAGAGGCCTGTCCAGAACCATACAAAAAGATACTTGCTCTGGGACGCCAACTGCAGAGGAAAGGGCTTCCTTTCGAAAGGTTAGAAATAAGCCAGAAAAATCTTTAGCCAGCATGTCAGTGGAACTCCTTGCCACAGTATGTGGGGATGGCGCCTTGCCTAGATGCCTTCAAAAAGGGATTGGACAGATTGGTGGAGGAAAAGTCCACCCCAGGTGACAAGCCGTGATGGGTACGTGCAACCTCCGTATTTTAGAAGCAGGCTACCTCAAAATGCCAGGCGCAAGAGAGTGGCAACAGGACGCAAGCCTCTTGTTGTCTTGCATGCTCCCTGAGGCATCTGGTGGGCCCTGGTGAGATACAGGGAGTTGGCCTAGATGGGCCTCTGTCCTGATCCAATGGGGCTGTTCTTAAATCAGGACTCTCTCTGTAAACCTGGGACAACAAAGGTTGCCATCCTAGTTTCAATGCAATGATTTTATTGGGCCTCTCCACCCAACAAAATCAGACCAGCTTTTCCAGAAAAAAATTGGGTTGCCCATCATGCTGTCCTCAAGGGCAGCATTGCACAATGGGTTCAGGCGGGACTTTTGCATGATTCGTTCTAGCTCACTGTTGTTTTGCACAAATGCGTGACAATCTTCCATTGCAAAAATGCAAAAGCCATATTGTACATGGGGGGGGGGGGCTGACTGTGGCTCCCTGCTCAGCAGATATTCAGAAACAACGCCCAGCTTGCAGCTGTGTCTGGTGCAGAACTGGCCCTTAGGAGAGCCCAGAAAATCAAGAGACAAGGCGCAATATAAATCAGGGGAGGCCAAAAAGCAGCTAGCTGTCCACATTTCACACATGGCTCTCGGTAATATATTGGCCGAGCTCCTTTCTGCATCACAATGTGAAAAGGTGAGAAATAAGCCAGAAAAACCTCTACCCGGCATGTAATTATAGTCTGCGGAACTCCTTGCCACAGGATGTGGTGATGGCATCACAATTAGCAGGTAACTAAGGCATGGACAAGCTTTACCATCATTTCCCGGGTATAAGTTGTATGGGAAGCTTAATGTATGGGAGTTGTATGGGAGTCCACTGGATTACGATGTATGGGAAGCTTAATGCTCGCAGTGAGTGAATATATTTCAGAAGGTAAATGCTTTCTAAACAGTGCAGCTCGCAAAATATCTGGGGTTTAATGCACGTAGCTCTTCCATGGAGGGAGTTTGGCCCTAATTTGGGCAGAAGGTCTGGTCGAGAGGGTTAAAGCCGCAGTAATTGCCCGAAGATAAGATCCGAAGGTCGCTAGTTTGAGACCACCGGAAGCTTCCGTGTGCGGCAGGCCTCGAGAATGCGGCTGATAAGATCTGAGCCGTCTCAGCTGCCTGTGAGAGGGGGAGTTGTGCTGGGCGGCCAGCTGTTCTTTGGTGAGAGCAAAGAAGCAGATTATCAGCCGGTGGAAGGCAATCGTGCGGCGAGAAAGAAGGACTGGATGATGAAAGCGTCATCTGCATGTAGTTGTTCTTGAAAGATTAGAACTTTGTTTGTGATTTGTAAAAACCCTTGTGGTTTAGAAAATGCCTGCCTATGTAAACCGCCTTGAATTAAAGTCAAAGGAGCAATCTGATGACCAAGAAAGGCGGTATATAAATACCAATTACTATTATTAATTTAAATGGAGGTCAAATAGCCCCCTTTTCGAATTATGGTGCTGGAGAAGACTCTTGAGAGTCCCCTGGACTGCAAGGAGGTCCAATCGGTCCATCCTCCAGGAAGTCAAACCTGATTGCTCCCTGGAAGGACAAATCCTGAAGCTGAAGCTCCAATACTTTGGCCACCTCATGAGAAGAGAGGACGCTTTAGAAAAGACCCTCCTGCTGGGAAAGATGGAAGGCCAAAGGAGAAGGGGGCGGCAGAGGATGAGATGGTTAGAGAGTGTCACCGAAGCAACGAACATGAAATTGGGCGAACTCCGGAAGCTAGTGGAGGACAGGGAGGCCTGGCGTGCTGCGGTCCAGGGGGTCGCGAAGAGTCGGACACGACTTACCGACTGAACAACAACAACAACAAATAGCCCCTTGGGTCATTTTCACACTCCTCACCAGGAAGAGAGGAAACAGGAAACAGCGTCCACCAGCTAGCCCCCTGGACAGCCCCTGGGGAAGGGGGAAGCTCCTCAATGTGTGGGGGGCGGCCTGGGGAAAACCCACAGGAATTTTGACCTTTGAACTGTCCGAACAGGGAACGTTCCAAGAGCCAGGGTGGAATAGCAGTTTGGGAGCTGGGCTTAGACCTGGAAGATCTAGGTTCTGCCACGATGTTTCCTGGGTGACTTTAGGCCAGTCACTCTCTCTCAACTCCCCTACTTTGTTGGGAGAGCGCAGGGCAGAAGGAGTGGGTTAAAGTGACGTCCCTGCGAACACACCCACTGTATGGCCATCAACTCCCACCATCAAGACGGAGATCGCGGAAGAGCTTCCTTAGGACTGCAGCTTCCCCCCCCCCCAATAACCAGTCGCCACAGACTGCTTTGGAACTACGGAAAGCGAACAAGTTGCTGCCGAGTGAATGGGTACAAACCAGTGATGTCATGCAGGGGGTACGCGGGGGCACGCGAGTACCGGTTTCTAGGATTACAGCTGGCCCCGCCCGTTCGCCCGCCCATTCGCCCGCCCACTCGTCGACTCCGCCCTCTGCAACGTTTGAATTTCCTGCACGTTTGAGTTGCCTGCATGTTCTCAGAGCCAGGCAGGCAGGCAGGCAGCGAGCGGAGCCTTTCCTTGCCTTGCCACTGAAAAATGAGTTGCTCTGGGGTTTTAACATGATGCCAGGCCTCCTTCACATGTTCTGGGGGTGCTGTGGAATACTGTTGCAACTGTTGGGTCAGTTTAAAATCGCCTGAGGCCTCAAAAAGGGCTTTTTTCATGTCCCTTCCTGCCACGACATCACTTCCGGCTTATGACGTCACTTCTGGTGGGCGGGTCCCGACACGTGCCAATCAAAAGTGAGTCCCTGTTCTTAAATCATTTAGATGACACCACTGGCACAAACACATGTATGCCCGCCGCCAGGCCAAGGACAACCGGGGCCTGTATGGAAATCCTTAAATCGACTGCGAGCTGGGGTAGGAAGATCTAAGGAAATGGGGTTTCCCCATAAAAGACATGCTGTGTGAATGTGGAGAAGAACAAACCATCTCACATATGCCACAGTGCACACGGTGCCCCTCTACATGCACAACGGAAGATCTTATGTTGGCAAGGGAGAACGCTGTGGAAGTGGCCCAGTACTGGGCGAACGATATCTAGTTTTAACTTTGTATTTTATTTTAAAAACCCTATTTTGATGTATGTATACATTATATTAATGTAGGTGCTTCTGACACCTACAAAGAACAAAGACAGAAAGCCTTACCTACCTCGCAGGGTTGTTGTGAGGATGAAAAGGACAGGAAGAAGCATGCTACTGGGCTACTGGGAGGAAGGGCAGCATAAAAGTGTGACAGATAAACTCCCACAATGGTTCCCACATGGCTTTCCGCCCCTGCTTAACGTCCCCATATGCACACACACACACACGCGTGCGCGCACACACACCCCCACACACGCACACACACACAGAGTGGGAAGTGAATTCAGGTCACATCTGAGAGGCCCTCCAAGTCATGGGCTCGGCCTAAGGAAGGCCCACTGTATGTACACACACACACACACACACACACACACACACACACACACCCTTCCAGTGAGAGCGGAGGAGTGCCTGTCAAAGCCATGCATGGGAGTGTGAGCAGCCAGAGAGATGCCCGACTGTGAAAGAGTCCGCCTGGACTGTAGCGCTCTACGCAAGATTAGAACGTGTGATTCTGAAAGCCTGCCCCTGTGAACGACCTTGCTTAAAGTCAGAGGAGGAACCCAATGACCAGAAAGGCAGTATCTACATACTGGTATTATTATTACTGTTGTTACTCCACTGCAGCGTGCAGCACATGCCCCATTGGCATAACTATGTCATTGCTGGAAGGTTGGCTAGGATGTGACATAACCCCAGTGACATAGCTAAGGCAGGGCTGGAGCGTTCATTCAGGGGCGGACCTAGTCAAAATGGCGCCCGGGGCACCCAATAGAAGTGCACCCCCATGGAAGCCCAGGTCTACCCATTAGGAGCAGCCATGGGTAGACCTGGGCTCCCCTCGAGGGAGCCCAGGTCTATCCATTAGAAACGGCTTCGAGGGAGCCCAGGTCTACTCGCGGCTGGTCCCAATGGGTAGACCTGGGCTCCGGAGCCCAGGTCTACCCGCACAATGTTGCAGGGGTCACTGGCACCCCCCTAGACGGCCCCAAAATGGCGCCCAGGCTCTTGCTCCACCTGCCCCCCTAGATCCGCCACTGCGTTCATTGCCCCAAGTGTCAGGGGGTACCAGGTACACCTGAGGATGTACAGGGGACATGGAGCTGTGAACAAGGTATTCTCCCTGGATTCCAGATGCGCTTGCTACGCCACTGATGCTCTGGGTCAATCCAGCCGTGCTGCTAAAGGCACGTCGATTTCCCTCTCGTATGTGTTTCCACCCTGGAAGTCTTTTCCTTTTCCTTTTTTTAATCTTTTCATCTGGTGCGAGACGCGTTTCCATCCCTCTGCACGCGAGGCCAACTTCCCTGCCGACTCTCCCGGCCCGGCTCTCAGCCACCAGCTCAATTAACTGTGGGTTGCAGAGCCCTTTGAAATGCATATTGGGGCGCTCAGGAATGCAAGCGGGGCAGGGGCGGAGGCCGAGAGTGGGGCGCAGAGACAGACCCTGCAGTGGGGTGCCAAGATTAGTGGGCACCAGGGGCCCTTCAATGCTTGGCATACACCCCCCCCCCGATGGCAACACTGTTTTCAGTAATAAATAATACGGTCAATCCTCTTTATCTGCGAGGGACAGAATTGCTACTTTCCTCATTAGCTGAGCCTCTGCCCTTGTTATCCACTATGCAGAGACCAAGTGAATGCTGAATGCTGCAGAGCCCTTCCCGAGGCTGCAGGAACCTTCCGAACGGCACCTGCGACCAGCACTGACCCCTTTAAAATGGCCATTAGAAGCATCCACCGGTCATGTTTTAAGGGGTCCCTGCTGGTCCGCAGGTGCCGTTCGGAAGGTCCCTGCAGCCTCTAGAAGGAATCTGCAGCATTCAGAGATCTTTGGGCACTTCCTGCTGCTCTCTGCTGGCTTCCTGAGGGTCTCTGCTGGATTCCTCTGATGGCAGAGAAGGGACCCCTTGCACATAACCCCATTGATCCCATAAGATCAATAGTTCATTATCTGTGAATTCACCATCCACAAGGATTTCCAGGAACCTAATCTTAGTGGATAATGAGGATTGACTGTAGTAGTAGTAATAGTAGTAGTAGTAGTAGTAATAGTATTATTATTATTAATAATAATAATGGTCAAAGAAGAAGCACAGTCAGTGAACATCTTTTTCTTAAATCTCTCTCTCTCTCTCTCTCTCTCTCTCTCTCTCTCTCTCTCTCTCTCTGTGTGTGTGTGTGTGTGTGTGTGTGTGTGTGTGTGTGTACACACTAACTTTGTATATTTATATTTGTATAT
Organism: Lerista edwardsae; assembly: GCA_029204185.1. NCBI lineage: Eukaryota > Metazoa > Chordata > Lepidosauria > Squamata > Scincidae > Lerista > Lerista edwardsae. Next base: position 102,057 of record JAJKFI010000241.1, on the reverse strand, counting down.
TTATATATATAACTTTGTATACATACTCATACCAATTACCAATCGCAAAGTCAGTTGAAAAGAAATGAGCTTTTTTTCTTGAAAAAAGAAGGTTAGAGCACAATCTTAACCTGGAGTTGGGCCGGCACAGTTAGGCCAGCAAAGCTTGGTTGGCACAAGGTGACACCGTAAAGTATGTTTGGACCACTCTCGGAGTCAGAGAGGCCAGCATTCAGACGGGCGCCATCCTCCCTGACTCAGAGAGTGGTCCAAACACACTTTACGGTGTCTCTTGTGCTGGCCAAACTTTGCTGGCCTAACTGTGCCTAACTGGCCTAACTTGTGTATTTCTTACATTTGGGGAGGGGCTGCCACTCAAAAGAGAGGGGTGTAGGAGGTAAGTTATAACCACGCCCATGGTCAAAAACAGGGCCCAGGAGCCAAAGGAGTGGCCCAAAAATTTCTGGGAGTCTTACATTTTCCAACCTTACAAGGACCCCTGAGTGAGGGAGGTGCAAGGGGGGATCAGAAAGAGGGCCTTGTCGCCGTATTCGGGTCGAAGGCCACGTCCTGGGATTACAGAAAACGTTTGCATCGATTATGTGAAGACCAACATTCACATTTCCTGCAAACCTACGTAGTTTCATATATTGCAATTTGTAGACATGATTATCTATGCTCCAATGGAAAAGGGAAGGGACCCCCCTAGAAACTTGGCATCCCCCAGAGGGGCCAAGAGACTTTGTACCCCCTGAAAAATTCCTCTCAGAGGCCCGGCCGTCACTCCTGAACTGAAGGACAGTTCTACCCTTCAGATTTCCAGCGAGGGCTGGAAAGACCCCCATCGAGGACGCAGCCAAGACTTTCCGACACCCCAAGCCAGCGCACCGAACTCTACCACTCCCCTTACTCAGTGGCGCATCAACCACAATCACCACCTCCTCCTCCTCCACTCAGATCCAGCCAAGGTGAACGGAGCAGAAGAGTAAGAGCTGGGAGGAGAGACTGTGACGCTCTAGCCCATCCCTCTCTTCTCCTCCACACTTCCTGTCCAGCTCCCTCCGTCCTTTTGGAGCCCAGGAGGAGAAGCCGTAGTAGACATGGGGACCATTCAAAGGTGGGCATCCCACTCCTGCCACCAATGGGCCCTCTGTTTCCATGGAGAACCGCTCCAGGACCACCACCACCCCACGGATACCAAATTCCGCAGATAATCTGCTTTGGGGAAGGGCACACCAGCAAACTGGAAGTCCCTTTTAGAAGCAACCAGAAAGACTTTTGCAGTGCAGGGAGACTGTAAGCGACTTCCCTACACCGCAGAAGACCTGCTGGACATGACTTGAAGGCACGTCTGGTTCCCGGAGGCCTTTGGCCATGGGGTCATCATCTGCAGATATTAAAATCTGAATATCTGCGTAGAAGGTACATGTCGGCTCCTCTCCCAATTCCTAGTGCTGAAATCCCTGAGTGGGTGGAGCAATGCATCTTGCCCTCCAGCGCATAGCCACACAGTCCGCTGCGCATGGGCGCAAATGCTCTGTGCAGTGCCCTGCCTGCCGGATCTCACCCTGCAGCGACGGAGCTCTGCGCGGACCCGCGAATTGCACCCTGGTTTTTTTTTTTTTAATCTAGTGTCTCTTTAACCAGGTGCGCAAACAGTGGATTAAAATGCAGCGCAGGGCAATTCTGGACCCAAAAAAGCCAGCCGAGGGAACTAAACAGCTGATGGGAACCTGGGAAACAGGTCTTTGGTTTGGGAAGAGGGGCGGGGCCGTGCAGGTGTGTCCCGGTGTTCACCTGCGAGGCGATGGAGGGTGTGCAGCCAGCCCTCGACACCTTGGACTCGCTCAACCCTGCAGCCATTCCCAAACTGCTCTCTGTGACTCAGAGCTGCATTTCAGGGCCTCCAGTGATTGTATAAAGGCATAAACTCGAAGTCAGCACCTTTCCCAGGGATGAGCTTTGCTCGGCTTTTTGGAGACGGCAACATCGGGGGGGGGGGAGAAATGGGAGGTGTGAGTTGTGGCTGGAAAGAGGGTGGCTGAGGAAAGAGAACTTTGCAGAAACCCAACTGGTAATGCTTCTTCGGGCACAGGGACCAAATGCGCCAAAGAGTCTCCTGTTGAAGACAACAGGAGCAAACCAACTCCCGGCCTGTGGCACTCCTGGCCACCGGAGCTGGGAGGAAACCACAAACTTCAAACCGTCGGCCAAATCCAGCCATCGCCTCTCCTTCGCCGAAGAGAGAGGGAAACGAGACACTACCTTTGACACTGGCAGAATCAGGGCAATGACACTGGCTCTTGTAAACCCCGTCAATAAGGAAGGCAAGTGCAGTTCAGCTATTGTGAAAGACAACAGAAGAAACAGCCCTTTGCCCCCCGGTACGTTTGCACAGCAACCAGAAGTTGGCAGAAGCAGATCTTTCACCCCACATGAAACCTTAACCCTTCTTTAAGGGCAAGGAAGACCCCAGCAGCAACACAAACACCCCAAATCTGGATGATGTCATTTCACAGGTTAATAGGGTGCCCCCCATCTCCCTCGCCTTCCCCAGCCCACCCGCTCAAAGGTTGCCAACTTTTTAGCCCGGTTCTGCTCCTCTGCTCTTAACACAGCTTGGGTTGCCAAACTCCAGAGGGGAAAATCTTCCTCTGTTTCTTCATTTCCACACCAGGAAGAGCCCCGCTTGCTGAATGCCTGTGGGTCAGGGAAGCTCAACCCCAAACGTCAGCCTCTTTTGTGCATTGTCCCCTCTACCAAGTTAAAGGGTGCAGCTTCAACCTCGTCTTGTCTATAGAGAAGGGCCTGAAGACCAGATCTCTGGGTGTGGCCCCAGAGATGTCTGGAAGAACAGGAGACAATCGATATTGACACTTCCCCCCCCCATGCCACCACCCCAATCAGCTCTCCCTCTTTCTCAAAATATCAATACTTGGGAGCATCCACTTAAAAACCAATGGCAGGGAGCTCAGGGCATAAAGCAGCACAAACCTCTTCACATTTGTGCGTGGAACTCCTTGCCACAAGATACTACATGAGTGCAGCTGAATTTAAAAGGGGATTTGGGGGGGGGGGAATGCGTGAACAAGGAGAGGCACTTCCACAGTAGTCCGTTATGGTGATTATGTAGAGCTTCCATGCTTAGGAACAGTCTATCTCTGAATACCAGTGGGGGGGAGCAAAAGCAGGGGAGGGACACGGTCTTCAAGCCTTGCTGTGGGCTGGCTGGAGACACCGCAGGAGGCAGTAGAACGAGACTGGATGGATTTGGGGGGCTCGGCTGTTTTCGGATTCAGTCCCCGCAAGAATCTGCCTTTCTGAAGCAACAAGTCACACCTAGCCAAGACTCAAAACCCGAGAAACAACAACACGCAAAGTTCCCGAAACACCCCAAATCCCCCTTTCCCACCAGAGCGGGTGGGTGGGCTTGGAATCGAACCCACCTCGGGTTTCCCCCCCCCCCCCGTCCAAAAGCATCTCACCAAAGCAGAGATTAGGCAAAGCTATCATTACCCAATTACTCCTTAAGTCTCTCTTTGGGAAACAGGGGTTACGGAACATGATTTCCTTTTTTGGAGAGCACTGCAGTGTGTGTGTGTGTGTGTGTGTGTGTGTGTGTGTGTGTGTGTGTGTG
>JAJKFI010000241.1:33969-88458 GCA_029204185.1 Lerista edwardsae | reverse complement strand
GTGTTCTGCTCTTCCCCAGTAGCATAATGGACACCTTCCGACCTGAGGGTCTCATCTTCCAGTGTCATATCGTTTAGCCTTTTAGTTTTGTAATCCATGAGGTTTTCTTGGCAAGAGTACTGGAGTGGGTTGCCATTTCCTTCTCCAGCGGATCACGTTTAGTCAGAACTCTCTACTATGACCTGTCCATCTTGGGTAACCCTACATGGCATAGCTCACAGCTTCATTGAGCTACTCAAGCCCCTTCGCCACGACAAGGCAGTGATCCATGAAAGGGACCTGTATGGTTATGGACCTGTATACTTTTAACAGGTTACTGTGTATATGCCTTTAACAAGGCAAGGCAATGGGGCTTACTCCGGAGTAAGTGTGGACAGGATTGCAGTCTTTGGGATATTTGAGGATTTTTTTCTTTTTTTTCAAAATACTTGGAAGAGTTCAGAGGGTCCTTTATTTTCAATAGATTTTTTTAAAAAAATATATGAATTGTAATTGTAAAATTAAAAATTTTGATTAATTAAGGGCACAATCCTAACCTGGAGTTAGGCCGGCACAGTTAGGACAGCAAAGTTTGGCCGGCGCAAGGAACACTGTAAAGCACGTTTGGTCCACTCTCAAAATCAGGGAGGATGGTGCACATCTATGCGCTGGCCTCTCTGAGACCAAAAGTGGTCCATGCATACTTTATGGTGTCCCTTGCGCCAGCCAAATTTTGCTGGCCTAACTGTGCCGGACAAACTCCAGGTTAGGACTGCACCCTAGTTTGATTTTGTCATATGGGGGTGTTAAAAAGGTTCCTGCTTGATGATGTCACTTCCGGCCATGACATCACTTCTGACATCACTTCATGACATCACTTGCAGGTGACATCACTTCTGGTGGGTCCCAACAGATGGTTATTTCAAAAAGTGGACTCCAGTGCTAAAAAGTTTGAGAACCAGTGACGTAGGTGGCATAGTGTCAGCAGGCACCCCCTATTAAACAGCAAATAAAAAACGTTCATGGTTTTGTTCTTGTTTTTTTGCAGATTTCCAGTTTGGTTTTTGTGTTTTTCAAAGAGGAGAAGTGCAGAAAGCCGTGGGATTTGTGCTCGTTCTGTGATGGCCGCTTTCTCCCACCTCTCAAGATAAAGACATGGGACTTTTTTTACCCAGCGGGTAGTTAATCTGTGGAACTCTTTGCCACAGGAGGTGGTGATGGCATCTGGTCTTGATGCCTTTAAGAGGGGATTGGACGGATTTCTGGAGGAAAGGTCCCTCGTGGGCTATAGGCCATGATGGATTGTGCAACCTCCTTACAAAGGTGGTGGGCTACTGGTACCGGGTGCAAGGGAGTGGCGACAGGATGCAGGCATCTTGTTGTCTCATGCCTCCCTGGGGCACCTGGTGGGCCGCTGTGAGATACAGGAAGCTGGACTAGGTGGGCCTTTGGCCTGATCCAGGAGGGCTCTTCTTATGTTCTTATGACTCACTTCACACGTCCAAAAAGCACTCTTCGTGCACTCCCTGTTATTGTGATGATCAAGCAATGGTTCAACACCCGGGAGCAGAACAGTGTGGTTTTGTTTTTCTGGTCAGTTGGCCGCCCTACATTGCTGCTAGCAGGAACAGGACAACAGGGAATGTGCTAGAGATGAAACGTCAGTTCTTGGATCTCAGGCCAGTCATTTCATGTCCAGGATACGTGCTCTGGGCCTTCTCATGCCACTCGTGTTCAGTCATAGGGTGGTGACGTCCCCCAAACCCACCCACCAGCAAAACAATCCCAGATGACCTGCAAAGCACCCCCCCATGACTCAGAAGGTGTGTCAGGAAGCAGCCCTTTGAATCACAGCACAAACATGGACTGTACACAGAGCATGGGGATTTTTCCCCTGCGCACTGAAAACAACAAGGTCATCCGGGCAGCCTTTGGGGAGACGGTCGCATCTGAGCACTGACTGTCCAGTTTGGGGTTCGGCTGTGAGCGAGGAGGAGAAACAGAGTTGAGGACGACTTTGACATCCAGCTCCCCACATGCAGCCAGGAGAGCCGAGAGTGTCACAGAGAGGTTTTGGCGCATGGCATCGGTGCAAGGCCCCTGCTGGCTTGGAAGCAGAGGCGTGAATCGCAGGCACAAGCAATGTCCCTTTGAGCACCCATGTTCTTGTCCAACGAGTCGCACATCAGATTGTCGATGTACAACCAAAGCTGGGGCAGACTTCAACATGCAGGCTGACCCACCTATGGGGCCACTTGAGGCAGGGAACACACCAGGGCTGCCTACTGCTGTCCTGCACTCTCTGGCTTGGCCTTTCCTTAATTAATCTGTGGAACTCCTTGCCACGGGAGGTGGGGATGTGACACCTGAAGGCCTAGTTGCCTTCCTAGTTTGAGGAAGGAAAAGATCTGTAGGGATGCAGGCGAAAGAAAGGACACTGACAACAAGGATCTGGTCTGGAGGTCTTTATCTCTCTCTGAGAGTTTCTCTCCTCTCACCCCCTTTTATTGTTCATTATCTTTTACTAGCATACACACTAATTGTGTTAGCAGTTCTTAGGCTTTCTCTAGATGATGCAGTGTTTGCAACTATCTGGCTGGTGCTGCACGTTATCTGCTGCCCACTTCAAAGCAAAGTCCCTTCAGTTAGTTTTGGGCAAGCCCTCCCTTCTCCCCACCGCAGCCCACTTGATCCCCCTCTCCTGAGGTGTGCCTCTGGGAGGTGGGTGTGCCCTGGACATAGGAGCTGAGTTGAGAGAAGGGTCATGGCATTTCCATGGCCACATGGCTACTTCTGCTACAAGATCATCACAGGTTGCAAGCCATGTTGGAGGTTTTTGGAGAGGGCCTCTTTTTAAACACCGGGTGCAAGAGGACGCAGTGATCTTGTTGTCCTGGGTGCATCCTGAGGCATCTGGTGGGCCACTGTGAGATTCAGGGAGCTGGACCAGGTGGGCCTTTGGCCTGATCCAGCAGGGCTCGTCTTATTTTCCTCCTGCTGTCATCCCCTGAATTCAAAAAGGAAGAGGAGGACAGAGCAGAACAGGAAGTGTGAAGGAGTGTCTACAGCAGTGATGGCGAACCTATGACACGCGTGTCAGAGGTGACACACCACAACGTTTGAGGTGACACATCAGCATTCACCAATACCTCAACAAAATTGAGTTTTTTCTACTCATTTTTCATTTTCAGTAATTATTTGATGTTTCTTAATACACTGCTCAAAACAATAAAGGGAACACTTAAACAACACAATGTCACTCCAAGTCAATCACACTTCTGTGAAATCAAACTATCCACCTATACTAGGAAGCCACACCGATTGACAATCAAGTTCACATGCTGTTGCACAAATGGAGTAGACAACAGGTGGAAATCATAGGCAAGTCACAAGACACCCCCAATAAAGGAGTGGTTCTGCAGGTGGTGACCACAGACCACTTCGCAGTCCCTCTGTGTTCTGGCTGATGTTTGGGTGACCTTTGAATGCTGGCGGTGCTGTCACTCTAGTGGCAGCATGAGGCGGAGTCTGCAACCCACACAAGTGGCTCAGGTAGTGCAGCTCATCCAGGATGGCACATCAACGCGAGCTGTGGCAAGAAGGTTTGCTGTGTCTGTCAGTGTGGTGTCCAGAGCATGGAGGCGCTACCAGGAGACAGGCCAGTACACTAGGAGACGTGGAGGAGCCGTAGGAGGGCAACAACCCAGCATCAGGACCGCTACCTCTGCCTTCGTGCCAGGAGGAACAGGAGGAACACTGCCAGAGCCCTGCAAAATGACCTCCAGCAGGCCACAAATGTGCATGTGTCTGCTCAAATGGTCAGAAACAGACTCCATGAGGGTGGTATGAGGGCCCGATGTCCACAGGTGGGGGTTGTGCTGACAGCCCGACACCGTGGAGGCCGTTTGGCATTTGCCAGAAAACACCAAGATTGGCAACCTCGCCACTGGCGCCCTGTGCTCTTCACAGATGAAAGCAGGTTCACACTGAGGACATGTGACAGACGTGACAGAGTCTGGAGACGCCAGGGAGAATGTTCTGCTGCCTGCAACATCCTCCAGCATGACCGGTTTGGCAGTGGGTCAGTAATGGTGTGGGGTGGCATTTCTTTGGGGGGCCGCACAGCCCTCCATGTGCTCGCCAGAGGTAGCCTGACTGCCATTAGGTACCAAGATGAGATCCTCAGACCCCTTGTGAGACCATATGCTGGCGCGGTTGGCCCTGGGTTCCTCCTAATGCAAGACAATGCTAGACTTCATGTGGCTGGAGTGTGTCAGCAAGATGAAGGCATTGATGCTATGGACTGGCCCGCCCGTTCCCCAGACCTGAATCCAATTGAGCACAGCTGGGACATCATGTCTCGCTCCATCCACCAGCGCCACGTTGCACCACAGACGGTCCAGGAGTTGGCGGATGCTTTAGTCCAGGTCTGGGAGGCGATCCCTCAGGAGACTATCCGCCACCTCATCAGGAGCCTGCCCAGGCGTTGTAGGGAGGTCATACAGGCACGTGGAGGCCACACACACTACTGAGCCTCATTTTGACTTGCTTTATGGACATTACATCGAAGTTGGATCAGCCTGTAGTGTGTTTTTCCACTTCAATTTTGAGTATGACACCAAGCCCAGACCTCCATGGGTTAATAAACGTGATTTCCGTTTATGATTGCTGTGTGATTTTGTTGTCAGCACATTCAACTATGTCAGGAACAAAGTATTTAATAGGAATATTTCGTACACTCAGATCTTGGATGTGTTGTGTAAGTGTTCCCTTTATTGTTTTGAGCAGCTTATAATACATAGTACCACAAATGGTTGGACTGTATGTTTTGTTTAAATACATGAATATAAAGGATAGTTTCTCTTTTGTTGGGGGGGGGTGGGGGTTTGATACGCCAACAAAGTCAAGCTAAGCATTTTCCAAAGTTTTGACACGCTAGGCCCAAAAGGTTTGCCATCACTGGTCTACAGCATGATGCCCTCGTCTAGACTGCTCTTCTCCTCCAAGCTTCCACTCTGTCTTCCTCTTTTGAATTCAGGGCTCAAGAAGAGTGGCACAGTCATCCTATAACAGGGGCAGAGGCGCATTCGGCAGGTTGAGTTGGGTGCAGGGATACATGGCATCCTGATGCTTTCTCTCCCTCTCTCTCAGTGATGTCATGCAGGGGGAACGCGGGGGGAACTCAGTTCCACTAGTTAAAATTAGGGCTGACTCCGCCCACTTCACTCTTCCTCCTCCCCCCTCCCAATTCCTCTGCAAAGAGCTTTTCTTCTTGGTTGGCCGGCACTCAGAGGGTTAAAGGGAGCGACTCCGGATTCCTAGGGAGGCGAAGGCAGTGATGTCATTCAGGGGGAACGGACCAGAACGGGCGTTCCGGATCCTAACGGGCTCCGTGGCTGGTTCCGGGTTCCCGACAAGCGCCAATCAAAAGTGAGTTCCTGTTCCTAAATCATTTGAATGACACCACTGCTCTCTCTCCTGGTGCCGGAAGCTCACACTAAGTGTTGTCCCCTTTCCCCAGTGCTGTGCCAGCCTCTGCTCCCCCCACCCACCAACGTTCCAGCTCAGCACTGTCCCCTCTACATTTCTACCTCCCTGCCCCCTCTTCCTGTCCCGATCCAAGCAGCGGGAGCAAGTAAGTGGACACAGATGGGTGCCCCCACAACAATCTGCTGCCTGAGGCGACGGTCTCAGTTGACCTCATGAATGGGCCGGCCCTGATCGCAGCCAGCTTCTCACTCTGCAGTGCTCCAGGTAAGCACTCTCTGCTTCCGCCCCCCCCTTCACGTTTCCTTGCCAAATGTAGAGCTAGCCAAAGCTAAGACGACAAAAATGAAACAACTGCAAAGCTAGATGCTGATATTTCAGGGTGCACAACGCTCCCTCACAGCCTTTTCCTTGAGCTGACCCTGCTATGAGCATGAGTCAAATGCATTGGTGTTGCGCATGGTTGCGTGCATGAACTGTCTCCGAATTGCTCCATTTGGTCATGGATGCCCTCTAGTGGTTTCGTTGCACAAAAGCAGCACTTACAAGCCCAGGGAGTAGAGGGAAGGAGAAAGATTGACCGAGGGCACGAACTGTGAGCACATGGGCGCATATGCGCTACCGTGGCTCCACAACACTCATTGCTTGCTTGCGCCACTCTCAGTGGTGTGATGGTAATCTGACTTTCCCAAGTGCTGGGAGAGTTAGATTCCGGCTGCCCCCCAAGAAAGAAAGACACACACACACACACACACACACACACACACACACACAGAGAGAGAGAGAGAGAGAGAGAGAGAGAGAGAGAGAGAGAGAGAGAGAGAGCGCTCCACTGCACTAATTGTAGGTGCTCAATTAGTAGATGTGGGGGGAAACGGTTTTATTTTTCATGTGTGGATTTCGGTGTAACTGCAGAAAGCAGTCTTATGTGTTTTTATTCAAAATTTACATTATATTATTTGAAGAATATATACCCCGACTTTCCTGTGCCGAAGCAAATGCCCAAGGCCTGCTTACATGGTCAGGCTGATCTAAACCACCATTTTTTAATGGTTTTTTTTTTTTTTTACAAATATACTGTATTCTGTAATTCATCGAATTCTTCAGTTCCAGATGTAGCCTTCACAGTGTGGTTCTCTCCTCTGTGTAATGTATACATTGTTGTTGTTCAGTTGCTAAGTCATGTCCGACTCTTCACGACCTCCTGGACCACAGCACACTAGGCCTCTCTGTCCTCCACCAGCTTCCGGAGTTCGCCCAATTTCATGCTCATTGTGTCGGTGACACTCTCTAACCATCTCCTCCTCTGCCGCCCCCTTCTTTTGCCTTCCATCTTTCCCAGCAGGAGGGTCTTTTCTAGAGAGTCCTCTTTTCTCATGCGGTGCCCAACGTATTTCAGCTTCCGCTTCAGTATTTGTCCTTCCAGGGGGCAATCAGGCTGGACTTCCTGTAGAATTGCCCGAATGGATCTCCTTGCAGTCCAAGGGACTCTTGAGAGTCTTCTCCAACACCATAATTCAACAGCATCTATTCTTTGGCTCTCCACCTTCCTTATGGAATGTATACATTCCAAATGGAATGTATACATTACAGTCGCTTTAAAAGTGCACTAGGTAGGTGACATATGTCAGTGGTTCTCAAACTTTCTAGACCGGGACCCACTTTTTAGAATGGCACTTATGTTGGGACCCACCAGAAATGAAGTCATTAACCTGGAAGTGTTAATAGCCGGAAGTATCCTCATTGTAACATAATCAAATGACACTCCTAGAATGCAAACTGGCATTCTTGGACTGAAGCAAATGCACAGCCATGAAACATCCCTGACAGGAAGCAAGATCAGGACAAAATATTATGGAAAAGCACTGAACTAAAAACAAAGCTAAAAACAAAAAACAAACTTCACTTGAAAATTCAAACTGTTTACACTCAAAAAAGGAATATAGCAAGAGTCAGGTCTTCAGTTTCACACATGGCAGCTCCCAGCTTTCCGCAAACCACCTGACCCTCAAATACCTGAAAGGCTGCCCGATGGAAGGAGGAACACATTTGTTCTCAAACTGCCTCTGAGAGCAGAACTACATCCGATCAAGACAAACCACAAGAGAGGAGATTCCAGTGGGACGTCTGGAAGAAATTCCTGATGGCCAGGGCAGTTTGGCAGGGGAACAGATTGCCACTGGAGCGAGGTTGTGGCTTCTCCCCCGTTAGACACCTTCAAGCAGAGGCTCGACAGGCACTTGCTGGAGATGCTCAAGGAGGATTTCCTGCAACAGGCAGGGGGGTGGATTAAATGAACCTTGTGGGTCCCTTCCACCTGTGTGATTTCATTGTTTTCGTTGCCAAGCGAATGCTGAAAAAGAAGCTGGGAAGGAGATCTGGGACGAGAGGTAGAGCTAAGGTCCGGAAGCCCAAGAAGAACAAGAGGGGACATTCAGAGTGCAATCCTACCCTGGAGTTAGGCCAGCACAGTTAAGCCAGCAAAGTTGGGCCGGCACAAGGGCCACCGTAAAGCACGTTTGGACCACTCCCGGAGTCAGGGAGGATGGGGCACGTCTGTGCGCTGGCCTCTCTGACTCCGAGAGTGGTCCAAACACTCTCAGTGCCCCTTGTGCTGGCCAGACTTTGCTTTATTTACCTCATATTTACCTCAGAATTTTACCTCAGAAATTTACCTCAGAATGCCAGATACAAGGGAGTGGCATTTGGACCACTCTGGGAGTCAGAGAGGACGACGTATGTGTGTGTGCTGGCCTCTCTGACTCCAAGAGTGGTCCAAACATACTTGATGGTGTCCCTTGTGCTGGCCAAACGTTGCTTTATTTACCTCATATTTACCTTAGAATTTTACCTCAGAAATTTACCTCAGAATGACAGATACAAGGGAGTGGTGTTTGGACCATTCTTGGAGTCAGGGAGGATGGCGCACATCTGTGTGCCGGCCTCTCTGACTCCGAGAGTGGTCCAAACATACTTTACGGTGTCCCTTGTGCCCGCCAAACTTTGCTGGCCTAATATAACTGTGCCAGCCCAACTCCAGGTTAGCATTTCACCCTCAGTGTTTGCAGAGGAAAAGTCGGACCAAGGGAGATGGTGGATGGTCAGCCGCTTGCCACGTTGGACCCTTCAGCGGATGAATTCCTGGGGGCGGCACAGATGTGGAACACCCCTGAGAAGAGAACAGGAGAGACCGTGAGCCGGAAAAGGGGTTTTGGCAGGATCTATTGAGAAATGGGCAGGCCATGAGGAGTAGATTACCCTTGTGCTCAAGCCACTTAGGCGTAGGGCCGAATTGGGAGCAAGTGCTCCAATTGGGTTTAGACTTGCCTTGTCTGGGGCAAGGATTCACTCAACAAGGACTTGAAGAAGGTGATTCTCAACCAGTGTGCTTCAGCACATTGGTGTGCTATGAATGGCCACAGGTGTGCTGGGGGACAGAAGCATAATGAGACAAAAATGCGCCTGGGGCAAGGAAGTCTATGTGGCGACCCTGGGCAATGAGAGGGACCTCCATGCAACCTGGAAAAGGCAGGGGGACCTCACAACACTGCCTGGAGAGCACTCCGCATTCAGAGATTTTGCTGTGCAACAGTAAGGAAAGCGATCGGGGTTTTTTTTCTCCTTTTCTTTTTAACGTTTTTAAAGTGGGTCTGCCGGAAAATTGTACCCCCCTTGGTGTAGCGCCCTGGGGCGGGTGCCCCTCAGGCTCCACCCTTGTTACGTCTCTGCTGAGGGAGTTTGGGTCTGAGTAGGGCCACTGGGGACTATGGGACTCCCGCCGGCAGCCCAGCGTGCCTTGCCGATTGTCCCAGAAAAGTCGGTACACCTTGACAATTGTTGCACCTTCTCAGTGTCGCGCGAGATCAAAAGGTTGGAAATCTTGGAGTTAACGTATTAAGCCCTCCTGTCTTGAATCCAGTGGCTGAGTAAGGGGCTGAGTGGCCACAAAACTGGGGAGACCCCAAGTGGGGTGCTCAGAACAGAGGAGAGATGTGGAGAAGGGGGTCCTGGCAGGGATCGGGGGGGGCAGACATACCTGCGGAGATGGTTAGGATGACTGCGATCCACCCCAGAATGTAGGACCAGGAGAAGCGCCACTCGGCATAGCGCTTGCCGTAGAAATTCACTGTCACTCCTGTGTACACGGAAACACCCAGCAAGGCGAAGAGACCTGAGGTTGAAAGGGCGAGAAAGCACAAAATGCCCTCAACCGGAAGTTCCTGGAAGCAGGAGTGTAGCCAATGAAAATGTAGCGCAGGGCAAAGGGCGAAATGTTGCCCTGGAAGTGACATCACAACAGGAAGTGACCTCACCATTGTATTTTTGTTGTCTTTGGTTTTTTTTGGCAAATCACTTTGATAGAGTAAAGGTATCACACTCTAGTTTCCTTCATTGTATTTTTGCATTAAGTTACCTTTCCAATTATATATAACATGATGGTATTATCCACACATGCCAAGGTTTTCACCATTTGGGCTTGTTGCCCCCCTAAAGCTTGTTGCCCGGTGCAATTGCACCCCTCTGCATTTCTTTAGCTATGCCTCTGCCTGGAAGAGAGTAGAAACCGTTCGTCAACTGGGACACCTCTTTTCAAAGGCTACAGCCTTTGGGGCTCTTCAGTCTAGAAAAAAAGGTGCCTGAGGGGGGACACGATTCAGGGTGCAATCCTAGCCTGGAGTTGGGCCGGCACAGTTAGGCCAGCAAAGTTTGGCCAGCGCCAGGGACACCGTGAAGTACGTTCGGACCACTCGGAGTCAGGGAAGATGGCGCACGTCTGTGTGCTGGCCTCTCTGACTCCAAGAGGGGTCCAACATACTTTATGGTGGCCCTTGTGCTGACCAAACTTTGCTTTATTTACCTCATTATTTACCTCAGAAATTTACCTCAGAATGCCAGATACAAGGGAGTGGCATTTGGACCACTCTCAGAGTCAGGGAAGATGGCGCACGTCTGTGTGCTGCCTCTCTGACTCCGAGAGTGGTCTAAACATACTTTAGGGTTATGTATGTTTGTGCCGGCCCTTGTGCCAGCCAAACTTTGCCAGCCTAACTCCAGGTTAGGATTGCACCCTCAGACATACAAAATTCTGCATGGGAGGGATAGAGTGGACAGAGGGATGTTCTTTTCCCTCTTTCACAATGCCAGAACCAGGGGACAGCGGCTAAAATTGAGCGTTGGGAGAGTTAGAACGGATAAAAAGAAACAGTTCCTCGGACCTGCCCCACATACCTGCGATCAAGAGCGTGATTCCCGCCGAGCGAGCCCGGCTGGACCTGGCACTGCTGGAGTAGGTGGTGAGCCCCAAGATGATCCCCGCAAAGGAGGAGAGGATGGAGAGGAGCATGAAGGCCCTGGTGGCGTCCCAGAAGGCTGTTGGGGGGGCAAAGACACGAGGAGAGAATGAGGCAGGGCTGAAGACAGAGGTGAACTGGGGCTCTGGGGCACCCTTGTGATGTCACGATATCTTACGCACCATGGTGGATCTAAAAGAGGGCAAGGGGGACAAATGCCCTGGATGCTGGGTTGGGGTGTGTGTGGAGACATGACGCCCACCGCCCCCACCTGCCCACCAGCAGCTCTTAGAGTGCTGCAAATCTGCTGAAGGAGCACATCCGGCTCCTCCGCTGGTCAGATGAAACTCGCGCTGAGTTTCTTACAATCATTAGAGGAGCTGGAGGTGTCCACTGTGAGGACGCAGTGGATGGATGGAGGAACCAATCTGACAGATGGAGGAACCGATCGCCCCTTGCTGTGAAGTGCGTTTGGACCACTCTCGGAGTCAGGGAGGATGGCGCACGTCTGTGTGGTGGCCTCCCTGACTACGAGAGTGGCCCAAACACGCTTTACAGTGCCCCTTGTGCTGGCCAAACGTTGCTTTATTTATCTCATATTTACCTCAGAATTTTACCTCAGAAATTTACCTCAGAATGCCAGATACAAGGGAGTGGCATTTGGACCACTCTTGGAGTCAGGGAAGATGGCGCACGTCTGTGTGGTGGCCTCTCTGACTCTGAGAGTGGTCCAAACATACTTTATGGTGGCCCTTGTGCCAGCCAAACTGTGCTGGCCTAACTGTGCTGGCCTAACTCCAAGTTAGGATTGTGCCCTTACAGTGGCCCACCAGAGGCCTTAGGGGGCACACAAGGCAACAAGAGACCTGTTTCCTGTTGCCACCCCCCTTGCACCTGGCATTCTGAAGCAGCCTCCTTCTAGAACCAGGGGGCTGCATACAGTCATCATGTAACTTGTGATGAATCTTGGCTCCATCGATCTGTCCAATCTCCTTTTAAAGGCATCGAGGCCTCCAGGTGCCATCCTGTGGCAAGGGGTTCCACAGGTTCATGGAGGGATTAGATAGAACGTAAGGAGGGACCACTGTATAGGTAATGCACGCTGTCTTTGCTCATATCCTACCGAGTCTTATGAATAAAAGTGCTCAAAACGTGCAAGCTATTGATCATTTGCTCCGTGCCAGGCACGAATTGCCCGCGAGGAGCCTGTGGCCAATTTTGGGTTCACAGTTGGAGCCTGTATTTTAATTTTGTGCGGCGACAGTCACTGTGTGATCCTCCTTGCAGTGGGTGGAGGGTGCAAATGTTGCCCTCCAATAAGTGGGTGTACCTGCTGTGGGAGCAAAGAGCAAGTCGGGGTTTTCTGGCTTGGCCGTGCCCCTTACCGAGGGTGATGGTGTGGGGGTGGCATTTGCTGCCCACGCAGAAGCGCCACAGCCCTTGGTGGCTGAGGTTGCCTGAGTAGCGGTACTGCATCCAGAAGTCCGTTGCCGTGGCGACGATGAGGAGGACCAGGCCGGAGGCTGCACACAGCAGCCCCCCTCCCATCAAGCTGAACATCATTGGCCACTCGCTGGTGTGGGGCTCCGGAGGGGGGCCCTCCTCATGCAGAACAGCCAAAGGGGAGGGGTCCGCCTGGGGAGGGGCCGCAAACGGCAGGGGTGGGGGCGGAAGGAGAGCCGGCACCAACAGAACGGATGTCCTGCAGGGAGAGAGAAACTGGGGAAGCTGTCATTATGTGAACCAAATCAATCTGGGAATTAATGATGCTTTTATTGGCATGAGATCAACCAGTCAATCAAAAAGTATCTGTATACCGCTTTTCAACATGAAGTTCACAAAGCGGTTTACAGGCTAATAATAAAAATAAAGTTGAATGGCTCCCTGTCCCAAAAGGGCTCACAATCTAAAAAATGCAGAACACCACCAGTAACAGCCACTAGAAAAGACACTGCGCAGGGGTGAAAGAGGGACAATTGCTCTCCCCCTGCTGAATGTAAGAGGAGCACCACTTGGAAAAGGGCCTCTTGCCCAGTTAGCAGGGGCAACTATACAAGGATGTCCTGCAAGGAGAGAGAAACTGGGAAAGTTGTCATTAAGTGAATCAAATCAATCAAAGATACAAGGATAGAGGTTTCCCACCCCGCAACCTCCTCCACACTGCCCGTTTCTCAGGGCTGGCCTGCGCAGGAGGCAGACTGAGAGCACGATCCTAACCTGGAGTTAGGCTGGCACAGTTAGGCCAGCAAAGTTTGGCCGGCATAAGGGCCACCGTAAAGGGTGTTTGGACCACTTTGCTGGCCTCTCTGACTCTGAGAGGGGTCCAAACATACTTTATGGTGGCCCTTGTGCTGACCAAACTTTGCTTTATTTACCTCATATTTACCTCAGAAATTTACCTCAGAATGCCAGATACAAGGGAGTGGCATTTGGACCACTCGGAGTTAGGGAGGATGGCGCACATCTGTGTGCTGGCCTCTCTGACTCAAGAGCGGTCCAAACATACTTTAAGGTGTCCCTCGTGCAGGCCAAACTTTGCTAGCCTAACTCCAGGTTAGGATTACACCCTGAGACATTCGCCATTTTCACTTCAATTCCAGCTAACTGCTGCTTTGGAGACCCATGTAGGAGCAAAACAGAATTTCAGGCACGGCCTCGTATCCCCTGATTCAGTATCCACAGTTTCAGGACGCAATCCTATACTTGCGTTCCTGGGAGTAAGTCCCACTCAACACAATGGGGCTTACTTTTGAGTAGACATGCATAGGCTTGCACCGCCAGTTATCCACGGATACCGGGACACGACCATTAAAATATTAAATTATTAAGTACTATTTAACTGGGATACTATTAAAAAGATAGGGAAATATTTAAAAATGCTCTTTTTTTAAGCTTTGAACCACCGATTTCCCCCTTATCTTTAAAAAGGCATCCCCACTATCCACAGTTTCAGGTATCCACGGTAGGGTTTGGAACCAGGTACATGCCTGTATATATATATATAGATTAAGAAATGCAAAAAAGCTTGCTGTGGGCACCACCATCGTCAACCGAATACGATTTAGGAATTGAATCATAGAATCATGGAGTTTGAAGGTTCCCCACAAGGTCATCTAGTCCACCCACCTGCCTGGAGCAGGAAATCCCCCTAGAGCATCTCCAGCAGGTGCCTGTCGAGCCTCTGCTTGAAGGTCTCCAGTGAGGGAGAATCCACCACCTCCCTCCAGTGGCAATCTGTTCCACTGTCGAACCGCCCTTTTCATCAAGAAATTCTTCCTTATGTCCAGCCAGAATCTGTTCGTGCAGTTCGTCCCCATTGGACTGTCAAAGGCAGATGAGAACAGATTTTCCCCTCTTCCTTATGACAGCCCTGCAGATATTTGAAGAGTGCTATCATATCCCCTCTCAGCCTTCTCTTCTCCAGGTGGAACAGACCAAGATCCCAAGATCCCTTCCCTTGCTGGGCTGGTTCTGCAGATCAAATGCTCAAAACCTTTTGCTTACCTTCAGTGCTCAGTTCCTGGATTGACCATCGTGCAAGGAAAAAAAAAACACCAAAAAGAAAGTCGGCCCTTAACAGTTCAGAAGATCCTGCTATCACTGCGGAAACCCAGTTTTCTCTCTCGCACCTTCTCTGCCCTTTTCTCCCTCGCACAGAAACCCACAAAGAGCAAAACTGCTGAAAAGACGAAGCTTTTATAGGGCCATTCTCTTGGGCACGTTGTAGGAGGGGTGACCAGCCTGACAATACCATGGAACTCTCTGGCAGGGCACAGGCTTCACCCCCCCACAGCAAGTTTCTGCTGATGCAGGAAGCTGTGGGGAGGCAGGGGGGGGGGTGGGGGGGGGGTTAGAGGCCCTTTCTCTTGTGATGAGGATGAGCAGAGCAGGCAGATCCTGTGACCCCTGTGATCAAGTAATTAAATACTGGCTTGGTGTAACAAATTACAGTGGGCCATCGGTATCCGCGGTTCCCATTCCGCGGACTCAGTCACCTGCGGATAGAGGATCCACATGGGTGCCTATCACGATACCCGGGAGCCTGGCCCCTCCAGTCTTCCTCCAGGGGTTGTGGGATGATGTCCCCTCCTGGCCACCAGCGACCTCCAGTGGCCCAGGCGGCATTCCCTTAGCCCAACCAGTAGTGTAGCACAGCGTCTAGACTGGGGTCAGCCAACCCCCACTCCCGGCACACGAGGCACACCATGGAGTAAAAGGTAATGGTTTATTAAAACTATAGGTTGCTGCATAGAGGCTTAAGAAGGCCTTTCAAAGCAGGCCAGAGCATGGCATAACCACATGATGCTTAATGCAAAGTAAGAAAGCACCTATCTCCAAGTCTAAGTACATTCTACCCATCACTCACCCAGCAGAGGACAGAACCAGGTGTGAGGAGGGCAAGATGGTCTCTCCTCCCCAGACTCAAAAGTCTTTATCCTTACTTCCCCTCCTCCCAGTGCCTTCCCAGCCCCCCTTGTCCGCCAGAGGCAAAACAGCTCCTGGTACGGAGAAGGTGTCCTTGGGAGGTTTTCCTGCTAGAGGCCTCTCTATCTTGCCCCGGCCATTGAGACAGACACAACAGCCTCCAGGGGAAAACCTTCTCACCGCCAGGGTCCAGGGGGGGGGGGGGGGACAGGCACGGGCTCGAAATGGAGCCGAGTCGAGCCTGTTTCCCTGCTGTTCACGACAGTGCCTCCGGAGGCTCCCCTCCCCGCAGTGACTTACCTGGAACTAAGCTGACCTTTCCTGGGTCACGCTGGGCCAGCAACCCACTCTATTGGCTTCTGCGGGCCTTCGAATGGTCCGGAAGCAATGTCCGGTTTTCGGAGGCAATTTCTAAACGTTGCTTCCAGAGACTTCTACAGGCCATTCTGGGGCCCAGCGAGGCCAATAGTGTGGATCGCCAGTCTGGCGCAACTCAGGAGAAGCTTCCGGAAGCACCAGGAAAGTACTGGGGCGAGCTTCAGGTGTGGGCCCCAGTGTTCTGTGGAATTCCTTATCCGTGGGTAGGGGCAGCTAGAACCAAACCCCTGCAGATAAGACAGGCTCAGCGTCTTAAAAAACAACAACACAAATCTAGAACTGTCATTAATTTATTCAGGCTAATAAAACAATGTGACTCTTCCAGGAGCAGAACCACAGCCAGGATTGGATCCCTTTTTGTGTGTTATCACAGTGGCCACCAGATGGCCACGTTGGCTGCTTGCAGATGGCGCTGGATCATGTCAACACCCCAGCGAAATGCTCCCTGCGGCAGAGAAGTGCTGTGGAAAGGGCTCTGCCACCCCTCCCAATGGGCTCCGGATCATCCGTGGGCGGCCAGCGGCTCTTTCAGTCCTCCAGGTTGCGGAAGGCGTTTTGCATTTCCTCGTTCAGGTGAGCATAGTCGGCCTTGATCTTTGCCTCACCGTCCTTGACTGGGTCCTTGGGAAAGAGAAAAAGGAGGCAACAGCAGGCTCGTAAGAGCACAGGACTTTTCTGCAGAACAGAAACTTTTAACCTCCCCGCGCCCCGCTGCTCCCTGCACACAAAAAATACAATGAAGGGTGCAATCCTCACCTGGAGTTAGGCTGGCACAAGTTAGGCCAGCCAAGTTTGGCCGGGACAAGGGACACCGTAAAGTATATTTGGACCACTCTCAGAGCCAGAGAGGCCGGCACACAGACGTGCGCCATACCCCCTGACTCCGAGAATGGTCCAAATGCCACTCCCTTGTATCTGGCATTCTGAGGTAAATTTCTGAGGTAGAATTCTGAGGTAAATATGAGGTAAATAAAGCAAAGTCTGGCCAGCACAAGGGGCACTGTAAAGCATGTTTGGGCCACTCTTGGAGTCAGAGAGGCCAGCATACAGACGTGCGCCATCCTCCTGACTCCGACAGTGGTCCAAATGCCACTCCCTTGTATCTGGCATTCTGAGGTAAATTTCTGAGGTAAAATTCTAAGGTAAATATGAGGTAAATAAAGCAACGTTTGGCCAGCACAAGGGACACCATCAAGTATGTTTGGACCACTCTTGGAGTCAGAGAGGCCAGCACACACACATACGTCGTCCTCTCTGACTCCCAGAGTGGTCCAAATGCCACTCCCTTGTATCTGGCATTCTGAGGTAAAATTCTGAGGTAAATATGAGGTAAATAAAGCAAAGTCTGGCCAGCACAAGGGGCACTGTAAAGCGTGTTTGGGCCACTCTCAGAGTCAGAGAGGCCAGCACACAGACATGTGCGCCATCCCCCCTGACTCCGGCCTCACCTTGAACTTCATGGCGCTCAGCTTGTACATGAGGTTGCCCAGGTTCTCCCGGATGATGCCCCAGGTGATCTTGTGCTCGGATTGAGCCGTCGACTCCACCGCGTGGCGGGCCAGGTCGTAGAAGCCGATCATGTTCTGGAGCATGCCAACTGTCTTGTAGAAAGGGCAGAACCTGGGGCAGGGCAGAGAGAAGCAGGGCATGCTCAGAGAAGAGGCATCAGAGTTCATGAAGAGACCTCACAGTGACCCGCCAGATGTCTCAGGCAGCCCACAAGACCACAAGATCCCTAAGAACATAAGAAGAGCCCTGGTGGATCAGGCCAAAGGCCCATCTAGTCCAGCTTCCTGTATCGCACAGTGACCCACCAGGTGCCTCAGTGAGCACACGAGACAATAAGATGCCTGCATCCTGTTGCCACTCCCTTGTTGTATCTGGCATTCTGAGGTAAAATTCTGAGGTAAAGAAAACAGAATTTGCTGTCCTAAGAACATAAGAAGAGCCCTGGTGGATCAGGCCGAAGGCCCATCTAGTCCAGCTTCCTGTATCTCACAGTGGCCCACCCGGTGCCTCAGGGAGCACACAAGACCACAAGATGCCTGCATCCGATTGCCACTCCCTTGTATCTGCCATTCTGAGGTAAATTTCTGAAGTAAAATTCTGAGGCAAATATGTGGTAAATAAAAGAATTTGCTTTCCTGTCTGGGAGCAATAATAACTTGCAACCCAATCTGGGCCTTAAGAATGTAAGAGTAGCTCCGCTGGATCAGGCCAAAGGCCTATCTGGTCCAGCTTCCTGTATCCCACAGTGGCCCACCAGGTGCCTAAGGGAGTTCAGTAGACAACAAAATGCTTGTGTCCTGTTGCCACTCCCTTGCACCTGGCATTCTGAAGTAGCCTACTATTAATGTAAGGAGGTTGCCCAACCCATCATGGCCTATAGGATCCCTGCATCCTGTTGCCACACCCTTGCGCCTGACATTCACAGACAGCCTTCTTCTAGAACCAGGAGTCATGGCTTGTCACCTGTGATAGACTTTTCCTCCATCAATCTGTCCAATCCCTTTTTTCAAGGCATCTAGGTCTTCAGGTGCCATCACCACACCCTGAACATAAGCAAAGCCCTGCTGGATCAGGCCAAAGGCCCACCTAGTTCAGCTTCCTGTATCCCACAGTGGCCCACCAGATGCCTCAGGGAGCACACGAGACAACAAGATGCCTGCATCCTGTGGCCACTCCCTTGTATCTGGCATTCTGGGGTAAATTTCTGAGGTAAACATGAGGTAACTAAAACAGAATTTGCTATCCTAAGAACATAAGAAGAGTCCCTCTGGATCAGGCTAAGGGCCCACCTAGTCCAGCTTCCTATAACTCACAGTAGCCTATCAGATGCCTCAGGGAGCTTACAAGACCATAAGATGCCTGCATCCTGTTGCCACTCCCTTGCACCTGGCATTCTGAGACCAAGGAAAATAGGAAAAGCCTTTTCGCTTTCAGGAGCTTAAGAATCTCAGAAGAGCCCTGCTGGATCAGGCCAAAGGCCCACCTCGTCCTGCATCTCATAATGGCAGATGCCTCAGAAAGAAACACAAGATCCCTGCGCCCTGCTGCCACTCCCTTGCCTCTGCTATTCACAGACATCTCTAAAACCTCCTAAAACCAGGAGGTGGCACGTACCCATCATGGCTCGTAACCTGTGATGGACTTCTCCCCTCCCCCCCCCCAAAAAAATCAATCCATCTAATCCCCTTTTTGAAGGCATCTAGGCCTTCAGGTGCCATCGCCACATCCTGTATCACCAAAGATATCACAAAAAAACAACAACCACCAGCCACCCCTATCAATAAGACTTGGGCTGTAATTCAGCCTTCTCAGTAGAAACGAACGTCTCTACCTTTGGAGGCCAAACAGGGCCAGTTTTAAGCCAATGTGACCAACGTCGTCACATCAGACCCCACGGCTTCAGGGGGGCCCGCACTAGCAGGGTGAGCACAGTGCAACCGATCGTTCTGAGAGCCAATGAGGGGTTGTTATGACACAGCAGGGAACCAATCAGGTGTTGGTATGACAGCCTCATCCTAAGCAGACCGACCGCCAGGGAGCGCAAGGGTAGCCCAAGGAGCTTAGATGGCTGGAGAAGCCATGATGTCACATTCTTGAAGCCATGGACCTGGATCGAACAATATGGCTGACTCAGATAATCGCCGCGAACCTCCTTGGCCGCGAACGACGAGGATTACCGCCGGAGGGGCTCTCTCGCTCGCACGGCGCGCGTGTGAAAGTTAATTTTATGGGGGGGGTGAGTGTAGAAGTTTTAAAAAATACTCTTAATAGCCTAGAAGTAAAAAAGAATTCCTCTCATATTGACAACTGCTTGTGTCATGAAGAGATTTTAATGTAATTTTCCTACATATTTATCTAATTTTTGCCCACCCTCCCCTTTTTTTCTTTCCTTCCCGTTCACACTTTATTTCTGCTTGTGTAGATTTCAAAAAATAAGTCTGTCAAAGCAGTGCAATCCGAGTTTAAATAGACAGCAAGTGGCATTTCGTCCGGTACGTTCAGTAATATAATTATGCGGAATTAAACCTTGGAATTGCATATTGAATCATAATTAGGTTACCACTGATGTTTCTCCACGATCCCACATTGTTATTTTGGTAAGTTTTTACTTCAGGAGTAAACGATGCAGTCCTAAACATCATGCGAAAACCCATTTGAAATGCTTGGAATGAGCAATGTTTTGGACTTAACAACATGGCCGCTAAGCCCGCCCCTGGGCTTTAATTCTTTCCTATTGATTGTTAAGGGAGGGCCGGGGGTTGGGGTAGCCAAGTGGCTCTTGCCGCATCCCGCAGCAGCCAGACATCTGCAGGGGTCTCTATGGGAGAAGAGGACAGTAAGGGCGTAGGGTGGGTCTACTTGCCTACATAGAGGTTGGCAGGGCCGGCTTTAAGCTTCAGGGGGCCCCGCACTAGCAGGGTGAGTATCTTGCCCATGGCTGCAGCTGGGATCCTGATGGGCTGCAAGTCAGTGGGGCAAGCAGAGCAGCTTTACCTGGGTCTCTCCCGCCTACCCCTGCCTCTGAACAGCCCAAGATGGGCCACCTGGAAGCAGTTGGCGGAGATGTGATGAGATCACCACCAACTCCTTCCACGTGCCATGCTTTGCACGTGGCACGAACAGCGCTCTTCTTGGTGAGTGGGGGCCCTGCAGGGAGGGTTGGGGCCCCCACAGGAATGCCCCATATTGGACCCCGCCACTGCTAGAGCCGGCCCTGGGCGACACAGGTTACCTGTCGTAGGCAGAGTAGCCATTTTGCTGTAAAAAGTCGTCCTTGATCAGCTTGGCCACTTCGAGGGTGATCTTGTCCGCTTCAGCCAGGGAGGCCTGAACAAGAAGAGGAGGAGAGTCCAGGGCGGTGGGGGGGGGAGAGAGGCGAAGAGACAACTTTCATCATTCATTTGGCCCAGCCACCTCTCTCCAAAACAGCACGTTCAATGCTGCATTTCTACAGTTCGGACTGCGCAACTTGGCCTGAAGACCAAACCATCTGCTCCGGACACGCCGGACAGTATGTTTGGACCACTGTCAGAGTCAGAGAGGCCACACACAGACGTGCGCCATCCTCCCTGACTCCGAGAGTGGTCCAAACACCACTCCCTTGTATCTGGCATTCTGAGGTAAATTTCTGAGGTAAAATTCTGAGGGAAATATGAGGTAAATAAAGCTAAGTCTGGCCAGCATAAGGGACACCGTCAAGTATGTTTGGACCCCGCTCGGAGTCAGAGAGGCCAGTGCACAGACGTGCGCCATCCTCCCTGACTCCAAGAGTGGTCCAAACGCGCTTTATGGTGGCCCTTGTGCTGGCCAGACTTGCCTGGCTTAGCTTACGCTGGCCTAATTCCAGTTTAGGATTGCGCTCCAAATGTGCCTGTGATATTGTCGTGTAAACACCCCCCCTCTTGGCGTGGCGCCCGGGGCAGGTGGCCTCTGTTGACACCTCTGTTCGTTCATCCCACCAAGTCCTCTCCTTGTCTCCCTATTCCTGCCAATTGTGGGTCCTCTCCAGTGGTGTCATTCAAATGATTTAGGAACAGGAACTCACTTTTGATTGGCACTTGTCGGGAACCCGGAACCAGCCACGGAGCCCGTTAGGATCCGGAACGCCCGTTCTGGTCCGTTCCCCCTGAATGACATCACTGCCTTTGCGCCCCTAGGAATCCGGAGTCGCTCCCTTTAACCCCCTGAGTGCCGGCCAACCAAGAAGAAAAGCTCTTTGCAGAGGAATTGGGAGGGGGGGAGGGAGAGTGAAGTCAGCTCTAATTTTAACTAGTGGAACCGAGTTCCCCCGCGTTCCCCCTGCATGACATCACTGGTCCCCTTTCTCACTGCCTCACCTTCCCGACCAGCTGGACGATCTCGGCCAGGTCCTCCTCCTCCTGCAGGATCTCTTTGGCCTTGGTGCGCAGCGCGACAAACTCCGGGTAGTGCCTCTCGTAGTGCTCGTCCAGGGCCCGCATGTACTTGCTGTAGCTGATCAGCCAGTTCACCGACGGGAAGTGCTTCCGCTGGGCCAACTTCTTGTCCAGTCCCCAGAAGACCTGGCGATGGGGGTGGCAGCACCATTAAGGACATCGGCAGAGCCCCACTGGATCAGACCAAAGGCCCTGCATCTCAACAGCGACAGTGGATACCGGGGCACACTTGTATTTGTAAAAACCCCATTGGGAAATGGTGGTTTAGACTAGCCTGGCCATGTAAGCTGTCTTGGGCATTTGCTTCGGCATGGGAAAGACCGAGTATAAATTCTTCAACTAAATAAATTTACAGACACACCAGTATCTACCAAGGTTATGTTCCAGACCTCACTGTGGATACCTGAAACCACAGATACTGGGGACGCCTTTTTAAAAAGAGGGGAACATCAGTGGCTTTGCTGCAAATAGGTAAAAAACAAGAGATTTGTTTAATGTTCCCCTATCCCCTGAGTGTTCGGAGAGTTAGAACAGATAAAAGAAAACATTTTTTACCCAGAGGGTAATTAACCTGCGGAACTCCTTGCCACAGGAGGTGGTGCCTTTAAAAGGGGATTGGACAGGCTCATGGAGGAAAAGTCCAGCGTGCACTACAGGCAGTGATGGGTATGTGCAACCTCCTGGTTTTAGATGTAGGCTACCTCAGGCCAGGTGCTAGGGAAAGGCAGCAGGATGGAGGCATCTTGTTGTCTCATGTGCTCCCTGAGGCATCTGGTGGGCCACTGTGAGATACAGGAAGCTGGACTAGATGGGCCTTTAGCCTGATCCAACTGGGCTTTTCTTATGTTCTCTTTTTAATAGGCATCCCAGTATCCATGCTACCTGTGGATAACTGAAACCATGGACACCGAATTAGTGGATACCAGGGCCCACCTGTATAACACGGGATTCGTTGCCCAGTTATAGCTTGTTGTGGCCCAGTTTTAGTGGAACTCCTATGAATACCGGATGTGGGACCGGAGAAGGACTGCGAGGATGGACACACCTGTCCGGAGGGATCAAGGAGACTCACCTGGACAATCCCCAGGGTTGCTGAAGTCACTGGATCAGAGAAGTCTCCACCAGGAGGGGACACCCTGTGAGCACACGGGGGAAGAAAAGCTGAACCCCACAGAGGAAAAGGGGCTGAGGATCAGGGCTGGGCAAGGCCTTCCAGCACCTGAGCAAATGCCCCAGATACCAGCTCCCCTTGTCCCAGATTGTACCAACAACTCAGGAAGTGGGGAATGGGGCAGAACAGGAAGTGGACAGGAAGTGCAGAGGAGAGGAAAGTGGTGAGCTGGAGCATCAGTGGAAAAGGTAGGAAGTCAGGGAAGATGGGGCAACCAACTCCTGAGTCAATTGACAGCGCAATCCTAACCTGGAGTTAGGCCAGCACAAGGGACACAGTAAAGTATGTTCGGACCCCTCTCGGAGTCAGAGAGGCCAGCACGCAGATATGCGCCACCCTCCCTGACTCCGAGAGGGGTCCAAGCACACTTCACGGTGCTTGTGCCCTTGTGCCGGCCAAACTTTGCTAGCCTAACTGTGCCGGCCTAACTCCAGGTTAGGATTGTGCCCTGAGACTGGGCAGTGAAAATAGTAACAAGAAAAAGGAGAAGGGCAGACAAACCATAGCATGGCCAAGCTGGCTGTGGCTGCCGGATGACTCAGCAGCCTTTGCAAGGACGGATGCTGAGTCATCGCAAGAGCAAAATCCAAAAGAGGTGGAAAGAAGAGGGAGAAATTTGGATTTTCACAGCATCTCCTGACTTTTGGCATCTTGAATGTCATCAGTTTGTTGTGTGGAAACAAGAGCGTTTATCTGCTCAGAGATCTCTAATGGGTAGGGGTGGGTTTTTTTTGGTGATATTTTCCCCAAGATTCCTTGATTAAAATAGCAAATTGCAGTGCTATGTGTTTTTATCCAAATTTTCATTGCAAATTGTACTAACAGCGCAATAACTAAGGGTGGATTGCCCTACAAAGGCAAGCAATTACTGGCACACACACCCCAGCCAGAAAAAACCTGCTCAAACATTCCCAAGCTGCACCCTGGTTGTAGAAACTGCTACAATCAAGAAACTGCTGCTTACTACTTCCACGTTCTATTAAAGTCGCCCCAGCGCGCACTGTGAACTATGAACATGCATTGTTCATGCAAGTTTAAGCACGCTTCCTCCTGTTTCTGCCACTCCTCCTCCTGATCCCTTCCTGAAAACTATTGGTGGATACCCTCAAAACTGTGTCAAAAATAAACAAAAGTGGTGTTATTCTTGTGAAATTGATCTAAATTTGTGTCGAACGCTGGCAAAATAACCCAAGGCGGTGTTTTGATCTGAATTTTATGTCACATTTTCAGTAGAAATTATCGCTATTTAGCGTTCTGATCCTGATCCTGATCGCTGAAAACAACCATCCCTACTAATGGGTGTGTGTGTTTTGCAGCCACTAGACAGACACAGAGAAGGAACCAGAGGCCACGACACTTACGCTCCCACGATGCTGACGCTGCCTTCCCGCTCGGGGCTGCCCAGGCACTTGACGCGGCCGGCCCGCTCATAGAAGGAAGCCAGGCGGGCCCCCAAATACGCCGGGTACCCGCTGTCTGAAATTAAACAGGGCAGGGTTAGGATATCCCAGCAGAGATGCCCAGGGGAGATCGCTGTACAAGACCCCTTGCCAACCAAAGACCTTCCCATATGCTCTAATATTTCTTTTTTTTTTTCTCCTCATATTTTTTAATCCCTTCAAAGAGCTCAGGGTGGTGTCCGTGGTTCCTCCCCTTCTTTTGCCCTTGCAATGACCCTGCGAGGTAGGCGAGGCTGAGAGTGCAATCCTATACTATGCTGGCCTAGTAAGGATACAGCCCTGCTATGCTGGCCTAGTAAGGCCGACGTAGGCAGAAGGTCTGGTCGAGAGGGTTAAATCGCGACAAAATCAAATACAACACCCCTTTAAAATGCAAAGTCAGGACAGACCACAAAAGAAAGCAGCAGGGTCAAAGGGAGGGGCTGCAGAATCCAGCCTTCCACCCCAGCCCTACGTAAATTCCCTAGGCTCAAACTTGGAAAGTTGCCAACGCAACCAGACTTACCTGCCGGCATTTCCGCTAGGCGCCCGGAGATCTCCCGCAGTGCCTCAGCCCAGCGGGAGGTGGAGTCGGCCATCATGCTAACGTGGTAGCCCATGTCGCGGAAGTACTCTGAGAGGGTGATCCCTGGGGCAAGACAGAAGGAGAAGGCGTTGCAGGGAAGAATTTGAGAGATGGGTCGCTCGAGCAAACGAGCCAAGCTGCGTGCGATCACTGGGGAAGGCAGACCTGCACAATTACAACAGCGGCCAGTTTCGGGGGCCACAGGTCATATATATATATATATATAAACACTGCTGAGAGAGGTCATCCAAGGGCATGGAATAGTCTTCTTAGCTGCTTTGGGGGTTTATAGTTTTATCTTGTGTCCACTGTTTTTACTGCAGTATTCTTTATGATTGTTTATGAGGATTGTATAAACCTCCACACCCATCTCCTCTTCTACCTCACCCACCAATTCATTTTCTAATACTGGGAACATGTGACAGAATAGAGGCCGAAGGACACAAGAACATAGGAAGAGCCCTGCTGGATCAGGCCAAAGGGGGCCCATCTAGCCCAGCTTCCTGCATCTCACAGTGGCCCACCAGGTGCCTCAGGCATCCTGTTGCCACTCCCTTGAATCTGGCATTCTGAGGTAAATTTCTGAGGTAAAATTCTGAGGTAAATATGAGGTAAACACAATCGGGGCCTTAAGAACATAAGAAGAGCCCCACTGGATCAGGCCAAAGGCCTATCTAGTCCAGCTTCCTGCATCTCACAGAGGCCCACCAGGTGCTTCAGGGAGCACACGAGACAACAAGAGGCCTGCATCCTGTGGCCACTCCCCTGCACCTGGCAATCTGAAGCCAACCCGCAACCTTAGGCAACGCAGCCGCAGGTGGGCTTCTCCTCACAAATGGACCCAGGCTTGCATGGAACGTCCCCACCCACCCTTGTGCTGGCCCAACTTTGCTGGCTTAGTTTTATGCCGGCCTAACTCCAGTTTAGGATTGCGCTCTAACTGTTTGCTCTTTCACAGCAGGCCCTCCTGGTCTGCAGTCTTGGCCTCCTCCCATCTGAATATCCGCAGATGCCACGTTGGCGGCTGGAGGGCCTTGGCGATCTCCTGGACACAACTCGAAAAGTGAGTTCCTGTTCCTAAATCATTTGAATGACACCACTGGTGATTTCCACTGCAAGGTAAGGCTTCTTGCAAAACTTAGAGCTTTGCCCTCCCTTAGATCTGCCTCTGCATCAAGGACGCTCTTGGAAGACCCTTTGGGGCCCGTCGTCGTCTGATGTTCCCGGTGCCCTAGGAAGCCAGTTCTGTTCCAGACTGGGCCAGGGGAGGGCCGGCTCACCTGTGTATATGGAGGCCTCCCGAGCAGCCACGGGCATGTTGGAGGTATTGGCGACCAGCGAGGTGCGCTTCATGATGGACTCGGTCTTGCCGTCCACTTCCATGGTGAGCTGAGAGACGGGGGGAGCAAGCAGAGTGTTGGAGAGGAGAGGGGGCCCCACGGAGGGCTGTCTGTGGGGGTTGTAGGAAGCCAGACCCTTTGGCCACCAGGCTCAGCACTCTCCCCTCCTGACCGACAGCAGCTTTGCTACCGAGGCACAACCCTCCACGTTGTTTGGGGCTGCTGGTGAGAGCCGGGGGTTGGCAAGCATGGGCAGGGGCGGACCTAGTCAAAATGGCGCCTGGGGCACCCAATAGAAGTGCGCCCCCAGGGGAGCCCAGGTCTACCCACCAGAAGCAGCCGCGGGCAGACCTGGGCTACACGGAGCCCAGGGCTACCCATTAGAAACGGCCGCGGGTAGACCTGGGCTCCGGAGCCCAGATCTACCTGAGGCTGTTCCTAATGGGTAGATCTGGGCTCCGGAGCCCAGGTCTACCTGCGCAATGTTGCAGGGGCCACTGGCGCCCCCCTAGACAGCCCCAAGATGGCACCCAGGGCTCGTGCCCCCTCTGCCCCCCCTAGATCCACCACTGAGCATGGGGGGGCGTCTGCTGTTTACACGGCCTCTCTAGCCAAGGGATCTCAGGCAGCAGGATGTGAGATGTTATCTTGGTTCGGGAGCCAGACTTAGAGCTGGAAGACCCAGGCTCAAAACCCCGCTCAGACACAAAGCCTCCTGGGTAGCCTCGGGCCAGCCACTCTTTCTCAACCCCACCCGCCTCGCAGGGCTGTTGTGACGAGGGGGAGAAACTGGTTCGCGGGAGGACCAAGCCTGACCGAAAGAGCCGACCTCACCTCTGGGAAGTCCCGCAGGACCTCTGACATTTCGTTCCCCCTCTCCCCGCAGCCCACGTAGATGATGATGTCGCTGTTGGAGTACTTCGAGAGTGACTGCGAGATGACGGTCTTGCCGCAGCCGAAGGCCCCGGGGATCGCCGTGGTCCCGCCTTGGACGCAACTGAGGGAAGGGAGGAATGAGAACGTGCAGAGATTCGGCGGCCCCCACGTGGTGTTGGGCAGGGCCTGCTTCAAGCCAACTGAGCTCCATGCCTAAGGGCCCCCCCCATGCCAGGAGTAGGCAGGCCAATGGGTTAGCTTGGGAGGCCGCTGGAGCCTCCCCTATGGGCTTCTCGGATCTGTGCCCGCCAAATCGCAGGCTCACGTCCGAGGAAGTGGTGAGGCCCGAATCGGCACTGGGGACGAGGCTAGACCAACTCCCCTCCCTGGGCCGGCACGCTCAGCCTTGCCCAGAACCGCCCCTGCGCCAGCTGAGTTCGGCTGCTGCTGGGGCGGCTTGGTGCCCACGCTCCCAGGCCGACGCCACTGCTAGTGTCCGCCGGGAAGCTCTGGCACCAACACGGGGTGCAAGGCAGCACCCCCACATTGGCACCAGTGACACAGGGCCGACACAACGACTTTGCATCCCCACCACATCAGGGCTAGGATTGCGCCCTGAGTCAGTTCAGATTCTACCCATTTTGTTTGTTGATCTACAACAAAGTACCGTATTTCCCCAAGTATAAGACGCACCTTTTTTCCAAAAATTGGGGCGCTAAAAAGTGGGTGTGTCTTATACGAGGGGGTGTGCTCCTGCTTGCTTTAAGGAGCCGGCAGGAGCACTCCCACTTGCTGGCTATTTGAGGCTCTTTGAGGCTCTTTAAAGACCGGCGGTTTTAAAATTTCTGGCCCCAAAATTAAGGTGCGTCATATACTTTGGTGCACCTTATACTTGGGGAAATATGGTACCCATTTGGTTGTTCCCTTATGGACTGAGGTGCACAGTCGGGACCCCGATCCAGATTCCGTATCCGCGCTTTTGATTATCCATGGATTCTCCCCCCTTTAGCTTCCTTTACTCTTACTCTGGGTTGCTCAACAAAATCTTCTTGCTCATGGGCGGGGGGCAGTGGAGAACCCTATTCTTAACATTGTTGTTGTGCAGTCACTAAGTCGTGTCAGACTCCCCTGGACCACAGCACGCCAGGCCTCCCTGTCCTCCACTAGCTTCCGGAGTTTGACCAATTTCATGCTCATTGCTTCCGTGTCACTCTCTAACCATCTCCTCCTCTGCCGCCCCCCTTCTCCTTTGGCCTTCTATCTTTCCCAGCAGGAAGGTCTTTTCTAGAAAGTCTCCCTTCTCATTAGGTGGCCAAAGTATTTGAGCTTCAGCTTCAGGATTTGTCCTTCCAGGGAGCAATCAGGCTTGACTTCCTGGAGGATTGCCCGATTGGATCTCCTTGCAGTCCAGGGGGCTCTCAAGAGTCTTCTCCAATACAAATTCTTAACATAAAAAAGGTACATGCCTGAATGGTCTAGTCGTGACCCACTCTAGGGGGCGGTGCTCATCTCCGTTTCTAAGCCGAAGAGCCGGCGTTTGTCCAAGGATGAGCTTCCGTGGTCATGTGGCCGGCATGATTCTACGCCGTAGCGCAAGGAACGCCGTTACCTTCCCACCGAAGTGGTCCCTATTTATCTACTTGCATTTGTACCTGCTTTTGAACTGCTAGGTTGGCAGGAGCTGGGACAAGCGACAGGAGCTCACTCCGTTGCGTGGTCTCGAACTGCCAACCTTCTGGTCAGCAGCTCACGGTTTAGCCCGCAGTGCCACCACGTCCCCAATTCTTAACAGAGGCTCCCTCTTACCCATTGGAAGACAAGAGGAAGCCTTTCCATTCTACCACAGTGCGATATAGTCAATAATACATTTTATTCCAGTCTCTGAGATTCTACAGACCTGGGCTGTGAATCTGTGCGAAACCACCACTGAACACAGCAGACCACAGCCTGACAGGGGCTGGGCCAATCCTATTGCCCCACGCCCCAAAGGAGCACCTCTGCCTTGCCACCCCTGAGCAGGGAAACCTTACGGGAAAAGGGCGTCCAGGACTCTCTGGCCAGTGAGTAGCGGGTGATTGGCCTGCAGCTTCTCCGAGACGGGCCGGATCTGTCGGACGGGCCACACTTGAACCATAGTGAGCTTCTCCTTGATGCCCTCAAAGTCCAGCTCCAGAACCACGTCCTGGGGAGGAATAGCTCCGGTGAGAGGGCAGGTGCAGCAGAGCAGCTAAGAGACGCTCCTAGTTCAAATTCCGTCTCAGGCCTGGACTCACTCAGGGTGCAATCCTAAACTGGAGTTAGTTCCGGCACAGTTAGGCCAGCAAAGTTTGGCCAGCACAAGGGCCACTGTCAAGTGTGTTTGGGCCACTCTCGGGGTCAGAGAGGCCAGGACACAGACGTGCCCCATCCTTCCTGACTCCCAGAATGGTCCAAATGCCACTCCCTTGTATCTGGCATTCTGAGGTAAATTTCTGAGGTAAATTTCTGAGGTAAAATCCTGAGGTAAATAAAGCAAAGTCTGGCCAGCACAAGGGACACCATAAAGCGTGTTTGGGCCGCTCTCGGAGTCAGAGAGGCCAGCACGCAGACGTGCCCCATCCTCCCTGACTCCGAGAGTGGTCCAAACGCGCTTTACGGTGTCCCTTGTGCCAGCCAAACTTTGTTGGCCTCACTGTGCCGGCCTAACTCCAGCTTAGGATTGCACCCTGAATGGCACTGAAAAGAACTACATAGGATCATAGAGTTGGAGGGTGCCCACAAGGTCGTCTGCCCAACCCCTTGCCTATTGCAGGAAATTTAGTAGTGGCAGGGGGGGCTGTTGCCTCTGCTAGCCTTCCAGGCAGCTCCCCGCATCACTTGTATCCCCCGCTTACTCAGCCCAAGCCCACAGCCTCCAGCTCTTCCCATTCCTGCCATACTAAAGAAACAGAGGGGACCGGAAGAGGAAACGGGTGGAGTAGAGTGGTGGAAGCCTAGAGGGTCTTCCTGGAGACACTCCTCTAGTCTTATACTGGCCAATAGCTGGAGAAGGGAAGGGAAGGGAGTGTGTGTGGGGGGAAACAAGGGGGAGCCAGGCAATGACTCAGTGCTGAGAGGGCCTCGGCAAATCCCTAGAGAAAACGGGAGTGGGGAAATGAGAAGCCCCCTCCCCCCAATGTGAGTGATTCTCTGCTAGCAATGGAGCACACTCTGCCCAGCCAGAATCTTCCATCTACAGAGCCATACCGAAGAATCGTAGTTCCCAGGCGGTGCAATGTGGGTCACAGTGCCCCGGCACCGAGGCGGCACCATGATCCTGTGCTTGATGAGGGAGTTTTCACGCACCTCCCCGTAGACATCCCCGCCTGTCAGGTGGCTGCCAACCTGAAGAGAGGGGGACAGAAAGTCGACAAAGTGGCAGGGGGAGTGGGAACCGGTGAGAGAAAACATCGCTTCATTGGTGTGCAATTAATCTGTGGAACTCCTTGCCACATGATGCGATGGTGGCACCTGCAGGTCCGGACGCCTTGAAAAGGTGAGTGGATGGACGGAGGGAGGAAAAGTCCATCGCCCGTTTCAAGCCGCGATGGGCATTCTCCAGCGACTCTCAAATGTTTTAGCACCGGGACCCATTTTTTAGAATGACCATCTGTCCGGGACCCACCGGAAGCGACGTCGTGCCGCCACACAGCCCTCCCGCTTTCCAGCATCCCATCTTCCAATTATGGCTGCCCTGGGTGTTACACAACCCACCTGAAATTGGAAAATACCTGTCCTAAATATCCTTAGGACAACAGGAAAGCTGCACCCTGTTGAGTTAGTTTCAGGCAGGAGTCAAACTAAACCTGAGACTTTTTTTTCCACCCAAAACTCTACCGACAAGCTACACTGCCGAGGTCTCCCATGACGACCTTTAAAGAAACACCTGGTTTTAAAATGTACCCTTTCCTCGGGGTGGTTCCGGGAAGGCATTGAGGAGAAGGCAGTAATGTGAGTAGCAGCAAGAGCCAGATAGGATGGTGTAGCTGCAGGATCATAAATTGAATTGAGGGCGCAATCCTAACCTGGAGTTAGGCCAGCACAATTTAGGCCAGCAAACAGTGGCCAGCACAAGGGCCACCGTAAAGTGCATTTGGACCACTCTCGGAGTCAGGGAGGATGGCGCACGTCTGTCTGCTGGCCTCTCTGACTCCGAGAGTGGTCCAAACATACTTTACGGTGTCCCTTGTGCCGGCCACACTTTGCTGGCCTAACTGTGCCGGCCCAACTCCAGGTTAGGATTGCACTCTGAGACCTGAAAGACCCAGGTCTCATAATCCCTGCTCAGCCATGAAGCTTCCTGGGTGACCTTGGCTATCACTACATCCAGTGGCAAGGAGTTCCACCTGTGCATTTCCTCTCTTGTCCAGGAACGCTGAGGCGAGAGAGACAGCAGGGAGCACTGTGGTCATTTTGTCAGCTTGGTCCAGCTCTCGGCTCTCACCTGGATGTTGTTGCCCGGCTTGAACTCCCACTTGAGGTCTCGGGACAAGGCCGAGATGTTGATGCCCCGGGGAATGTAGATGCTCTTGGTGAGCTCGGTGATGTCCTTCAAGGGGCGCTGGATCCCATCGAAGATGGAGCCCAAAATTCCCGGGCCGAGCTCCACGGAGAGCGGCTTCCCAGTTCGGAGCACAGGGTCGCCCACGCAGACTCCGGCTGCGATTGGTGTTCGGGAAAAGCACTCAATCGAGAAAATAAGAGGAAGGAAAAGTAGAGAAGAGAGTTGCGGGGGAAGGAGAGAACAGGACAGGAGGTGAGAGGCTTTGGGAATAAATTCTGTGGGGGAGAGACAGGGGGTCTGGAGGAGAGAGAACCCCAAAGGAGACACCTCCTGCTTACACCTGTAACACACACCAGATGCAAGCACTGTCACTCCTCACCTGTACTTGCCCTGTGATTGCCCCGTAGGGGCAATACCAGCAATGGCATCTAAATGGTTTAGCAACAGGTACTCACTTTTGATTGGCACTTGTGTCGGGGCCCGCCCCCCAGAAGTGAGGTCATAGCCGGAACCCAGGAACCTCCGCGCCTCCTCGGTAGGCCGCGCGGCGGCCCGGGAGAAGGCCCGGGAGTCCTGGGTCCCCGGGGCCGCTGCGTGGGCTACTGATTCCCCCCCCCAAAGAAATGCCACGCCTCCTCGGGAGGGAGCCTCAGGCAGCCTACCTGCTCATGCTGCTGCTGCCATCGGTCTCCCTCGCTCCGCTGCCTGCCTGCCTGGCTCTGAGAACATGCAGGCAACTCAAACATTGCAGGGGGCGGAGCAGAGCGCCGACGGAGTCAACGAGTGGGCGGGTGAATGGGCGGGGCCAGCCCTAATCCTAGGAACAGGTACTTGCGTACCACCGCGTACCCCCTACATGACATGTCTGGCAATGCCGCTTTTTGGAAAGGCCACTGAAGTCTGAAGTCACAGGTAATATTTTTCCACTAAAAACCGTCGCATCGACGAGGGCATCAGGTGAGAACTCGGGAGTTTGTAAAGGGCGGCTGAGGAACCCTTTCCAAAATGGGAAAGGTGTACCGTCGAAAGGTGCGTCGTAGGAAGGTGAGGGCCACAGGGATGGAAGTAAAAATTCCCGGAAGAGGACTGCGGTGTATTGTCTCGCCAAAACGCGAGCCCAGAAGGCCTCAGGGTGAGCAAGTCCTTGTGAACTCGCAAGTCTCTCGCAGGGTGGGCGGGTAGGGAAATAGTTTCTCTTTTGCCACAAAAGGCTGTTGGGAGCACTTTCGTCCATATGACCTCCTCAGGCCTAGATCCTAAGCCACTTTCCGGCACTGTGCCAATGGGGCATGTGCTGTGGCCTGCAGTTGGGGGGCAGCCTCCTTAAGGTAAGGGAATGTCTGTTCCCTTACCTCAGAGCTGCATTGCCCTTACCCTGACGCAGGAAAGTTGGTTAGGATTGCGCTCTCAGGGGCTTAAGCATTCCAAGGCTCAGATGGACTAGAAACTTAAATTCTTTGTTAAATTGTGCTGGGGGGGGGTTCTGGGTTTTGTTTTCCCCCTCCCCAAAATGGAGGCATGGGGTGGGAAGAAGAAGGAAACCAAGAGCCAGCGATACTAGGGGGAAAGTCAGACGCTTCTGGAAGGATACAGGTCTCCTCGTACACCTGGATGGTTGCCAAGTCGCCCTCCAGGCGGATAATCTCGCCCACCAGTTCCGCATGCCCGACGCGCACCAGCTCGTACATGGCGGCCCCGCACATCTTGCAGGCGATCACCACTGGCAGCGGGAGAGAGAAGGAAGACGATCTGGTCACGGGGCTCTTTGCCAGTGTTTATACTGCACCTTCCTACCCCATCAAGAACAGAGCCAAGGCAGTGAATAGCAAACACACCATGACCCAAAACAAAACAGTGCCGCCACCGGAATAAGCCGCACAGGTGTTTTTGTGAGGTAAATTTCTGAGGTAAAATTCTGAGGTAAATAAGCACTTGCGATCCAATCTGAGCCTTAAGAACATGAGAGGAGCCCTCCTGGATCAGACCAAGGACCCATCTAGTCCACTTTCCTGCATCTCACAGTGGCCCACAAGATGTCTGGTGTCACAGTGTGCCTCTTAAATGGGACGGGGCTGGGGCACCTCCCTTACGAGGAAAGGCTGCAGCGTTTGGGGCTCTTCAGCCTGGAAAAAAGGCGCCTGAGGGGGGACATGATTGAGACATATAAAATTATGCACAAAAGGGATAGAGTCAATAGAGGGATGTTCTTTCCCCTCTCTCACAACACCAGAACCAGGGGGCAGCCACTAAAATTGAGTGTTGGGAGAGTGAGAACAGATAAAAGGAAATACTTTTTTACCCAGCAGGTCATTCATCTGTGGAACTCCTTGCCACAGGAGGTGGCGATGGCGTCTGGCCTAGATGCCTTTAAAAGGGGATTGGACGGATTTCTGGAGGAAAAATCCATCGTGGGCCATGACTCCTCACGTTAGTAATATGTCTTGAATGTCTTTTTTTTTTTTAACAGCTTAAAACAATAGGTCATCACAATATGACAAAACAATAACAAAAATATACCAAAAACACACAAAAGTATACAGATGGAGAGACAGGTGCACACCCAAAAATACCCTATAATAACTTTGAATTAATCTTTAGAGTAAGTAGTGGGCTACTTCAGAATGCCGGGTGCAAGTGAGTGGCAACTGGATGCAGGCATCTTGTGGTCTTAAATGCTCCCTGAGGCACCTGGTGGGCCACTGTGAGATACAGGAAGCTGGACTAGATGGGCCTTTGGCCTAACCCAGCATAGGGGATCTTCTGATGTTCTTAAAGGGAGCTCAGAATCTGCTTCCAGGGATTGTTCAGGTTGGGTGCTGGTCAGTCAAGCTGATCCTGGAAGCCCCCCCAAGAACACAGAAAGCCCCACTGGATCAGGCCAAGGTCCCACCTAGTCCAGTTTCCTGCATCTCACAGTGGGCCACCAGATGCCTCAGGGAGCCCACAAGACAACAAGATGCCTGCATCCTGTTGCCACTCCCTTGTATCTGGCATTCTGAGGTAAATTTCTGAGGTAAAATTCTGAGGTAAATAAACACTTGCAATCCAATCTGAGCCTTAAGAACACGAGAAGAGCCCTCCTGGATCAGACCAAGCAGTGGCATTTCTACAGGGATGGCAAAGCTCTAAGTTTTGCAAGAAGCCTTACCTTGCAGAGGAAATCACTCCTCTCCTGCACCATTTTAGCCAATCTTGGCGTTGCTTACTGGCTACAGCAGCAAGGGAGAGGAGGGATTTACATGACAGGGTAAGGCTTCTTGCAAAACTTAGAGCTTTGCCATCCCTGTAGAAACGCCTCTGAGACCAAGGACCCATCTAGTCCAGTTTCCTGCATCTCACAGTGGCCCACCAGATGCCTCAGGAAGCACACAAGGCAACAAGATGCCTGCACCCTGTGGCCACTCCCTCGCATTTGGCATCCAGAGACAGCCCACTTCGAACAGGAGGTTGCACATACCCATCATGGCTTGTCACCCATGAAGGACGTTTCCTCCACCACTCTGCCCAATCCCCTTTTGATGGCATCTAGGCTTTCAGGTGCCATCATCACATCCTGTGGCAAAGAGTTCCACAGATGCCATCGGGCACCTTAAAAGCTAGCAAGCACGCAGGAAGCACGCAAGCATACAAGCCTGTGCATGTTTACTTAGGAGTATGCCCCACTGTGTCCAGATGACAATTTGTTACTACAGAGGGTGTCCCTAAAAATAGAGCCATGGAACCAGGAGGAATTTTTCAGCAATTTCCAACTGCTGCGCGCCAAACTCCCGCGACACGCGTGCAGCTGTTTCGTGGCACATCCATGCATAGCAGCTGAAAATCGCTGGATTGAACTTTCGCCAAGCACAAACACTGGGGTTGGAGGAGGGCGGACTCACCGGGCCCTGATACACCATGGACAAATCCCATCGTGCTCTCCTTCTCGGCGTCCCCAATCTTGGGGAGTTTGGAGAATTCCATTTCTGAAGCAGGCGAGTCGGGGCAGCAGAGAACTCACAACGGAAACGATGCCTGCAGCCAAGAGGAAAAAAAAGAGGGTGCATTAAAGTACGACAGCAGTGTGGTCTCCTTTGCACCTGGGAGGTGCCTCTCATAAGAACATAAGAAGAGCCCTGCTGGATCAGGCCAAAGGCCCATCTAGTCCAGCTTCCTGTATCTCACAGCGGCCCACCAGGTGCCCCAGGGAGGCATGAGACAGCAAGACGCTTGCATCCTGCTGCCACTCCCTTGCACCCGGTACCAGTAGCCCTCCACCTTTGTAAGGAGGTTGCACAATCCATCATTGCCTATAGCCCACGATGGACCTTTCCTCCAGAAATCCGTCCAATCCCCTCTTAAAGGCATCCAGACCAGATGCCATCACCACCTCCTGGGGCAAAGAGTTCCACGGATTAACTACCCACTGGGTAAAAAAATACTTCCTTTTATCTGTTTTAACCCTCCCAACCCTCCGTTTTAGCGGATGCCCCCTGGTTCTGGTGTTTTGAGAGAGGGAAAAGAACATCCCTCTATCGACTCTATCCCTCCCGTGCATCATTTTGTATGTCTCAATCATGTCCCCCCTCAGGCGCCTTTTTTCTAGACTGAAGAGCCCCAAACGCTGCAGTCTTTCTTCATCAGGGAGGTGCCCCAGCCCCGTCATCATTTTTGTCACTCTCTTCTGCACCTTTTCCAGCTCCACTATGTCCTTTTTGAGATGCGGCGACCAGAACTGGACACAATATTCCAGGTGCGGCCTTACCATCAATTAGTACAATGGCGTGATAATATTGGCTGTTTTATTCTCAACCCCTTTTTTAATGACCCCAAGCATCTATGCTGGGCATCCAGCATCTATGCTATGAACTTCTCCAGCCAGTGATGCGGCAGTTCAAAGTATGGGAGCCCTACTAGGGAGGTTAAAAAAACCCACCCACAACTTTACTCCAACATTACTCTGAACTTACTCCCACTTTACTCTGAACTTACTCCAACTTTACTCCGAAGCGTGAGGTGTCCCCTTCCCTGCACCATTCCCAGCCTGCATGCCAAGCCTTACCCCTTCCACGTGAAATGCCAAACTGGTTTGCGGCAATGTTGGGAAATCTTAGCTAGAAGAGCCTCCGTTCCTTGTCTCCCGTCCTCAAGGTTTGAGCAGGCAGGTGTGCCGATCTGGTGACTCTGCGTTTGTTGGGGAGGGGCGGTTATTAGACAGGTACAGGTGGTGGGGCAAACAGGTGATGCATGGCTGTGTTCTGTTCCCAAACCAGCTCCAGCCTGAGCAGGCCATGGGGAACTGGTAGAGGTCACTGGAAGGAGAGAATTGGTAAAGACTGCAGAAATTACAGCAAACAGCCCTGGTGTGTACTGTCAACAACTTGGCCAGCTTCCTTGTGCTTCGGGGGCTGCAGAGGGACAAAAAGCCCTCATCAGCCTTCCCCGTAGATGCACCCCCATGCCAGAAAAAAAAAATAGTGAATTTCTATAGGTGTAGCCTTAAGAGCTGTGGGATCCAACTGGAAACATTGCTCTGCAGAGCCCCAGGTTCAAAGCCGAGGTCTGTAGAATCTTGGCGACCTAAATAAATTTGATTTCTCTCTCTGGGGTAGAACGGAAAGCAATCCCAGTAAGCGCTTAAAAAGTGCCGGTGGGTTCATGGACCACAGCCCATTTTAATATAAAATTGCATGCAATCCCAGTAAATAGTATATACACGCTCTACTGGTTTTTTATCATTCTGCAGACAGTTAAAATAGCTGCTGTTCTCACAATGTTTCTCAAACTGTGGGTCGTGACCTGATGTTAGGTGGGTCGTGGAAAGCTGGGAGCAGCTATCGTGGAAGCTGCAGACCTGACTTTTGCTACATTCCTTTTGCTATATTCACAGTTTGAATTTTCAAGTGAGGGGTTGGTTTTTTTTTGTGAAATTTTGTTTTACATAATCTCTTGTTCACTCTCTGTGTTCCCGTTATGTTTAATGTTGCTGTTGTTGTTTTAACGTGTTTTACTTATGGTTAGTTGTGGTTGCATTGTATTTTGTTGTTCTCTGTAAGCCACCTTGGGCACTTGCTTTGGCATGGGAAAGGCAGGGTGTAAATTATTCAAATAAATACATAATATTTTGTCCTAATCCTGCTTTCTGTCAGAGATGTTTCACGGTTGTGCAATTGCTGTTTGCATAATGACATCACTTCCAGTGTGTCCTGAACACAAGTGCCATTCTAAAAAATGCCCAATCTAAAAGGTTTGAGAACCACTGCACTGTGGTGTTAAGGTGTCGGTTGCAATGTGCTGCATGTGACAAGTCCTAGATAGTCTGGAGTTGACGATCTTAGCAAGGTGCCCTTAGACATGGGGGCCAAGTGAAAACAATTGGTTTAGAAATGGGCTTAAAGTCAGCCCTGACACTCCTAGAGAAAGAAAAGCAGAGGGAATTTCCAATTTCCATAGAAGAATCCTGCACACGTTGGTTTTCACAGAGTTGCAATGGCAGGGAGAAACCACTTTTTGCAGAATACAGTCTTTCCTTTCAAAGCAAATTTTCAGTTTAGGTTGCCAACTTTTTTTTCTGGCAGAGCTCCTCTACTTCCCACCATAATTACACAGCAAAGAGAAACCCAGCCAAGAAAAGAAAAGAAAAGGGTGGGGAATTTTCCCAGTCCTGCAATTGAGAGTAATGTCTCTGACTCAATTTAGTCCTATCATGTGATCACGGAAAGTCCAGGAGCCCTGCCTCTGAAAAACGCTGGCAACCCTTCCCTCAGGGGTGCTACATCCCAGTGGCTTTCTTTGCACATAGAAGTCTTTGTTGTTTTGCCTGGTTCTCCAGAAATGCGGAGAAGGGAGGCGCTATCTCGAACACAGTGCTGCAGGCTTGACTCAAACCCACAACAAACCCGCAGTTGCCAAGACTGTGTGAGGAGGAGTCGAG
Organism: Lerista edwardsae; assembly: GCA_029204185.1. NCBI lineage: Eukaryota > Metazoa > Chordata > Lepidosauria > Squamata > Scincidae > Lerista > Lerista edwardsae. The sequence continues at coordinate 50,130 of JAJKFI010000241.1, read as the reverse complement.
AAACCGGTCTTCCGTGTTTTGTCGTCTCCCTCCTTGTTATCTCCGGGGGGAAAGAGAGGGAGAGCACTCTGCATAAGCTCAGGGACATGTTTGTCCTCACATCCATTTTCTTTTCCAAATATGCTGCCAAAGGGGCAATCTAGGTCCCAAGGAAAGATACAACCTGATGCTGCATAAGGCCCCAGGTTCAAGTCTCTGCACTGTCCCCAATTATTCTGGAAGCAAGATCAGAGATGGCCAAGATGCCTCTCTCTTCTGTCTTTGGTACCAGTGGTGCAAAGTGGCCCAGAGAAATGTCCCCACTGACCCTGGGTGCCCCTAACTCCTCTTGGGAGGCCCCCACAGGTCCTTACGCCACTGGAGGAAGTCTAGAGGGTGCTCCTGCAGGCAGGGCCGGCCTTAAGCCCATGTGACCAATGTCATCGCATCGGGCCCCGTGCTTCAGGGGGCCCCGCATGAGCAGGGTAAGCATCTTGCCTGCAGCTCCAGTGATGTCATGCAGGGGGTACGCGGGGGTACGCGAGTACCGGTTTCTAGGATTACGGCTGGCCCCGCCCATTCCCCCGCCCACTCGTCGACTCCGCCCCCTGCAACGTTTGAATTTCCTGCACGTTTGAGTTGCGTGCACGTTCTCAGAGCCAGCCAGGCAGGCAGGCAGCGAGCGGAGCCTTGCCTTGCCTTGCCACTGAAAAATGAGCTGTTCTGGGGTTTTGGGACTGTTGGGTCACTTTAACATGATGCCAGGCCTCCTTCACATGTTCTGGGGGTGCTGTGGAATACTGTTGCAACTGCTGGGTCAGTTTAAAATGGTCTGAGGCCTCCAAAAGGGCTTTTTTCATGTCCCTTCCTGCCACGACCTCACTTCCGGCTTATGACGTCACTTCCGGTGGGCGGGTCCCGACATGTGCCAATCAAAAGTGGGTACCTGTTCTTAAATCATTTAGATGACACCACTGTGCAGCTCTATGGGCTGTAAGTCAGTGGGGCGAGCAGAGCAGCTTTACCTGGGTCTCTCCCACCTGCCTCTGCCTCTGTACAGCCCAAAACGGGCCACCTGGAAGCAGTTGGCGGTGTTGTTGTTGTTGCTGTTCAGTCGCTAAGTCGTGCCCGACTCTTCACGACCCCCTGGACCACAGCATGCCAGGCCTCCCTGTCCTCCACTAGCTTCCGGAGTTCACCCAATTTCATGCTCATCGCTTCGGTGACACTCTCTCACCATCTCCTCCTCTGCCGCCCCCTTCTCCTTTGGCCTTCCATCTTTCCCAGCATGAGGGTCTTTTCTAAAAAGTCCTCTCTTCTCAGGAGGTGGCCAAAGTACTTGAGCTTCAGCTTCAGGATTTGTCCTTCCAGGGAGCAATCAGGCTGGACTTCCTGGAGGATTGCCCGATTGGATCTCCTTGCAGTCCAGGGGACTCTCAAGCGTCTTCTCCAACACCGTAATTCAAAAGCATCTATTCTTCGGCGCTCTGCCTTCCTTATGGTCCAGCTCTCACGTTATCATATAACCCCCAACTCTTTCCACGTGCCATGCTTTGCACGCAGCATCAACAGCATTCTGCTTGGTGAGTGGGGGGCCCCCCGCAGGGAGGGTGGGGGCCCCTCGCAGGAATGCCCCACATTGGGCCCCGCCGCTGCTAGAGCCGGCCCTGCCCCCAGGAGTGGGAGATGAAAGAGGCGTTTGCGAAGGGACTCAACAACAGGAGAAGCTGCATTTCTCCTCCTTTATCCTCACTGGCAAATGGGTGCAGCGTGCAGTCCCGACTGCCCTTTCCAAAGGGGAGGAGGAGACACCACCAAACAAGTTCCAGTCCCCCGCCCCCAGCAGTTGGCAGATGGAACCATTGCCTGCCACCAGGAAGCTGGGAGGTGCCCCCACATCCTGCCAGAGCCTCCAGCAGTCTGGCACCAGTGCTTGGCGGACATAAGAACATAAGGAGAGCCCTGCTGGATCAGGCCAAAGGCCCACCTAGTCCAGCTTCCTGCATCTCACAGCGGCCCACCAGATGCCCCAGGGAGGCACGAGACCACAAGATGCTTGCATCCTGTTGCCACTTCCTTGCACCCGGTACCAGTAGCCCACCACCTTTGTACGGAGGTTGCACAATCCATCATGGCCTATAGCCCACGATGGACCTTTCCTCCAGAAATCTGTCCCATCCCCTCTTAAAGGCATCAAGACCAGATGCCACCACCACCTCCTGTGGCAAAGAGTTCCACAGATTAACTACCCGCTGGGTAAAAAAAGTACTTCCTTTTATCTGTTTTAACTCTCCCAACCCTCAGTTTTAGCCAGGTAAGAACATCAGAATACAGAGCCCCGCTGGATCAGGCCAGCTTCCTGGATCCCACAGTAGCACGCAAGACAACGAGATGCCTGCATCCTGCGGCCACGCCCTTGTATGTGGCATTCAGAGGCAGCCCACGCCTAAAACCCCAAGGTTGCGTTTACCCATCACGGCTTGCAACCGGCGATGGACCTTTCCTCCATCAATAGCTCCACGTCACCTTCCCAAGGCTTTCAGGGGCTGTCCCCAAATCCTGTGGCAAGGAGTTCCACCGATTACTGACATGCCGGGGCACAGAAATATTTCCTTTGTGCCCAGTCCTATCTCTCCCGATACTCAATTGCAGGGGACGTCCCCTGGTTCTGGGGACAGGCAACCTGAGCGCACCATTTGCACTCTGCACATGCTCAGAGGGCCGGCCAATTGGGGGGGGGAAACACGGCACCTCCCGCCACCGTCTCACATGGGTCACTCCAACGCAGGATCCTCTTCTGCCCTGGCCAGTTATGACAACGATTATTCCATGGCCTGCTTAACATTCCTCCCGGCTCCCTCACGCTGGCCCCTTGCCCAGCCCAACTCTCCGCCGGCTTGCCTGTTTGCTCTCTTGCTAACTGTACCGCACTCAGTCCACGTGTTCTGGCAGGGCGGGCCTTTTCCTGTCGCTGGTTGCCAAGACACGCTGATGCGGTTGCTACGGGCTCCCTGTTGCCGGGCAACCAGCCTTTGCAGTGGTTTCGTCCCTAAAGGTAGGCCCAATTTTCTGTTTCTGAACACTTAGAATGAAGGTATCTGCACCCGTTACAAGCAGCCATTGGTGATCTTGTGAGCATTTGTGCCTTTTGGTATCCCAGTCAGCACAGGCCAGGTTGGGTCGGGGGGGGGGGAGGGGAGGCCTGCCCCATGGAGAGCATCAATTAGCCCCAATTATTCTGGTAACTGCTTCTGTGTCCATAGCGAGAGCATCTTTTCAGAATCGTATTTATTGTATTGTACTGTTTATTGTATTAGCTAAAAGCCTCCACAATCAAAATTTAGATACAAAACCCAAATTCGAAATCAAAATACAGACAACTATAAAATTCAATGGAATACAGGCAACGTCGTACAAAAACATACAAAGATCAATGAATTCTATCAAGAACAAAATGAAATTAAGCACAAACAACAAATACCCTTCAAATTAAGGAATCTCCTTTGCAGTCTACTGCAATATCTCCCAAATAATTGGCACGAATAGTTCTGGCAGCTTTAGCAAACAGCACTGTTCTATAGGTGACCGATGGGTCACAAACAGAAAGTAGCCAGCACAATTTCACAAGAGGACTCTCCCCTTGTAAAGTAGCCAAAATGGGGTTCAAAAATCTTACCCTAGGATTTTGATAAAGCTGGTAATAAAACAGATAGTGTGCAATGTCCTCAATCTGTCCTATTCCACAAATGCAGAATCTTAAGTGCCTGGGCTTTTCAGAATAAGAAGGTGTCAGGTATGAAAAAAAGAATTCCTGGCAATGTATGATCTTGTCTAGAAAAAAAGCGCCTGAATGGAGACCTGATTGAGACGTACAAAATTATGCAGGGGATGGATGGATGGAGAGAGGGATGCTCTTTTCCCTCTCACGCAACACCAGAACCAGGGGACAGCCACTAAAATTGAGTGTCAGGAGAGTTAGAACAGGCAAGAGAAAAGGTTTCTTTACTCAGTGTGTATTTAATCTGTGGAACTCCTTGCCACAGGATGGGGTGATGGAACCTGAAGGCCAAGGCACCTTTCAAAGGGGCTTGGACAGACTGAAAGAGGACCAGTCCATCACAGTTCACAAGCCAGGATGCCTCCTGCATTCTAGGCCGTCTGTGAATGCCCGCTGGAAGGGAGTGGCCACAGGATGCAGGCATCTTGTTGCCTTGTGTGCTCCCTGAGGCACCTGGTGGGCCACGGTGAGATGCAAGAAGCTGGACTAGGTGGGCCTTTGGCAACAGGGCTATTCTGATGTTTCCCCCAAAGTGCTCACGTGCCCAACTCTCTCTGTCCAGCTCTGGGCATGCCAGATTCCCCTTGGCTAAAAGGCCCCGTTTATGGATTTCACAGAGGAGGGCTGTACTATCCCTTAGGCTGAGCAGGATGGAACCTGGGGGCCCCACAGGGACTAGGGCCCATCAAGGTGGCATGTCTGGGGGTCAGCCTAATGCCTGGGTCTCCAGATTTGGCCCCTGGGGCCTCCTATCCAGCCCCCCAACTGGCAAGGCGCTACAGCAAGCCTGGTCTTGCAAAGGGCAGGCTGGTAGAGCTCTCCCGTGTGGGGCTGGCCCCACCTCCAGGGAATGAGCTGGGCTGCACTTGGAGGCTGAATCGCTGGGAAGCTTCCATGCAAGCCTGGGTCCGTTTGAGGGTTTTTTTTCCCCCTTTTGGGAACAATGTGGAAGTGCCTGGCTTTTCTGGGTTTTGCCCCCCAGATTTCTGCTTGCCTTTCTGCAGTTTTAAGGGTGTGTGTGTGTGTGGGGACCTTCCCTGCAAGCCTGGGTCTGCTTGTGAGAAGCCTGCCTATGGCCGGATTGCCGAAGGTTGGGGCAGTGGCGTCTCTACAGGGAGGGCAGAGCTCTAAGTGTTGCAAGGAGCCTTACCCTGCCGTGTAAATCCCTCCTCTCCCTTGCTGCTGTAGCCAGTAAGCAACGCCAAGATGTTGCTGTTCCCTGTGTAAGACATGAAAATTAAATATGTCTGATATATATGTTATTAACAATGATTATATTGATTACACTAACCAAGATTTGAGCTTTTTGCTTTTAGGTGAGTGAACAAGATAGGCCTCTGAGAGGGGACGGGGGAGAGGACACGAGCAGATGCAGCTGCTTCAGAAATATCCAAGGTTAGGCTGTTCTCGTGTCTCTTTCTTCCCTCTCTCAGAGATAAGGAACAGCATTCCCAGCTAAGCTTCACAAAGACTTGCAAATTACCCAAAGGTGGGGGACAGGGGAGCAAAGCACAAACTGTTGCTCTTTTATTCTTCCACGCAGTTCGAAACTGAGATGCGTATGAAGTAAGCAAAGGGAGGAGGGAATGGATGAGAGTGAGAACTTTTGGAAGAGGAAGGGAACCTGAAATGATGCCTTTAAATGTATTATACTTTCTCTTTTTAAGTGTGGCTTCTTCCTTTAACCCTTGAATGGATAAGGGGGAGTCACCCTATTTGCAAATTGATTTATACTGCGGCCGTTTTGGCTAATTGCTGTTAAACTTTAAATAAAAGCTTCCTTCATTTCAACAAATTCTGGATTGAAACTCAATTTTCTGGAAAATACACCTGTGAGGATTGGCTAAAAAACGGTGCAGGAGAGGAGTGAGTTCCACTGCAAGGTCAGGCTCCTTGCAAAACGTAGCGCTCTGCCCTCCCTGTAGAAATGCCACTGGGTTGGGGGCCTTATTCGTAAGCTGCAGAGGCCTTATTTGTAAAGCGGGGGGAGGAGAATCTTGCTCGCCTGCCTCTCCACTAGGGGCTGCCATTCAGTGTGGCAGGAACCTTCCGGAAGAGTTTTGAAGGGGCCCCCCAAATATCTGAAAGCCTAGGGGCCCGGCCATGGGCTAATACGGCCCTTTTTGGAGAGAAGATGCGCCACAAGACAGACCCACACCTGGTTTTTGATCTTTGCTCCTCCCCCTCCTGCAGGGCACGCCTGGCACCATGGCGGTCGGCAGCGGCTGGGAGTGGAAAACCGTCGTGCGCAGCGACCTCCTCGCCCGTGGATTCCACTCGTGCAACGTGGTCAAGGGGAAGCTGCTGATCTTCGGCGGCCTGAAGTCGCTGGAGACCCAGGAGCCGCCGCTGGGGGACGTGGTGGCCTTTGACCCCTCGCTGCAGACCATCCGGACCGCCACGCCCGAGTGCGGGTTCCGCCGCAGCCACCACGGGGCCGTGACGCTGGCCGACCGCTGGCTGTGCGTGGTCGGGGGCTGGGACGGCTCCCGCCGAGTCTCGGACGTGTGCGCCTTCGACGCCGAGCAGGGGCACTGGGATCGCTGGGCCGAGGGACCCGCCAACGAGCCCCCCGTGGGTCTCAGCAGCCACACCTGCACCCGGCTGACAGACCATGAGTTGCGGGTGGTGGGCCGCGAAGGGGGGCTGCGCACCCAAAGGCGCTACGCCAGCATCTTCACGCTGCACGTCAACCCAACCGCCAAGACCTACTGGTACGTCCTGCACTTCCTTATCTTTTTTTAAAATATTTTTGTTTTTATCACAACTGAGAGCGCAATCCTAAACTGGAGTCAGGCCGGCATAAACTGAACCAGCCAAGTTTGGCCGGCACAAGGGACACCGTAAAGCGCGTCTGGACCACTCTCGGACTCAGGGAGGATGGCGCACGTCTGTCTGCTGGCCTCTCTGACCCCAAGGGTGGTGCAAACATACCTTACGGTATTCCTTGTGCTGGCCAAACTTTGCTGCCTTAGCTTAAAGGTAAAGGTTTCCCCACGACCGAATGGTCTAGTCGTGGCCAGTGGTGTCATTCAAATGATTTAGGAACCGGAACTCACTTTTGATTGGCACTTGTCGGGAACCCGGAACCAGCCACGGAGCCTGTTAGGATCCGGAACGCCCGTTCTGGTCCGTTCCCCCTGAATGACATCACTGGTCGTGACCGACTGTAGGGGGCGGTGCTCATCCCCGTTTCTAAGCCTGTAGAGCCGGCGTTTTGTCCAAGGACAAGCTTCCGTGGTCATGACTATACGCCGTAGCGCACGGAACGCCGTTCCCTTCCCACCGAAGTGGTCCCTATTTATCTACTTGCATTTAGGTACTTTCTAACTGCTAGGTTGGCAGGAGCTGGGACAAGCGACGGAAGCTCACTCCATCGCGCAGTCTTGAACTCCCAACCTTCCGATCGGAAAGCCCAGCAGCAGCGGTTTAACCCGCAGCACCACTACGTCCCTAAAAACTGGAGTTAGGCCGGCATAAACTAAACCAGCCAAGTTTGGCTGGCACAAGGGCCACCGTAAAGCACGTTTGGACCACTCAGAGTCAGGGAGGATGGCGCATGTCTGTGTGCTGGGGGGAGACTTCAAGAAATTGCCTTGTGTCCAAACACAGATCTCTTTTCCTGCCTTTCTACTTCCCAGGTACAAGGAAGAAGAATCACGCACAGCCTCGCGGGCCGGCCACTCGGCCATGCTGATGCCCAGCAGAGGGGTGAAGAGTAGCGGCTATCAGCTCCTGATCTTCGGTGGGCGTGACTCTGCCGACCTGGATGTGGCCGGACGCTGGGGCCACGGGAAAATCCAAGTGAGAGAGACGTGGCATTTGGGGCCTCAGATTTGCTGTCAGTCAGGACAGGCTTCAAGCCAATGGGACCAATTCCTCCCAAAGAGCTTTTGGACCACTCTCGGAGTCAGGGAGGATGGTGCACGTCTATGTGCTGCCCCTCTGACTCCGAGAGTGGTCCAAATGCGCTTTACAGTGGACCTTGTGCTGGCCAGACTTTGCTTTATTTACCTCAGAATTTTACTCCAGAAATTTACCTCAGAATGCCAGATACAAGGGAGTGGCATTTGGACCAGTCTCGGAGTCAGGGAGGATGGCGCATGTCTGTGTGCTGCCCCTCTGACTCTGAGAGTGGTCCAAACACGCTTTACAGTGTCCCTTGTGCTGGCCAGATTTTGCTTTATTTACCTCAGAATTTTACCTCAGAAATTTACCTCAGAATGCAGGATACAAGGGAGTGGCATTTGGACCACTCTCGGAGTCAGGGAGGATGGTGCACGTCTATGTGCTGCCCCTCTGACTCTGAGAGTGGTCCAAACGCGCTTTACAGTGGACCTTGTGCCGGCCAAAGTTTGCGCGCCTCACTGTGCCGGCCTAACTCCAGGTTAGGATTGTGTTCTGGAACGATTTAGTAAAAATATTAATATTATTTTTTGCTTAGGAAAAAATTCAAAATGCAATGCATTGTGGTGTGCATTTCACAAGACTAGAGTACCCCAGGCCAGTGGTATTCAAACTTTTTAGACCTCTGATTCAAAGCACAATCCTAACCTGGAGTTAGGCCGGCACAGTGAGGCGCAAAAACCTTGGCCGGCACAAGGTCCATTGTAAAGCGCATTTGGACCCCTCTCGGAGTCAGAGAGGTCTAAAAAGTGAAGTCACTTTTTAGAATGTCACTCGTGTCGGGACCCACTGGAAGTGATGTCATTAACCTGGAAGTGGTGTTGTGGCAGGAAGTGACATCATCAAGCAGGAAGTGCTGTCATTGTCACACAATCAAATGACACCCCTGAAATGCAAACTGGCATTCTTGGACTGCAGGAATTGTACAACCGTGAAACATCCCTGACAGAAAAGAAGATGAGGACAAAATATGATGTCAAAGCACGGAACTAAAAACAAAATGAAAAACAAGCCCTCCCTTAAAAATTTGAACTGTAAACATTCACAAAAGGAGTATAACAAGAATCAGGTCTGCAGTTTCCAAGATGGCTGCTCCCAGCTTTCCACGACCCGCCTGACATCAGGTTGCAACCCACCAAGTGGGTCCTGACCCACAGTTTGAATAACACTGTCCGAGGGTACCGTAGTGTGGGACTCCCTTAGACATGGGGCCCTCCTTTTTGTGCAGGATGTTTAAGAGAGCACTCTCCTGTGATCTCCAAGACAACAGCTTCCAGCTGGCAAGTAACAGGCCCATCCAGCTAAAGGGAAACTGCTTTTAATCGTAGCAGAGCTGAGCGGCGTGAAACCAGGTACATCAGTCCAGCTTCACAATGTCTTCTTTTTCCTCCACAGCCCGATGCTTCTGCCCACGCTCCGGGACTGACAGAGCAGCTCTCTCGCCTGGTCGGCACGGAAAAGGGTTCCTGGAAGGCTCCCAAAGGCCTGAGGCACCAATCCTGCACGGTGGTGGGGCCTTTTGCGGTCATCTTCGGCGGGGAGACCTTGGCACACAGCAGGGACTCCGTCTGCAACGACCTTTACATCTACGACACGAGTAAGTGGGGGCTGGTTCTCCTAAGGCCCCTGCAGCACACACAGTTCTCAAGTCATGCATCCTGTGGCAAGGGGTTCCACAGGGCCTCTTCGTCCAGATAGGAACATAGGAAGAGCCTTGCTGGAGTGTGCTAGCGTACACACTCCTCCCCACCCCCGACGCGCATGAAGTTTCGAACCCAGCCTACTCAGGGGGTTGGAGCCAGGACTGTTGAGGAGCAAGGTGGTTCTTCTTCCACGCAACGTTCTCCTCCTGTTCTCCCAGGGTCTTCACCGGCAAACTGGTTCCGTTTGCCTTGTGCCAACCCAGCCCAGAAGAGGATCGGGCACTGCACTGCACTCTGCAATGACAAGCTCTACCGCGTGGCGGGATTTGGGGCGGACGGCAAGACCCCCTGCCCGGAGATCTGCACCTTGGAAATCTCCGCATGAAGATCTCGCCTCTTCAGTTTTTGTCCCCTTGGAAGTGGCTCAGCCAAAGTGCTCTCTGCCGGGTAGGAGACCGTTAACCCGTTTACGTGACACACACAAACACACACACCCTTATCAAAAGCCGTTCCTTGAATTTCTCTGCAGGGAAGTTCTCGGCTGCAACCAAAGGACACCCAAAAGAGAATTCAAGAACACATTTCACATTGTGGAATACGGTGGGCCCTTGGTGGGCCGCAGGAGAGCTGTTCCAGGGACCCCACCCCATTTGATGCCAAATTCCACAAATTGAATCTGCGGAGGGGCTTGCAGACAGTGGCGTTTCTACAGGGCAGGCAAAGCTCTAAGTTTTGCAAGGAGCCTGACCTTGCAGTGGAAATCACTCCTCTCCTGCACTGTCGTAGCCAATCCTCACAGGGCACAGCAACATCTTGGCGTTGCTTACTGGCTACAGCAGCAGGGGAGAGGAGGGATTTACAAGACAGGGTAAGGCTCCTTGCAAGACTTAGAGCTCTGCCCTCCCTGTAGAAACGCCTCTGCCTGCAGAAGACCTCTCAGGCGTGACCAGAAGCCTCCGACGTGAACAAGAAATGCTTTCAGGTGTGTCCAGGTGTTCTGAAGCCATCCGCAGATTAAGACTCACTGTAGCTTTTATCCATTCCGAGCCTCGCTTTCAGCCTTATTCCAGTTGGATCCACACAGGGATGCAGACACAAGACGCAAGGAGCCGCCACACACTTCTGAGAAGCACACACGGCTGAGAAGCCGCCACAAAAACAGGGGTGTTGCTTTCACATTTTGCCAATGTTCAGCTGTTCACCCTGGAAACGCACACCTGCAGGTCTTTTTATGATCTTTTTATGGCGGGCATCCTGCGAAAGACACGTTTGGTGATGCATCAACGAGATCCAGGCACATCGATAGACAGCTCAATAAAATGATTTCGAAAAAGCCTGTTGTGTTGTCGATGTGTGACAACCTTGCAGCCAGCACTTTTTTTCCCAGGTAAAAAGGATCAGAGTTAGCACAGACCAAAAGACAGAAAAACGGAGGAACCGCCTCAGAACTCAAACGTCTGGTTCAGGTCTGTGCACTCTCCTGAGCACCTGGCCTGAAGCCTCCCTTTTAGAAGAGGCATTCCTTCTTTGGAGGAGGCATTCCTTCCATCTGCATTTTTGTAGCTACTCTGCTAAACTTGTTTAGTTTGTTCTATTAACCTGGGGGGGGCACATCAGGGTGGGTCCAAAGTTTTAAACAGACGGTGCTGTTTTAGAAACCTACTTCTTAAAATCAATTCACTCTGCAACTTCCAACTTCACAAAATTTCCTGATTCCACATATGGCTGATACATGGGACATGGTGGTGCAGTGGGTTAAACCGCTGCTGCTGGGCTTTCTGACCAGAAGGTTGGGAGTTCAAGCCTGAGCGACGGAGTGAGCTCCCATCACTTGTCCCAGCTCCTGTCAACCTAGCAGTTTGAAAGCACCTAAAAATGCAAATAGATAAATAGGGACCACTTTGGTGGGAAGGTAACGGCGTTCCGTGCTCTACGGCGTAGAGTCATGCTGGCCACATGACCACGGAAGCTTCTCCTCGGACAAAACGCCGGCTCTACAGGCTTAGAAACGGAGATGAGCACTGCCCCCTACAGTTGGTCACGACTAGACCATTCGGTCGTGGGGAAACCTTTACCTTTATGGCTGATGCACCCAGTAGGGAGAAGCAAGAAATGGGGACAGGCCCAAGGGTGACATGTTGCCTCCTCTTACTCAAGCTGGGCTGTTTCAAGAAGCACCGCTCACATCTTATCAATATTGCGACACGCCCCGAGAAACCTAGAAAATCAAGAAGAGACCTAGGAAGGGGCAAAAATCTAGAATGTACAGCAAGTCCTGGGATTCATTTGCTTCATTTGACATTCTTGCTTCAAAATTGGTTTGCGGTTCTCAATCTTTGGCCCTTCGCATCTGCACATTGTGGGGCTTCCAGTCATCACTTCTGGGTCACACAGGCCCTGGGGCCCACTCCTTCAGCTTTGTTGCACCCCAGAATGTCTTTGCTCCCGCAAAGCATTCTGGAGTGCACGCAACCAGGCTTTGCGGCGCAAGAGGAAAGTGCTCGGCTGAGACAGCATTACAGAGACCACCTGCAGGGAAACCGGTTTCATTATAAATCATTCCGCTTAAAGTTGCTGTTTCCAAGATCCTCTCGGCGACCTTCAGCGAGGACTTACTGTATGCTTAGCTACTGTGGTGGTCTCGGATTTTACCTGGAATATTGTGCACAATTCTGGTCGCTGCACCTCAAAAAGGACATAGTGGAGCTGGAAAAGGTGCAGAAGAGAGCAGCGAAAATGATTACAGGGCTGGGGCACCTCCCTTATGCAGAAAGACTGCAGCGTTTGGGGCTCTTCAGCCTAGAAAAAAGGCGCCTGAGGGGGGACATGATTGAGACATACAAAATTATGCATGGAAGGGATAGAGTCAATAGAGGGATGTTCTTTTCCCTCTCTCAAAACACCAGAACCAGGGGGCATCCGCTAAAGCTGAGGGCTGGGAGAGTTAAAACAGAGAAAAGGAAGTACTTTTTTTACCCAACGGGTAGTTAATCTGTGGAACCCTTTGCCACAGGAGGTGGTGATGGCATCTGGCCTAGATGCCTTTAAAAGGGGATTGGACGGATTTCTGGAGGAAAGGTCCATCGTGGGCTATAGGCCATGATGGATCTTGCAACCTCCTTACATTAGTAGTAGGCTACTTCAGAGTACCAGGTGCAAGGGAGTGGCAACAGGATGCAAGTGTCTTGTGTCTCATGCCTCCCTGGGGCACCTGGTGGGCCGCTGTGAGATACAGGAAGCTGGACTAGATGGGCCTTTGGCCTGATCCAGCAGGGCTCTTCTTATGTTCTCCCTAGAAATGCTTACGTTATTTTGACAGTGAAAGGCAGAGGCTATTGGGCAACTAGATCCTCAGCTCTGACAGAGCCACAGCACAGTCTGCCCTTAGTATCCGTGGCGGAGATGAAACCCACGGATACAAAAATCTGCGGATCATTAAATGCCAGAAGTGCAAATCTCCCTGTGTTTCGGAAGGCTAGCCAGAGCCCTTATCAGAGGCACTTCCAGTTTAGCATCCCGGAGGTCCGTAGGCGCTCCAGCGCGGGGTTAAAATCCGAGTCAAACCTGCGGATAACGAGGATGGACGGTCTTCACACTGCCCTGCTGATGCAGAGTCGCTGCAGAGTCGGGGCCCCTCACTGGCAAGGGGAAAGGAAGCGAGGTCTGGCAGGGCTGCGTGCAGTCACGCACCGACCCAGAATATGTGACGCGCACAAAAACCTTGTTTATTTAACAAAACATGAGAAGTAACAGCAAAATAATAACGTTAAGCCGCCGAGGACCGCGAGTAAGGGGCCAGGGGTGGAAAGTCCTTGGGGTGGAAGCCTCTCCTCCCGTTAGGAGACCAGGACCCCTGCAGAGCTGGCTTTGGCACCAGAGCCCTCCGCACTCTCCTTGGAGGGGGTCTTCTGGTCGTCCTCCCCCATCAGGCGGATGTTGTGTTTTTCCCGGAACTCGTTCAGCTCCCGGCCTTTGGCCTGCAGTTGCTGGCTCAGCGTCTCAATGATCTTGTTGATCTGCAGGGCAAAAAAAAAGGGGAAGGAGAGTCTGGGCGGGGGGGGGGGGCACACCAGAGAAGGCCCCTGAGATTACCGGTTCCCGACCCACCATCTGCAGACCGAGACCCTGAGAAGTAGCCCACGAGATCCCAGAAAGAGAAGTAGAGTTAAAACAGATAAAAGGAAGTACTTTGTTAATCTGTGGAACTCTTTGCCACAGGAGGTGGTAATGGCATCTTATCTGGTCTGGATGCCTTTAAGAGGGGATTGGACAGATTTCTGGAGGAAAGATCCATCGTGGGCTGTAGGCAATGATGGATTGTGCAACCTCCTTACATTGGTGGAGGGCTACTTCAGAGTACCAGGTGCAAGGGAGTGGCAACAGGATGCAACAGGATCTTGTTGTTTCATGCCTCCCTGGGGCACCTGGTGGGCCGCTGTGAGATACAGGAAGCAGGACTAGATGGGCCTTTGGCCTGATCCAGCAGGGCTCTTCTGATGTTCTTATGTTCAAGCGCTTCCCCAGGGATCGCCAGAGAGGGTCAGGTGTGGGTTGTAGTTGTGAGGAGTCGGTTCCCCACCTTCTCTGGTCGTCCATGGGGGAAGCACTCCCATGGCAAATATTTCCCCATGGCCCACCAGAGAGGGTGGAGAACGGGCCACCTGCAACCCACAAACCTTCTCTTCAAATGACTCAAGGGCTGTCATAAGGAACATTACATTTGTTCTCATCTGCCTCTGACAGTAGAACCAGGTCCAATGGGGGCAAACTGCAAGGGAGGAGATGCCGGCTGGACATCAGGAAGAATTTCTTGATAGTAAGGGCGGTTCGACAGTGGAACAGATTGCCACTGGAGGGGGGTGGATTCTCCCTCACCGGAGGCCTTCAAGCAGAGGCTGGACAGGCACCTGCTGGAGATGCTCTAGGGGGAGTTCCTGCAACAGGCAGGGGGTTGGACTAGATGACCTTGTTACAAGCCATGCTGGGTATGTGCAACACGCAAGATTCCCTGCAGCCAGTTGCCTCTCCCTTGCATCTGGCATGACAGAGACAGGCCCACATCTCTGACATGCCAGATGTGAGGGAGAGGCAACTGGATGCAAGGATCTTGCGTGTTCCCAGAGGTACCTCGAACCTGCACTAAAGGGGCCCCGGCCTAATCCAGAGGGGCTCTTCTGATGCTCTTAGCACATGTGTGCAAACAGGAACAAGGACAAGTGCTGACCCCCACAAGGGGGTGGGGGGCATTACCTGCTCTTTGTTGTTCTCCAAGGCCGGGAGAACCTCCTTCACAGTCCGCTCCACCAACACACCTCCCACCATCCGGTAACACTTGCGGGTGGGGTCCACCTCTCGGAGGGTTTCAATCACCAGCCTAGGAAGAGGGAGAAACACACACATAAGAACATAAGAAGAGCCCTGCTGGATCAGGCCAAAGGGGGCCCATCTAGTCCAGCTTCCTGTATCTCACAGCGGCCCACCAGGCACCCCAGGGAGGCATGAGACCACAAGATGCTTGCATCCCGTTGCCACTCCCTTGCACCCAGTACTCTGAAGTAGCCTACTACTAATGTAAGGAGGTTGCACAATCCATCATGGCCTATAGCCCACGATGGATCTTTCCTCCAGAAATCCGTCCAATCCCCTCTTAAAGGCATCCAGACCAGATGCCATCACCACCTCCTGTGGCAAAGAGTTCCACAGAGTAACTACCCGCTGGGTAAAAAAGTACTTCCTTTTATCTGTTTTAACTCTCCCAACCCTCAGTTTTAGTGGATGCCCCCTGGTTCTGGTGTTTTGAGAGAGGGAAAAGAACATCCCTCTATCGACTCTATCCCTTCCGTGCATAATTTTGTATGTCTCAATCACGCCCCCCCTCAGGCGCCTTTTTTCTAGGCTGAAGAGCCCCAAACGCTGCAGTCTTTCTTCATCAGGGAGGTGCCCCAGCCCCGCAATCATTTTTGTCGCTCTCTTCTGCACCTTTTCCAGCTCCACTATGTCCTTTTTGAGGTGCGGTGACCAGAACTGGACACAAAATTCCAGATGCGGCCTGACCATCGATTTGTACAATGGCATGATAATATTGGCTGTTTTATTCTCGACCCCTTTTATTCTCAACCACACACAGAATGTCTGTACACTGGAACAGCAACCGCCACTGCAGACAGTGCCAAGAGAGGCCTGAGAAAGCCACGTCTGTCTGCACATGCTCAGGAGTCTAATGTCTGCTGAGCGTCCAATGGCCGAGTGACAGCTGCGCTGCGACCCAGTTCTTTCCAATAAATAATTCGGGGTCAATTAGGCGACTTCAGGCGAGAGGCTCTTTCCTCAGCTGTGGTGTGTAGCTTGGCAGAACAAAACGGAAAAGTCCACCGCAGGCTACAGGCCACGATGGTTAGCGCACCCTCCTTACTTTAGAGGTAGGCGACCTTGGAATGCCGGACGCAGGGGAATGGCCATGAGATGCACGTATCTAGTTGCCTTGTGTGCTCCCTGAGGCATCTGGTGGGCCGCTGCGAGATGCAGGAAGCTGGACTAGATGGGGCTTAGTTTATACACCAAGGGTGGTGAAACCGAGGCTCGCGAGCCACATGGGGCTCTGACAGGTAATGCACGGCTCGTGGAAATGTTTACTTGTTTAAAAGATTTCTATCCTGCCTTTCCTTTGCTGGAGCAAATACAAGAAGGCGGCTTACAATTTTAGAGTAAAAAATAATATATATATTACACACACAGAGAGAAGTGGATGAAAGGCCTCTATAATTTTCCAGTGGAGATAGCACATTTTTGAGTGTGTTGTGTTCAAATTACACACACACACACACACACACACACACACACACACACACACACACA
>JAJKFI010000241.1:22423-33959 GCA_029204185.1 Lerista edwardsae | reverse complement strand
GACAGCTCTTTCCCCACTTGCAAAGGTACTGTCCATGCAGCCACCTCTATGTGTGTCTCCCCAGCCATACCCTCACCTATACACAGGTTTGTGCTCAACACAGAAAAATCAGGAGCAGCAGCCCCCCACCCCTCCGGAACCCCCACCAGCAGCTCCCACCCCTGCCCGGGGCCTACTTGTGCTCGTTCAGCTCCATCTCCAGCTCAGCCGCTTTGGAGGCCAGGCCTCGCTGCTCCTGGCGCAGTCGGTTGAATCCAGCGACCACCTGGGGGGAGGAAGAGCCAACGCGGGGTTAGAATCCGTGCCCTCCAGCTCCAAGTCAGCACAGAGACGGGACGGCCTGCTCTCTTGTTGCCTCCTGTCCCCGCTATCAGCCTTTAGATGAGAGACCCCACTTGTAGACAGGGATCCGCATTTTACTGGAGAGAGAAACTCATTCCCAACCCTTACAGGCTCCTGACAGCAGCCCTCCGATGCAGAGACTCTGATTCAAAGGAAAATTGATTGAGACATACAAAATCATGCACGGGAGAGATAGAGTCGATAGAGGGATGTTCTTTTTCCTTTCTCCAAACACCAGAACCAGGGGGCATCCGCTAAAACTGAGGGTGGGGAGAGTTAAAACAGATAAAAGGAAGTAATTTTTTACCCAGTGGCTAGTTAATCTGTGGAACTCTTTGCCACAGGAGGTGGTGATGGCATCTGGTCTGGATGCCTTTAAGAGGGGATTGGACGGATTTCTGGAGGAAAGGTCCATCATGGGCTGTAGGCCATGATGGATTGTGCAACCTCCTTACAAAGGTGGTGGGCTACTTCAGAGTACCGGGTGCAAGGGAGTGGCCACAGGATGCAAGCATCTTGTTGTCTCGTGCCTCCCTGGGGCACCTGGTGGGCTGCTGTGAGATACAGGAAGCTGGACTAGATGGGTCTTTGGCCTGATCCAGCAGGGCTCTTCTTATGTTCTTAAAATCTGGTACTTAGCCCGCCTTCACACAGTGCAAACAGACCCAGCACCAGATACTCGGCCATTGCCAGGAATGTTTTCTCCGTCACCGTTGACTCCCCAAAATCCAAGGCCGTACCAAGCGCACCAGATCAGAGTCTCAAACTCAACATTTCACCCAAACACTGAAAAATAAAAAAGCTAAACATTGTGGCACATTCATACGTGCTCAAACTTTTGCATGCTCATTTGATAGCCGTGATAAATGAGAACGTAAAAGAGCCCCACTGGATCAAGCCAAAGGCCCCTCTAGTCCAGGTTCCTGCATCTCACAGAGGCACACCAGATGCCTCAGGAAGCTCACAAGACAACTAGATACATGCATCTCGTTGCCATTCCCCTGCATCCAGCACTCCCAGATAGCCTACCTCTAAAGTAAGGAGGTTGCACCACCCATCATGGCCTGTAGCCTGCAATGGACTTTTCCTCCAGAAATCGGTCCAGTCCCCTTTTAAAGGCATCTAGGCCAGATGCCATCCCCACCTCCTGTGGCAAGGAGTTCCACGGATGAACGACCCGCTGGGTAAAACAGGATTTCCTTTTATCTGTTCTCACCAAGGAGGTTAGATGGACCTCCTTGGTTCTCACACGCCCAACACTCAATTTTAGTGGCTGGTTCTGGTGTTGTCCACTTTATCCATCCCATGCTTAATTTTGTACGTCTCAATCAAGTCCCCCCTCAGGCACCTTTTTTCTAGGCTGAAGAGCCCCAAACGCTGTAACCTTTCCTCATATGGGAGGTGCCCCAGCCCCGTAATCAATTTGGTCCCATTTCTTCTGCACCTTCTCTAGTTCCCCTAAATCAGAAAAATATATCCCCCTATATTCCCTAAATATATCAGAAAACCCCAAACGCCAAGCTGGAAAAAAAGCTGCTCTTCTAGAAAATAGGGAATTTCTCTCCATTTAGCTAAAACTGCCCACCGCTGAACATAACGTTCTTGCCATCAAAGCAGTCCACAGGTCTCAAACAACAATTCTAGAGAGGATTTTATAGTCTAACGTTAAAGACACGACTGCCAAAATGAACCCAGAAATTTTAAACTTTTTATCCTGGATGTCCAGGTCAAATCATTAGACAGCACAGAAGCACTTTGCATGTCAGCAAAGACGCTCTCAACAGCCCTTTCTAGCTGACAGCCTGATTAGATGTGTTTCACAGCCAGTACTCTGTATGAGCACAAGAGGCACTCTCGCCCACCCCCACACGCGCAGAAGGATTTCTTCCCACCGATAGCCCCAGTACATGCACAGGGGGGACTCTGCACACGCACAGAAGCGCACCCACCCACCCATGGCTGAGTGTGGCAACAGCTTACAGAACAGCCCCCCCCCCAGGTGCACCCCTTTCCTGAGCTGGAAGAGAGCCTGGTGTGTTTCAGAGGGCTGCATTTTGCATGTGATCAGAGGCACTCTCGCCCACCCCATAGCCCCACATAGCCTTGGTCTATGCACGGGATGACTCTGCACTTGCTTAGAGGCATTCCCACCCACCCATAGCCTTGGTGCATGCGCTCCACACATGGTCAGAGACATTCCCACCCACCCATAGCCTTGGCGCGTGCACAGGGGCACTCTACACATGGTCAGAGGCACTCCAACACCCCCACTGCCTTGCTGCATGCACAGGGGCACTCTACACATGGTCAGGGGCACTCCCACCCACCCATAGCCGACAGGGGGCTGGGAGCGGGGCCTGGCAGGCTCCAGGGCCGGCACTCTGCACATGCCCAGAGGCACTCTCCCCTCCTCCTCAGCACCTGCTCGGCCGTCATGTGCTTGGAAACGACCGCAGGAGCAGCGCCGCCGCCGGAGGGAGCCGCCGGGCCGCCCTTGCTCTTGCCGCTCTCCGCCATCGCCACCAGCCGGATCGGAACGAAGGAAACGGACACTTCCGGCAGCGCCGGGCCAGCACCGGAAGCGTCACCTTTTCCTCCTTCCGGCAACTCACTTCCCTCCGCTATCTTAGCTCGGACGTCAGTCCTGTGCCGCCATCTTTGTTATGGGCACCACCGGGATGACCGAAGGCGGGTAGGCGCCCTGGAGAAGCGGCATTGAAAACAACCGCACCGGTGAAAATGGTGAAATCCCTCGAGCGTCCCAGCAGAATGGGGAGCGGCTCGACAGCGACAAACGCAGCCTCTGTGCTGCCCTGCTGCCTCGAAGCCGCCATGTTGCTGAAGGGCTCGACCCCTTTGCCCGCGGGTCGCCATCTTTGTTCGGGGCGGTGAATGACCTGAGCCGCCATCTTGGGTAAGGGCAACGCACACCGCGGGACTCTATCCTAGAGGTAGGAAAGCTGCAGAGTGACCTGTCTTGATGCACGAATAGGAAACTTCCGGGTTGGCACTAGAAAGCCATAGTTGAGCTTTCTCAGCAGGGCGGAAGTGGAGACATTGCGTGGCTGTGCCTGGTCAGCGGTGTGTCCAGCCCGCAAACAAAATGTTTGCCTAACCGAGGCTCCTTCCCACTTGGCTAAAAACATACATGCACATTTCACCTGAGTTTTTGAACACTTTAAAAAATGCCTCTACAACAACCAGTCTCCACTCCAGTGCAATCCATTGTTCCCATATTGCGGGGCGAGGAGAGGGCTGGGAAGAGCCACGTAGCTTCGGTTTTGTACAATAATCCCTTTTCTCCAAGACATGATCAGGATCATCCATTGAAATGACCACCCTGCAAAAGCCAAAATAGGATGGGCCTTAAATACATGGAACAGAAGCAGAGCCGGCTCAAACATGAGGCCAACTGAAACAGTTGCCTCAGGCAGCAGATTAGTGGAAGGCAGCTATTTCCATCCACTACTTGCCCCACTGTTCCCCCTTCTCCTTCCTCCCCCTGGATTGGAACAGGAAAAGAGTGACAGAGAGGAAATGTGGAGGGGAGGAGGGTGCTGAGCTAGGGCATAGGAGGGTGGGAGAAGCAGAGGCTGGCAGAGAAGGGGAAACATTTTAGTATCCTGCCCCTACCACACAGCAGTCTGCTGAAATTAAACCTGAAAATTAATCTGTGGCACTCCTTGCCACAGGAGGTGGTGATGGCATCTGGCCTAGGTGCCTTTAAAAGGGGACCAGGCAGGTTCCTGGAGGAAACGTCCCTTGCAGGCTACAGGCCATGATGGTTAGTGCAACCTCCTTAATTTAGAGGTAGGCTACCTTGGAGTGCCGGATGCAGGGCAGTGGCAACGAGATGCACACATCTAGTTGTCTTGTGTGCTCCCTGAGGCATCTGGTGGGCCGTTGTGAGATGTAGGAAGCTGGACTAGATGGGCCTTTGGCCTGATCCAGTAGGGCTCTTCTTATGTTCTTAACCCTTCTCCCACTGATGCTCTGATGTGCAAAAGCACAAAGGAACTTCATTCCCATTGACTTGCATAGACAAATGTTACACTGTTCCGAAACTGTCTCGAAGGAAATACTGTAAAACCTGCATTTTTTGTAAGCTCACACATTTCTGCCCAGGGTGCAGCTCACTCACAACTGGGTCAAAATTCCTTGAGTCCTCCTGGTAGCGCAAGCAGCTCAACCTTGACTCCTGTCTCTCACTCTAGCCTCTCCTAACTCTATGCATTCCAAAGGGGTGGTGGGAGTGGTTGGAAATCGGGGTGCACACCATGCTTATTAAGGGCACAGTTGCCCCCGGAAGCACCATCTTGGATGTGGGCAACCTCTGCCCTGGACTTTTGAGCCTGGTCTTCAGTAGAAGCTGCTGGGCGCTGCAGTTTTTCCCCCATGTAAACACTGCCGGGAAAGAGAGAGGGAGAACTGGGAGGGAAGTTGTGGTCAGGGTGGGAGGAAATGAGCTTGGTTGCAGGGCTGAGTTGGAAACAGAGAACTGGGGATTTGGATTGCTGGGAGATGGGAGTGAAGACAACAACAAGCCGTCTGATATTAGGGTCAAGATGATGCAGCGGGCCTTGGGGGGATAAGGGGAGAGAGCAAGCCTGATTCTAGGCGAGGCTGAGGAATATTGAGCTGGTGTTGTCTTGCGGAACTCCTTGCCACTAGATAACACTGCAATTTGGCGGGGGGGGGGAACCCTTCATTCTGTTCCTATGCTTTGAACAGCCTGCTGCCACGAACAAGTGTAGAACAAATTTGACCTAGAATTTTTAACCGTCATCCCCTGTTCCCCCCAATCTGGCTTATCTACCCTCCCTTCTAAGAGCCCTCTGGGTTGCAAGCTGGGTTGCAATCAGTGGTGGGATTCAGCTAGTTCTCACCTATTCTGCAGAACCGGTTGCTAATTTTAGGTTGGGAGAGGGAAGAAAGGCAGTGGCCGCCCTGAAGGACAGAGAACCGGTTGTTAATTTATTTGAATCCCACCACTGGTTGCAATGACCTCTTTTCTTCTTCTTCTTCTAGCTAGGCTGAGGACTGCTGTTCAAAAGTCCCGGGAAGTCTTCGGCTGGGCTCTTCCCCTTCCTGTTCCTCGGAAGGGCTTTCTAGGGACCAAACGTCAAGCACCTGTTCGCAGGTAAGCAGCCTCTGGTGTGCTGCAGGTCCCAAACCAATGAACTAATGGCCAGGGCCTGTGGGAGAAAAACGCAAGGGGTGCGTGGTACTCCCGGCCTCAAGGTCAAAAGGGGGCCTGGGAGCCCAACATTTCAGGGACCTCAGAAAATGTTTGCATCTTGCATGACCGCATTTGATGCAAGGCTGCATTCTTTTATGTATTATAATTCATACAAAACGATGGTCCAAGGGAGAAGGGAAGGGGCCCCAAGCAAACTGGGCCCTGTGATACAATTCCTTGCAGAGGCCTTACTAATGAGAACCTTCTGCCTTGAAGAGCTCTGGGGCTCCCCTTCCTTTAAATGCTCGCAACACCCCAGTGAGGTCGGTTACATCAGGAGCCTGGCCCCAAACCAGCTATCAGGCAGTGATGTCATGCAGGGGGTATGCGGGGGTACGCGAGTACCGGTTTCTAGGATTACAGCTGGCCCCGCCCATTCGCCCGCCCACTCGTCGACTCCGCCCTCTGCAACGTTTGAATTTCCTGCACGTTTGAGTTGCCTGCACGTTCTCAGAGCCAGGCAGGCAGGCAGGCAGCGAGCGGAGCCTTTCCTTTCCTTGCCACTGAAAAATGAGCTGCTCTGGGGTTTTAACCTGATGCCAGGCCTCCTTCACATGTTCTGGGGGTGCTGTGGAATACTGTTGCCACTGTTGGGTCAGTTTAAAATCGTCTGAGGCCTCAAAAAGGGCTTTTTTCATGTCCCTTCCTGCCACGACATCACTTCCGGCTTATGACGTCACTTCCGGTGGGCGGGTCCCGACACGTGCCAATCAAAACTGAGTACCTGTTATTAAATCATTTAGATGACACCACTGCTATCAGGCCTGACAAGTGAGGAGGGATTTGAATCCTAGATCTCCCTGGTTCAATCTAGTCCTCTTCTCCGCATCAATGCATTTACTGGAGTAAAATTTCACTCTAGCTTTGTGAACGACTTTTTGTGGAAAAGTGATCTACGGATACACTCTTATATAAATATGCTTTTGGTGTTGAAAAGTTTTCAGCAAAAAGGCAACGCATTTCTGATGAGAATTTATTTTTTTTTAAAAGTTTTGTGTGGTTATTCTGGAGTGATGCCCCGGGGGGGGGGTCAGGTTGTCTGTGAGGTCTACTGAGACAGGTGCCTCGGGGCGCGGGCTGGTGGGGAATGTCCCTGCCTCTGTCTTTCCACCCTACCATCTTGCATGAGGACGAGTGCGCACGTTTTGTGTAAGCCAGCACAGTTTTATATATGTCGTAATAATTTGTCACGGGGCGCAATCCTAACCTGGAGTTAGGCTGGCACGGTTAGGCCAGCGAAGTTTGGCCGGCACAAAGACCACTGTAAAGAGTATTTGGACCACCCTCGGAGTCGGGGAGGATGGCGCCCGTCTGTGTGTTGGCCTCTCTGCCTCCGAGAGTGGTCCAAACACGCTTTACAGTGTCTCCTGTCCAGAGGCGGATCTAACGGGGGGGGGGAATCTGTAAGTTTTGCAAGGAGCCTTACCCTGTCATGTAAATCCCGCCTCTCCCTTGCTGCTGCAGCCAGTAAGCAACGCCAAGATGTTGCTGTTCCCTGTGAGGATTGGCTAGAACGGTGCAGGAGAGGAGTGATGTCCGCTGCAAGGTGAGGCTTCTTGCAAAACTTACAGATTTGCCCTCCCTTAGATCTGCCTCTGCTCGCAGTTTCCGTTGGCTATTGTAAGACCTCCTCCTCTTGCCTGCTTTTGTCGGACAGGTCCGCAGCCATGCTTGCAGCCACCAACCCCCTGAAGCCCCTCCTTGCAGTCGGGCAGCTGACCTCCACCCCCGACAAAGAGCACAACTACGCCTGCTGCGCGGGGCTCATCCGGGAGGCTGCCCAGCGGGGGGCCTGCATCGTCTTCCTCCCCGAGGCCTTCGACTTCGTGGGCAGCTGCACGGAGGAGACCCTGGGCCTGTCCGAGACCCTGGATGGAGACACCGTCCAGCGATACGCCGGCCTGGCCAGGTAGGACTTATTGACGCACCCTCTCCTCCACAGAGGTGGGGTGGAAGAACCAGTCGTAGAATCCTAGAGCTGGAAGGGACCCACAAGTTCATCTAGTCCAACCCCCTGCCTGTATCAGGAAATCCCCCTAGAGCATCTCCAGCAGGTGTCTGTCGAGCCTCTGCTTGAAGGTCTCCAGTGTGGGGGAATCCACCACCTCCCTCCAGTGGCAATCTGTTCCCTGTCAAACCAAACTTATCGCCAAGAAATTCTTCCTGCTGTCCAGCCGGAAGAGCCTCTCTTGCAGTGTGTACCCAGTGGACCGAGTTCTACTGTCAAATGGTTCTACTGTGTGCTGGTTGAAAATTCATAGAATCCTAGAGCTGGAAGGGACCTACAAGTTCATCTAGTCCAACTCCTTGCCTGTAGCAGGAAATCCCCCTAGAGCATCTCCAGCCGGTGCTTGTTGAGCCTCTGCTTGAAGGTCTCCAGTGTGGGGGAATCCACCACCTCCCTCCAGTGGCAATCTGTTCCACTGTCAAACTGCCCTGATTGTCAAGAAATCCTTCCTGATGTCCAGCCGGACTCTCCTCTCTTGCAGTTTGTCCCCATTGGGACCTAGTTCTGCTGTCAGAGGCAGGTGAGAACAGATTTGTCCCTTATTCCTTATGGCAGCCCTTCAGATATTTGAGGAGTGCTCTCATATCTCCTCTTATCATATCCCCTCTCAGCCTTCTCTTCTCCAACTTAAACATACCCAGTTCCCTCAACCTTCCCTCCTAGGACTTGTTTTCCAGCCCGCTGATCATTCTCGCTGCTCTTCTCTGCACCTGCTTCAGTTTGGCTTCACGATTCACAGTGACGCTCGATTGCAGCCACTTTCTGCCTCTGTGCCATGATGGCGCACTGCGGCGCCCTGGATGGGCTGCGGGAATTTGGAAGAGGCATTTGTTAGTAGGGCCACTGGAAGATGCAGTCCTGCAGCACCCAGCAGCCTCCTTCTTGGGGGGGGGGGGAGGCGGTGTGGTGGACACAGGGGCGGACCTAGTCAAAATGGCACCCACGGCACCCAATAGAAGTACGCCCCCACAGGAGCCCAGGTCTACCCACCAGAAGCAGCCCCGGGTAGACTGGGCCGCGGCCCATTAGAAACGGCCCATTAGAAACGGCCGCGGGTAGACCTGGGCTCCCTTCGAGGGAGCTGAGGTCTACTCGCGGCTCATCCCAATGGGTCTACCTGCACAATGTTGCAGGGGCCACTGGCGCCCCCCTAGATGGCCCCAAGATGGCGCCCAGGGCTCTTGCCCCCCCTGCCACCCCCTAGATCCGCCACTGGGTGGACAGGACAGGCCCAGCTCAAACGCCTTTTCCTCCCACGCTGCTGGTCTCTCTGGCAGGGAATGTGGGGTCTGGCTGTCGCTGGGAGGTTTCCACGAGAGAGGCAGCGACTGGGAGTGCACCCGGCGGATCTACAACGCCCATCTCCTCCTGGACTCCCAAGGTACTGACCCTTCCTTAGGGTGAAATTCTCCTCCCCATCCCCTTGCCGATTGGCCAGTGTCTCCTCCCCAGCCCCCCGCCAATTGGCCAGTGCTCGCTCTGCACATTTTTGGGCAACAGAAATGGCCAACTGGCGAGTGCATTAATACAGCGGGCCCTCAATATCCGCAGGGAATCCGATCCAGGATTCCCCACGGATACCAATTTCTGCGGATAATTATATCTGTGGCTGGAGGGCCTGAAAAAACTTCCCGGTTGCCAGCGGAAGACACTTCTGGTTACGTTTGGGAGGTCCCTCCCAGCCATGGGATTGGCCTCCACGGATACTGAAATCCACGGGTTCCGAGACCACGGATAACGAGGCCCCACTCTACACCGCCGGTCTCTCTAGAAAGAGCTTAGTGTGTTATAGTGCCTAAGAGACTGGGCTGTAAACCAAGGATGTCTTCGTTCAAATTTCTCACCTCTGCCACAATGCAGAGCGCAATCCTACCCTGAAGTTAGGCCGGCACAGTTAGGCCAGCAAAGTTTGGCCGTCACAAGGGCCATCATAAAGCACGTTTGGACCACTCTCTGAGTCAGAGAGGCCAGCACACAGACGTGCGCCCTCCTCCCTGGCCCAGAGAGTGGTCCAAACGCCACTCCCTTGTATCTGGCATTCTGAGGTAAAGTTCTGAGGGAAATATGAGGTAAATAAAGCAAAGTCTGGCCAGCATAAGGGACACCGTAAAGTATGTCTGGACCACTCTCATAGTCAGAGAGCCCAGCAGACAGACGTGCGTCACCCTCCCTGACTCCGAGAGGGGTCCAAACGCCACTCCCTTGTATCTGGCATTCTGAGGTAAAGTTCTGAGGTAAAGTTCTGAGGGAAATATGAGGTAAATAAAGCAAAGTCTGGCCAGCATAAGGGACACCGTAAAGTATGTTTGGACCACTCTCAGAGTCAGGGAGGCCAGCCCACAGACGTGCGCCATCCTCCCTGACTCCGAGAGTGCTCCAAACGCGCTTTACGGTGTCCCTTGTGCCGGCCAAACTTTGCCGGCTTAACTTCAGGTTAGGATTGCACCCTAAGTGGCCTTCAGCAAGCTGCTCAGTTCAGTTCAGTTTTATTACAGTCGAAGACTAGATATACAAGTAAATTCACATATCCAAAGATAAGGATGTAATTAAAATTGGTATATAAATGTGTAAACAAATAATAAATACAGTCCTAAATTCAATGGGTTATTATTTTCTCCCTTGGGCCAGCAAAGCTACACGTATTTTAACTGCGGCCGCCAAAAACTAGCAGTAAACTTTAACGCCTGACTATTACGGCCAGTAAGTAGCAGTCTAGACATCTCCCGGATCTCAAAATTTGGAAATTTCTTGGTCAGAGGGTGAATAAATTTCCAACGAATACCACAATAGAATATACACTGAAAGAGAACAGGGTCAGTGGATTCTACCTCCCCCGAGCCACAGGGGCCAAGCCTGTCTGCTCAGGGGGTTCCATTAAGCTTGCCCTCCAGGACAGCTGATGGAAGGAATCCCCCTCTGGCAAGAAAGAAAGCCCTTCTATGCGACGGTATTTCTAGTAAAGATAAATAAGCGAGAGGCTTAGTTACATATTTACTTTCTTCCGACACAAGCTCCATTATGCCTCAGTCTTCCCCATCTGCAGTATGGGGATACTGCCATGTACTTTACTGAGTGGCTGCTGTGGCCACAGGGGCAGTGATGTCATGCAGGGGGTACGCGGGGGTACGCGAGTACCGGTTTCTAGGATTACGGCTGGCCCCGCCCATTCACCCGCCCACTCGTCGACTCCGCCCCCTGCAACGTTTGAATTTCCTGCACGTTTGAGTTGCCTGCACGTTCTCAGAGCCAGGCAGGCAGCGAGCGGAGCCTTGCCTTGCCACTGAAAAATGAGCTGCTCTGGGGTTTTGGGACTGTTGGGTCACTTTAACGTGATGCCAGGCCTCCTTAACATGTTCTGGGGGTGCTGTGGAGTACTGATGCAACTGTTGGGTCAGTTTAAAATAGTCTGAGGCCTCAAAAAGGGCTTTTTTCATGTCCCTTCCTGCCCCAACATCACTTCCGGCTTATGACGTCACTTCCGGTGGGCAGGTCCCGACACATGCCAATCAAAAGTGAGTACCTGATCTTAAATAATTTAGATGACACCACTGCCCCCCCCCCCAAATTCAACTTCTCTTCCCAGGGTCCCTGGTGGCCACCTACCGGAAGACCCACCTCTTCAATGCGGAGCTGAAGGGCCGCGTGTCTTTGCAAGAAACCGCGTACACCAACCCGGGCCCTGAGATTGTGCCGCCCATCAGCACGCCGGCTGGGAAGGTACAGAAGAGATCTTTGTGGGAGGGGAGCTTTTTGTGAAAAGCACTGGGAGTCACTGGGGGGGGACGTGAGGGATGCAGACTGCACCAGAAGACCCCATGGGGGGGTGGCACCAAAATGAGCCCCACCTCCAAGACGCCCGCTTGGCTCCACGCGGCTTTCAACACTGCCCAACATCAGGGTCGCAAAGCGGCCAGCTTCCTCAGTGGTTAGCGCTCTCCCCCCCCCCC
>JAJKFI010000241.1:0-22413 GCA_029204185.1 Lerista edwardsae | reverse complement strand
GCGTGTAATTTTTACAGTCTGGGTGTGGTCAGTTATACAGTTGAGCATGCAAATGTGGAATTGACAACAGCAAACGAAAACATAATTGCTATTGGTGATTTTGGCTAGGAGACATTTGATTGGTTGATTTTCTTGCTCCTGCTCCTCTCCGCTCTCTGTGTGACAGCCACCGAGGTCAGGGACGCGATTACAAAGTCAGGTGCAAACATAGGTGCATTTAGATACACAAAAGCAGAAAGGAGACACTGGGACGAGACCAGAGGCTTTTCTACAGGGATGGCAGAGCTCTAAGTGTTGCAAGGAGCCTGACCCTGTCATGTAAATCCCGCCTCTCCCTTGCTGCTGTAGCCAGTAAGCAACGCCAAGATGTTGCTGTTCCCTGTGAGGATTGGCTAAAACGGTGCAGGAGAGGAGTGATTTCTGCTGCAAGGTGAGGCTTCTTGCAAAACTTAGAGCTTTGCCCTCCCTGTAGAAATGCCACCGGACGAGACAGACCTACTCACAAATGCTTGACACATTTCCTCGATATCAAGGTGGCAGGTGCTCACAGGAAGAGGGAAGCTTCTCTTCCTCAGCTTGACACCTGGGAGTGGCTTGCTTTTGACTGATAAGACTGCTGTTTTAACTCTGGTGAGAAATCCTTGTGGCTTAGTCTAAAAGGGATTGGGCTTCTTAGGAGAGATTTAGGCTAAAGTGGTGTTTACAATGTTATTTTCTTGTCAACTATCAGATTTGCACTACAATGACCCTGAGGTAAGGGGAGACGTCTCGGAATGCTTTTTTTGGGGGTGGGGGTGGGGGCACCAACTCTTAATGGCCTCCTGAGGCTCACCTCTGTGAATTTCTCAGCTTAACTCCCAGGATGAAACACAACATGGAGTCAGTCCTGTCTTTATTACATTCTGGTCTTCCTCGACATCTTTACAGGTCTTGTGCATCTGTATCTGACCATCATGAGCATAGCAATCACCATTTCACTTATAGGCCAAAATAACCACAATGGGGTACAGAGCCACACTAAGGAGGCTCTTAACAGTTGCTTTAGCCAAGAAGTGTTTTTCCCACCAAGAGTTGCTGCTTTTACCTTTGCCAGGGCATTTACTGTTTGCTGGTTACTGTGCTACACCTTAGTAGGGTGGTGTTCTGTGGTTCTTTAACGGTTCCTGCAGTCAGAAGAGAAGCTTGGTGGTTTCACTGGCTGCAGGGGTGTGCTGTGAGCCAGGAGAGCTCTTGGTAAGTTCTGAGAGAATCACAGGGGGGTCCCCCCCTCCCTACATCAACACAAAACATATCTGGTCCACCAGACCACCCCACCGATCTAACCAACTAGTGTTCCCTGCCGCACTAGGCAAGTCCGCCTGGGTGTCCCCAGATTCGTAGACCTACTTACCGGCGCCTCCTCCATTGGACCAAACCTTGCCGCCCCCCCAGGACGTCCCCCGATCCTATAATCTCTCGCAGCCTGTGTTAGCTCTTGCATGGGGAGCGGTTGCTAGCCCAGGCAGAAAAGAGTTCCCTCTTCAAAAGAAGAGTGCCGGCTGGAACTCTGCCTGCAGGACTGATCGGTCGCATGCATTCCTCAGAGGCTGAACTGCCAATTGATGTTAAAAAGGAGTGCCCAGCATGTTCCACCAAATCCCGTCCTGCAACAGAGAACTTAAAGTTAGGTTCTGCCAACTTCCCTGCCGGGCCTCCCCAAGGGCCCCGATGCCCACATTAGGCTAGCTAGTTTCCCCACAGAGCAGCCTCAGAGATAGGCAAGAGGGAGGGGGTTCCGTCACCCACTCGCCCTCCTCTCTTCCAGCAGCTTTGCTTGGGATCACCGGCTGGCCAGCCTCCTCCAGACTGCCCTCATCACCGGCTTAGCTCAAGATACCCCACCACTGAAAGGTTCTGTCCCTGTGCTTTGGGGGAAATCGAAAGTTCTGAGCATGTTTTATTTCGATGCTTATTTTACCAAGGTATCCGTGAAAAATTTATCTCTCCTTTAGTTAAGAATTTCTCGAGACTTGAAGTCGGGGAGTTGTCCAAATTGTTACTGTCAGGGTACAATAGTCAGGTTTCAAAGCAATGTGCCAGTTTTTTAGCGGCTGCCGTCAAGATTCATAAAGCATCGGTGGCCCAAGAAAAAGATTACTAACTCAACGAGTTTATGACACCCCTTGAGGCTGTTCTTTTAATATGTCCTTGCTTAATTAATCTTTTTATCAATTTTATATTCATACTCGTGCCTTAGGTAGTGTTCTTAACGCTACTTTCATATATGATGCAGTATTTCTAATTTACATTTGAATTACTGTATTTTATGGGTAGTTTTTCCATATTTAGGTTTTATCTTCTGCATTGGATATTTCTGGTCTTTGACCGTAACAATAAAGAACTGAACTGAAATACGCCGCCACCACCAAACAATAGGCAGTCAGCTTGTCCCACCTACAACTGCCTCCTCCCTTTGGTGGCTCCAGGGGTTGGCAGCCAAGCAGTGGTGTCATCCAAATGATTTAAGAACAGGTACTCACTTTTGATTGGCACGTGTCGGGACCCGCCCACTGGAAGTGACGTCATAAGCCGGAAGTGAGGTTGTGGCAGGAAGGGACATGAAAAAAGCCCTTTTGGAGGCCTCAGACCATTTTAAACTGACCCAACAGTTGCAACAGTATTCCACAGCACCCCCAGAACATATGAAGGAGGCCTGGCATCATGTTAAAACCCCAGAGCAACTCATTTTTCAGTGGCAAGGAAAGGAAAGGATCCGCTCGCTGCCTGCCTGGCTCTGAGAACATGCAGGCAACTCCAACATGCAGGAAATTCAAACGTTGCAGAGGGCGGAGTCGACGAGTGGGCGGGCGAATGGGCGGGGCCAGCTGTAATCCTAGAAACCGGTACTCGCGTACCCCCGCGTACCCCCTGCATTACATCACTGCAGCCAAGCAATTCTTCCCCACAGTCGTTCCCCACAATGACTGAAAGAGAGGAGAGGAAGCCCAGTGGGTGAGTAAACATGCACAGGACTGCAGTGTGAGATATAGGTCTGGCCCTAGTCCTACTTGAGGCAGTGCACCAAATACGGTCCCCACCCTTAAGAGGTGATGCACCAGCCTGTTTCTCCTCCCAGTAGAAGAAAGTGGGGGGGGGGAGGTTGCCACCCCCTGCAAATCTGCTGCCTGAGGCACTGATTCAGTTGGCCTCCAGGACGGGGCCGGCTCCGCATGGTTGCAACAACCCTGCAAGGCTGATATCCTGATCATAAGAAGAGCCCTGCTGGATCAGGCCAAAGGCCCATCTAGTCCAGCTTCCTGTACCTCACAGCGGCCCACCAGGTGCCCCAGGGAGGCATGAGACAACAAGATGCTTGCATCCTGTGGCCACTCCCTTGCACCCGGTACTCTGAAGTAGCCTACTACTAATGTAAGGAGGTTGCACAATCCATCATGGCCTATAGCCCACGATGGACCTTTCCTCCAGAAATCCGTCCAATCCCCTCTTAAAGGCATCAAGACCAGATGCCATCACCATCTCTTGTGGAAAAGAGTTCCACAGATTAACTACCCGCTGGGTAAAAAAGTACTTCCTTTTCTGTGCTTTAACTCTCCCAACCCTCAGTTTTAGCGGATGCCCCCTGGTTCTGGTGTTCTGAGAGAGGGAAAAGAACATCCCTCTATCGACTCTATCCCTTCCATGCATAATTTTGTATGTCTCAGTCATGTCCCTGCTCAGACGCCTTTTTTCTAGGCTGAAGAGCCCCAAACACTGCAGTCTTTCTTCATCAGGGAGGTGCCCCAGCCCCGTAATCATTTTCGTCACTCTCTTCTGCACCTTTTCCAGCTCCACTATGTCCTTTTTGAGATGCTCTTTGGCCTGATCCACTGGGCCAATTATGTCCTTATTTTCTAACTGTGTATTAGGCTGCAGATGAGTGCGTTGAATGCAGTGGGACTCACGCCCTGGAATTTGTTTCTCGATTTCCAGCAGTTGTCCAGCCATGTTATTTTTCTTTTAAAGGGGACACAGAAAAGCCCATTGGCCAGTGCTCAAAAGCCTCTGTCAGAGTGAAGATCTCCACATCCGTTCTCAAAGTGATCATTCAGAAATTCCGAGACGTGACCCTAAAAAATGCAAGTAGATAAATAGGGACCACTTCGGTGGGAAGGGAACGGCGTTCCGTGCGCTACGGCGTAGAGTCATGCTGGCCACATGATCGGACAAAAAAAAAAACGCCGGCTCTACAGGCTTTGAAACGGAGATGAGCACCGCCCCCTACAGGTCGTGGGGAAACCTTTACCTTTTTACAACAGTTTGGCAACATGAATCCAAGTGGAATAAATCAGAACAAAACACTGGACTGGACTGATTTCTGGGATTGGGTTCAGGTGTCAGCTGAGTGTTCCGGGAGCATCAGAGAAGGCAAGAGGGAATTTGGGAAGCCGTGGGAATAAACCACACAGGCTGCCAACCAGTTTGTCTTACGAAGGAGGGAACCAAAAAGATACCGGGTGGCAAAAAGCAGGGAAGAGAACATAAGACCCTCAGAAGAGCCCCACTGGATCAGGCCAGGTGTATCTCCAGTGGTGTCATCTAAATGATTTAACAACAGGTACTCACTTTTGATTGGCACGTGTCGGGACCCACCCGCCGGAAGTGACATCATAAGCCGGAAGTGAGGTTGTGGCAGGAAGGGACATGAAAAAAGCCCTTTTGGAGGCCTCAGACCATTTTAAACTGACCCAACAGTTGCAACAGTATTCCACAGCACCCCCAGAACATGTGAAGGAGGCCTGGCATCATGTTAAAGCGACCCAACAGTTCCAAAACCCCAGAGCAGCTCATTTTTCAGTGGCAAGGCAAGGCAAGGCTCCGCTCGCTGCCTGCCTGCCTGCCTGCCTGGCTCTGAGAACGTGCAGGCAACTCAAACGTGCAGGAAATTCAAACGTTGCAGGGGGCGGAGTCTATCAGTGGGCGGGTGAATGGGCGGGGCCAGCTGTAATCATATAAACCGGTACTCGCGTACCCCCGCGTACCCCCTGCATGACATCACTGTGTATCTCCCAGTGGCCCACCAGATACCTCGAGGAGCACACAAGACCACCCCTGCAACTGTGGCCACTCTGCTGCACCCAGCACATAGCCCTGGCTTGTCACCTGTGGTGGATCTTTCCTCCCTCCATCTGTCCACCCTCCCTTTCCAAGCTTCTAGGCCAGAGGGTAACATCGCATCCTGTGGCAAGGAGTTTCACAGATGAATTACATGCTGGGTAAACACGTATTTTCTTTTGTCTCTTTAAAGTCTCCTGACAATTTTATTGTTCTGGTGTTGCATGAGGGAGACAAGAAAAGGGTTGAGAACGCCAAAGGACAATATTGGTCATCTGGGAATCTGCACACACCACCCCTGGCCTGCCCCTGAATTGCCCATTCTATCCTTGATCCTCCTCCTGGCAACTAACCCGGGCCCACCAGATGCCTCAGGGAGCACCCAAGACAACAAGATGCCTGCATCCTGGTGCCACTCCCCTGCACCTGGCATTCTGAAGCAGCCTACTTCTAACCTAAGGAGGTTGCACCACCCATCATGGCCTGTAGCCCACGGTGGACTTTTCTCCAGAAATCTGTCCAATCCCCTTTTAAAGGCACTTAGGTCAGATGCCCTCACCACCTCCTGTGGCGAGGAGTTCCACAGCTTAGTTACCCGCTGGGTGAAAGTGTATTTCCTTTTATCTGTTCTAACTCCCCCAACACTCAATTTTAGTGGACATCCCCTGGTTCAGGTGTTGTGAGAGAGGGAAAAAAACATCCCTTTATCGACTCTATCCCTCCCATGCAAAATTTTGTACATCTCCATCAGGTGTACATCTTCAGGCGCTTTATTTCTAGACGGAAGAGCCCAAAACGCTGCAGCCTTTCTTCATTAGGGAGATGTCCCAGCCCATTAAATATTTTGGTCGCAAGAATGGAGAGTCCTCTCCCTCTCCGACCCAAAGCCGAAGCTCCTGCCCGGACCAGCCGCCGCCGATCCCGCCACACTCACACGCCCAGGCAGGGAAGGGCTGGCAGCGAGGAGGAGGAGGAGGAAGGCGCGCGCTCGCTTCCCACCGGCCTGGATTCCGGAGTCCCCGCTGGCTGGCTGACAGCCCGCTCCGCTTTCGAGCGATGGATGAGCCCCGCTGCGCCGCTCCCCCCCCCAAATGCAGGGGGGCCGCCCCACTTCCTGTCCCGGCTCCACTGACTGTGTAAACCCACAGGATGGGGGGGCAGTGGGTTGTTTCGGGAGGAGGACAGGGAAAGACGGCCCAGTGCAGCGGGGGGGGGGTGTCGAGCACCTCCAGGGTCCGGGCCACTCTGTGCCAAATGGCTTCAGCCGCACCGAGGGGAAGAGCAAGTGCTGGGGGGTGGCTGGGTGGAGCCGGGAGGACGAGGCCGCGATTGTTGGGTCAGTCAGCTTCGCCTCTCGCCGGCGGTTGGAACACGGAGCTCAGCGTCACTGCCGGGGGGGGGGCTAATCGGGTGGTCGTGCTCGCCCGCCCCCCCTCCACGCGATGCCTTTCAGGACTTAGTGTCTCTGAACATGTGCAGAGTCCTAGATTGCTGCCACTTTCCCTGTATTGCAGGCACATGCTGGGGTGGGGGTGGGGAGACGTGGCAAACTCAGCCATTGCTGCCCAGTGTACTCTTTGCGGTGCGTGTTCCTCTCTGCCGCTGAATTTGTGGTCCCAGGCGGTATGTCCCTTGACTTGCCACACAGGAGAGGGGAGGAGGGAGAAATCCTCTGGAACGCCAGGAGACTAGATCGTTGGGCCAGCTTCGCCTCCTTCCGCCGGTTGGAACGCGGCTCTCGGGCGGGCTCGGCGTCACTGCCGGGGGGCCAATCGGGTGGTCGCGCTCCTTCGGGCCCCCCCCACCAGCCAGCCAGCGCCTTAAGTAGGCTTCCCGGAGCGCTCCCCCCCGCCTAGGCTTGCGAGTGGCTCACCGGGTTCGACCTGGCCGGCCGAAGGGCGTCCGAGTAGGCTGTAGAGGGGTACTGGTTCGAGTCCCGGCCCCGCGCGAGGAGCGGCGCTCCATTCCCGGCGGGCGCTCCGGGCTATGAGTTCGTCGCTGCTCCGTGCCCATCCCGTGGGGCAGGCCTATGGCTGGTCCTCGCGTGCCCGGACGCGGGCGGCGGGATAAGACCCGCGGCGTGACCAACCGGTTGCCAACCGCGTTATTTTGCTTGCCTTCCTTCCATCAGTCGGGGGGCTCTGGGGAAGGGCGCCGCCTGCGGGAGCGCGCTGCCCCCTTCCTCCTCCTCTCTCTAATCGGCTTGCCCCGGAGCGCTCCGCTCCGTGGCCCCTTCCTCCTCCTTTCCGCCCCCCCAATATTGTTGCTCTTGGGAAACGCGCCTGGAGCGCACGCTGCCGCCCCCCCCCCCACCAATTTGTTTCCTTTTGGGAAATGGGCGCCGCCTGCAGGAGCGCGCGCTGGACCCTCCCTCCTCCTCCTCCTCCTCCCTCTAAGTGGTTTGCCCAGGAGCGCATCGTGGCCCCTTCCTCCTCCTTTCCGACCCCCCCATATCTTTGATATTGGGAAATGCGCCTGGAGCGCACCGTGGTCCTCCTCCTCTTCCACCTCTCTCCCACCCCCCTCCAAATATCTCTGGGAAACGCGCCCAGGAGCGCGCACTGCCCCCTTCCTTCCTCCGCCTCCTCTCCGCCTCACCCCAATTTTGTTGCGTTTGGGAAACGCGCCAAGAGCGCGCACTGCCCCCTTCCTCCTCCTCTCTGCCCCTCTTTTGTATCCTTTTAGGAAACGGGCGCTGCCTGTAGGAGAGCACGTTGGCCCCCCTTCCTCCTCCTCCTCTCGGCCCCCCCAGGACTTGTCCCGAGAGGGTGGGGGCTGCCGGAGCTGGGCGCACTGTCAAGACCCTGAAGCATTTTCATGGGAAAAAGGGGCGCCTGTGAGAATTCTGGGTGCGCCAACTTCCCGTTCCTCCTCCTCTCTGACTCTCATTTGTCTGCTTGGGGGAAACGGGCTCTGCCTGTCCGAGCGCGCGCTGGACCCTTGCACTTCCTCCTTTCCGCGCCCCCCCCCCAATTTGGGAAACGGGAGCTGCCTAATCCTTCCTTCTCCTCGGCTCCGTCCCGCTCCAAATTTTTCTCCTTTTGGGAAACGCGCCCAGGAGCGCACTCTCTGCCCCCCCTCCCCAATTTGGGAATCGGGCGCTGCCAGTAGGAGCGCGCGCTGTCCCCTTCCTCCTCCGCCATCTAATTGGTTTGCCCAGGAGCGCACCGTGGCCTCTTTCTCCTCCTTTCCGCCCGCCCCCCCCCCCAGGGAAACTCGCTTGGACCGCACCGTGGTGGTCCTCCTCCTCTTCCACCTCTGTCCCACCCCCCTCCGAATTTCTCTCGCTTTGGGAAAGGCGCCCAGGAGCGCGCACTGCCCCGTTCCTCCTCCTCTCCGCCCCTCACTTGTTTGCTTTGGGGAAACGGGCTCTGTCTGCAGGAGCGAAGGTGGACCCCCTCCTCTTCCTCCTCTTTCCCCCCCCCCACAATTTGGGAAACGGGAGCTGCCTGTAGGAGAGCAGTTGGCCCCTCCTCCTCTTCTCCGCACCCCCCCCCCATGGCTTGTCCCGAGAGGGTGGGGGCTGCTGGAGCTGGGCGCACTGTCAAGACCTGCAGCATTTTCCGGGAAAAGGGGCGTCTGTGAGAATTCTGGGGGCGCCAACTTCAAAAGTCTCCCCTTTTAAAATAAGCATCAGCGCCCCCCCCTTGTTGTTACTGCTGGGAGGGAGGTCTTTCAGGCTGCCATCCTGTATCTCTACCAACCAGACAGTCCCGCTGGTGGCGGGGGCGGGGGGGGGCTTGCTTTGAATGCATAGGATGGCGCTGGAGATGGAGGAAGAGGAGTGGGAGGGGGCTGTCCCTCCACCCTTCCCAAAGGCGGCTGCTGCTGCTGCTGCTGGCACAAGAGCAGAAGACACTCCCATGCTTTGCCATTCAGGACTGAGTGCCTCTGAACATGTGCAGAGTCCTAGATTGCTGTCGCTTTCCCCTGTCTTGCAGGCACATACTGGGGGTGGGGAGAGACGGGGCGGCCTCAGCCATTGCTGCCCAGTGTCCTCTTTGCGGTACGTGTCACGTGTTCCTCTCTGCCACTGCATTTGCGCTCCCAGGCGGTATGTCCTTGCCTTGCCACGCAGGGGAGGGGAGGAGGGAGAAATCCTCTGGAACGCCACGAGACTGGATCGTTGGGTCAGCTTCGCCTCTTTCCGCCGGTTGGAACGCGGCGCTCGGGCGGGCTCGGCGTCACTGCCGGGGGGCCAATCGGGTGGTCGCGCTCACCCTCCCGCCCCCACCCACCCAGCGCCTTAAGTATACTCTCCGGAGCGCTCCCCCGCCTGGGCTTGCCGTGGCACACCGGGTTGAACCACGGCCGCTTTCCTGGTGAGCGATTCACTGCGGAGATCCTGGTTCGATTCCGGTCCCGCGACAGCAGCGGAATTCTCATGGGTGTCAGCGCCTCGCTCATGAGAACACCCGCTGCTTCGGGCCCCGAAGGGCTCTCGGGCCCTTCTGAAGGGGACAAGCCTATGGGTGGTTCTCGCAATGCCCGGCCGCGGGCGCGGGAAAGGACCCGCGGGCGACGTGTGGTTGACCGCGCACGATTTTTTTTCCATCCTTTGGCTTCGCGGAATCGAGCGCGCGCTGGACCCTTCCTGCTTCTCCTCTCCGCGCCCCCTCCCCAAGACCTGGCCTGGGCTGGGGGTGGGATGCTGGTCCCAGGTGCACTGTCAAGACCTGAAGCATTTTCCCAGAAAAGGGGCGCCCATAAGAATTATGGGGGTGCCAACTTCAAAAACAAAAAAACAAAAAAACCCTTTTTCAATAACCATCAGCGCCCCCCCCTTTTTCGTTGTGTGCGTGTGCCTTACATTGGATGCTCGGCTCCTTGGCTGAACTGAACGGTGAGATTTGGTTTTCTCCGGAGCCGGGAGATGCCGCGATCCAGCTTACAGGGTCAGATGTGGTGACCGAGCCAAGACGCAGGGGCTGCAGTCGATGTCTGATTTTTGAAAGAGTCTCTCTCTCCCCCCCCCCCCCAGCCCTTTGGGGGACAGAGAAACATTTCTGAGTTTATTTTTCAAGGCATTGCCTTTCTGACTATCTCCTGCTGAAAAGTGGCGTAAAACTACTCATCAATAGTAATGTTACACAAATAGTCTTGCAGTATGGAGAGGGGCATAAGCAGGGAGGTGGCCAAGTTTGCGGATGACACAAAATTTTTCCAGGTGGTGCAAACCAGACGGGATTGTGAAGAGCTCCAGAGGGATCTCTCCAAACTGGGGGAATGGGCAGCCAAATGGCAGGTGCATTTCAATGTAGGCAAGTGTAAAGTGATGCACACTGGGGCAAAAAATCAAAACTTCTACTATAAGCTAATGGGTTCTGAGCTTTCGGTGACAGATCAGGAGAGAGACCTTGGAGTGCTGGTGGAGAACTGATGAAAGTGTCGACCCCATGTGCAGCAGCGGTAAAGAAGGCCAATTCCATGCTCGGGATAATGAAAAAAGGGGTTGAGAATAAAACGGCCACTAGTGTCAAACTTAGCTTTGCGCCCTAAAGCTTGTTGCCTGGTGCAGTTGCACACACACACACACACACACACACCGCACTTTACTTCTTTAGCTATGCCCCTGGAGGCAACTCTCTTAGATGCACCACACTTTATCTAGGCAGGCTGACCATAACCCCAGCCCCACAGAAAAGAGGCATCTTTTGAAAACTGATCTTCATAGCAAAGGAAAATGGGATCGCTGTTCCCAAAGGGTTGATCCATCCAGTTCCCCCCACCACAAAAAAGAAAAACACACCTGCCCACTTTTATGTGCCAAAGATGTCAATTACTGTATTTTTCTTAAAATTTTTTTTATTAATTTCATTTGAAATGGGAATAAAGGTAAGGGATAATGGTCTACATTAGGGAGTGAATTACACACGTTATACACAAGGAAAACTAAGTATTGGGATTTCTGCATTCATAATCCTAAATTTAAACCTTCTGTATAAACATTTTCTTTCGCATAGCAGTACGTCATTTCTCATCACTTCTTTCTGGATCACCTGTTTTAAAAATGTCTTGTAAAGCCAGGGTCCTGACGGAGTGTCATTCTTTTTAAAAGAGTCTCAGTGCTAAAAGGTTTGCGAACCGCTGACGTAATGAATTGCCTCGAAAAACCAATAACTCTTGTCTCATCAGTGATGCGAATTGGTTGCCAAATTTTAAAAAAATGTTGTTACAAACCATTCTGTGCTTTGAGTCATGGATTTTCACCAGTGATGTACTAATTCAGTGTTTTTTAACCATTTTCTACCACTGGTTCATTTCTGCACCGCCAGTAACCAATGCCGTTTTTGGTGTCACCCAGACACCCAGCTCCTAGTGACCCCCTTGCTTCTGATGCCCTTCTCTCTGGCCCACCCTTCTCCTCCCCCCACTTCCTCCTATTTGCTGTTCTTTTTCCCCCTTCCAAATTCCGTGTGTGGGGAGGGGGGAAGTGGCAGGCTTGCCCCCTCAGCCAAGAGCTCTCAGGCACACCCCTGTTCCATCTAGAAAAGCTTGACAGCCTTTCAAAGCCACAGGTGGGCTCAGTCCCTTTAGCTGCTGATGTGGAAAAGTTTGTCCTCCGCTTTTTAAGGCTGAGGTGTTGTTAGTGTTTCATCACCATCATCATCCCGTTTTTCTCCATCTGAGCTGCTTTGAGGACTTCTGGTTAAAAGGTGCAGCCGAGATGGATAATCCGCGTTCTGTGCTGCTTGTCTCATCGGCATCAGATGGGGAGAAGCAGCCCCAGAGTCTTATTCCTCATCTCTGAGGTTCTGGTCCTCCTCCGTCTTCCTCCCACAAGTCCCCCAAAAGGGGAAGCTGGAAGAGGAAGGAAGGGGACCCTGGGGCTGCTACCCAAAATAGCTCTGCCTGGTTCTCCGTAAGAGCACGAAGATTGACAAAGAGGAGGATGCTCTGGCTGTGGACGGTGCTGCTGTGCGCTCTGGCAGGTGGGTTTCGGGCTCCTGTTCTGGAGCGATCTGCAGGAGGCCTCACTGAGGTCTCTCAACTTGAAGCAGCAAATTAAAGGGACAGTTCTTCGGTGGTGTTGGGGCTGTTGGTGAGATGAATTCAAGTCCTAGGCGGACTTCTATGAGCGGTAGAACTAGTATGGGAGTGGGGGTCTAGCCAAGTCCCTCCCCAGCAGAGGCGGATCTACAGGGAGGGCAGAGCTCTAAGTGTTGCAAGGAGCCTTACCCTGTCATGTAAATCCCTCCTCCCCCTTGCTGCTGTAGCCAGGAAGCAATGCCAAGATGTTGCTTTTCCCTGTGAGGATTGGCTAAAACGGTGCAGGAGAGGAGTGAGTTCCACTGCAAGGTAAGCTTCTTGCAAAACTTAGAGCTCTGCCCTCCTTTAGATCTGCCTCTGCTCCCCACATCCCAAGTGGACCAATCCAAGGGTTAGGGTGGAGCTATGGAGAGGACCTGGGGTCCACAGCAGGGACTGCTCCATCCAGTCTCTTTTCTTGGGGCCACCTGGGGGCAAAAGGTTCTTTCACAGATCAGAGACCCTTTTGATCCCAGACACCAGGAATCAGAGACCCACCCTTTTCTCTTCAAGTGAAAAGAGGTGAAAGCCCCCTTTTTGCCTTCTCCATCCTCCTCTTGTGGCTTGGGGAGAATTGGGGGGGGGGAACCGGATCGGAATTAGCAGGTCTGTCCGCAGCTTCTCACTGGGTCACTGGTCCGAGGGTGTCTCTGGGGCTAGGACTCCCCTTTAACAAATCTCTTTTTTTTTACCTGATTGCAGCAAAACCCTAGCTTTAAAAAGGTTCCCCCAGCACCCACGGTTTCAGGTATTCATGGGAGGGTCTCAGTGGTGTCATTCAAATGATTTAGGAACAGGAACTCACTTTTGATTGGCACTTGTCGGGAACCCGGAACCAGCCACGGAGCCTGTTAGGATCCGGAACGCCCGTTCTGGTCCGTCCCCCCTGAATGACATCACTGCCTTTGCCCCCCTAGGAATCCGGAGTCACTCCCTTTAACCCTCTGAGTGCCGGCCAACCCAGAAGAAAAGCTCTTTGCAGAGGAATTGGGAGGGGGAGGAGGGAGAGTGAAGTGGGCGGAGTCAGCCCTAATTTTAACTAGTGGAACTGAGTTCCCCCGCGTTCCCCCTGCATGACATCACTGGAGGGTCTGGAATGAACCTCCAGCAGATACCAGTGCATGCCTATCTTGCGTAACTGACATGCAATTGAAGTGTACATGTGTTATCGAGGCTCTCCTTTTGACCCTGCTTATCCATGCATTCCATGCGTGTCACATGCTTGAAGGGGGGGTGATGCTATTTTTGTCTCGCTGCCTTGTGAAACTTCCCCCTCCTGCTCGTATTCCGTCGCATCTGGCTGCCCATTTGCAATCTCTGCACAGAGAAATGCTGCCCATTTGCAATCTCTGCACAGAGAAATGCTACTCTAAATTGCATGCCAGGAAGGGCGGTCTCAATGCCCACCTGATTCCACTCACACACCAGCGTGCACATTAACGCACAAATGCAGGAGCCATTGATGTCATAGCCAGAAGTGACATCATCCAGCAGGAAGTGCCTATTGGAAATATTTTATTGGTGATGGGGGAAAGCAGAGTAGGGTAAGCAGCGGATTTCCCCTTAGGGCATCACCTCACGGGAACCTCCCTCACCCAGGCTGACTGCTATTAACAAAAGACACATGAGGCAGAGGCTTGGTAAAGATGCAAAAAAGAAGGAGTTTACTCACAGTTCCATCAATTGCATGTCTACAGTGTCTGATTAAGGTCAGAGGTACATCTAACACTTGGAAGGCAATGCCCTACAGCTGCATCGCCATGCATGGAGGTGTGCTTAAGATGGCAGAGGGCATAGGAGCCCTTGGTATGCACATCTTATCAGGTCCGTGGTTAGACAAGAGAGAATGTGCTCAGAGTAGAAGGGAAGGAAATAAGGTCAAGGCTACAACCCTGCAGGAATCACAGAGAGGCAGAGGCGGATCTACAGGGAAGGCAAAGCTCTAAGTGTTGCAAGAAGCCTTACCCTGTCATGTAAATCCCGCCTCTCCCTTGCTGCTGTAGCCAGTAAGCAATGCCAAGATGTTGCTGTTCCCTGTGAGGATTGGCTAGAACAGTGCAGGAGAGGAGTGATTTCCACTGCAAGGTGAGGCTTCTTGCAAAACTTAGAGCTTTGCCCTCCCTTAGATCTGCCTCTGGGAAATGGGGAAACTCTTCCCTCTGCCCTGGCTGGTTCTTGGGGGAATTATTGGTCCGAGGAGGAGCTGGGCCTCCACCGGGGGAAGGCGACGGGTGTCCTGACTGCTCTGTCCTCTCCTTGACTGCTCAGAGTCTGCTGCCGAAGGAACATCCCCCATGGAAGTGGCTGGGATTCTGGGAGGATCGGCCACTTTCCTGCTGGAGAGCCCGAGGCCCTTTGACCGAGTGTTCTGGTCTAAGGACGATGTCCAGGTGGCCTTCTTGAGAGCGGGAGCCCCGTGTGAGGTCTACCTTTTGGCGGCGTTTGCCAGCCGGGAGGTGACCGTCTCCCAGGACTGCCGGTCCCTGACCCTCAGAGGTCTCGTCAAAGACGACTCGGCCAGTTACAGAGCACGGATCCTGGACTCTGCGGGGCCCCATGGAGTGGAGACGTTTGATCTGAAGGTGTATCGTAAGTAGGGGAGGGGAGCTGAGCCGAGCCCCATCACTCGGGCCGTTCCTCCTCCGACACTCTGGGCCCTCCCCCCTCCCCCTTCCATCTTCTTCCTCCCCCTGTTGGCAGCCCTGCTGTGGGTCTGGGGGGGGGAGTGATGTACTGTGGGCCCTTCGCTTATCTTACCTTCTTCAGTGGGGCATCCCAAAGCCTCTGCCCAGTGGTGGCATCTAAATGATTTAAGAACAGGAATTCACTGGAGGGAGCGAGGAAGGGGGCTGTGCAGGACGGGACTTCCCCACTGCAGCCCTTCCCCCTTCGCCCCCCTAGGAATCCGGAGTCGCTCCCTTTAACCCTCTGAGTGCCGGCCAACCAAGAAGAAAAGCCCTTGCAGAGGAATCGGGAGGGGGGGAGGGAGAGTGAAGTGGGCGGAGTCAGCCCTAATTTTAACTAGTGGAACTGAGTTCCCCCGCGTTCCCCCTGCATGACATCACTGCCTCTGCCGCATGTGATGGTTCAATCAATTCAAGAAACCTTTATTGGCATGAAACAATTATTAACAACAAAATTTTAAATAATGCTCATCACACATAAGGAAAATCAGGAAGGGAAAAGGAAGGGGTAAAGAAAAAAAGGGGGATTAAGGGGGAGATTTCCATTTGGCACTTGCAACTAGAGATTCCGCTGCAGCATTAGCAACGTCCTCTGCGTTGTCACGTAGGAGGGCAGCTAGATTTTCAGTTGGAATACCAGAAAGAGACGACGATAAGGATTTTAAGTAAATATCACGAAGTGGTTGGAGAGACGGGCCTGTGACGGTTCTCTGGCCATTTGCACTGGCACCCCAAAGGGCACGACAGTGGCACATGTTTGGCAGCATCGCACGGCACCCCTTACCTGTGGTCCAGGAGCCCCACTGCCTTAAGTGGCCAGAAGGATGGGGCTGAAACGGAAGGCTCCACCTTCCCCAGGCACTTACAGTCCACCAACTGAGTCCCTTTGCAGCTCAAGTCCTGGCTCCCGTCGGCCCTTCCTGGGACACTTTTCAGCAGGTTGTCCCTGGTTGGTGCTGAGATGGGGGGGGGAAGAGGGGAAGGAGGGAGCTAGCTGGGAGGGGGAGAGTCGGAGGCTCCAGAAACCACCTGCTTGCACCTCGTTCTGGGCGGAGTTAGTTTGAGGAGGAGCTGGGCCTGCAGTCAGAGGCAGATCTAAGGGAGGGCAAAGCTCTAAGTGTTGCAAGGAGCCTTACCCTGTCATGTAAATCCCTCCTCTCCCTTGCTGCTGTAGCCAGTAAGCAACGCCAAGCTGTTGCTTTTCCCTGTGAGGATTGGCTAAAACGGTGCAGGAAAGGAGTAATTTCCACTGCAAGGTGAGGCTTCTTGCAAAACTTAGAGCTCTGCCCTCTCTTAGATCTGCCTTTGCCTGCAGTGTGTGTGTGGGGCCCTGACTGGCCTGTCCTTGACTGCACAGGGAATTCTGCAGAAAGCACAGCACCCCAGGAAGTGATTGGCATTCTGGGAGAATCCGCCACTTTCACACTGGAGCATCCACGGCCGTTTGAGCTCGTTTTCTGGTACGGAAAGGGAACAGGCCTGGCGTCTCTGAGACCGGAGCCCCCACCCTGTCAGTTCACACTAGCAAAGCCATATGCAAGCCAGGATGTGGCCGTCTCCCAGGACTGCAGGTCGCTGACCGTCAGAGGCCTGCGCGAAGAGGACGCTGCAGGATACCGAGCGCTGACCCTGAAGAAGGATGAAGTGGTGGCGGACCAGACCTTTATCCTGAAGGTGTACAGTAAGTTGCGGAGGGCAGTGGAGACATCGCCCGTCTTACAGCTCCTCAGTCCGGCTCCATCAGGAAGGAAAATGATGTTAGTTTAACCCCGTCCCTCCCACCAACGTAACCTGCTGGCAAGGATGTTTAATGGCCTTGATGGGACAAC
The DNA here is from genome assembly GCA_029204185.1 of Lerista edwardsae. NCBI lineage: Eukaryota > Metazoa > Chordata > Lepidosauria > Squamata > Scincidae > Lerista > Lerista edwardsae. Next base: position 5,780 of record JAJKFI010000241.1, on the reverse strand, counting down.
CTCTCTGTCCTACACCAAAAAAACCCAAACCCACACAGGCTTCAAATATCCTAATGACAATGTCTGGGAAAGGAGGGTGGGTGGGAAGACAGGCAGATCTCTCTCTCTCTCTCTCTCTCTCTCTCTCTCTCTCACACACACACACACACACACACACACACACACACATCCTGCTTCTCACCTGCTTCCCATGAAGGAGCCAAGAGGCAGGGGCGGATCTAAGGGGGGGCAAATCTGTAAGTTTTGCAAGGAGCCTCACCTTGCAGTGGAAATCACTCCTCTCCTGCACTGTTCTAGCCAATCCTCACAGGGAACAGCAACATCTTGGTGTTGCTTACTGGCTACAGCAGCAAGGGAGAGGAGGGATTTACATGACAGGGTAAGGCCTCTTGCAAAACTTACAGATTTGCCCCCCCCTTAGATCCGCCTCTGCCAAGAGGGGGAGCAGTATGCAAGAAAAAGTGTAGCCGTTCTGCCATATACACCACTTGTCAACTCTGGAGTGCTACTCAGAAGGAAACCCATGCAGGGAGTGATATGCACTGTGGGATATCTGCCCCCCCCCACCTGCCCCACAGAGAGAGATTTGGGGTTGGGAGGAAGGCTGAGAAGGGAAGGCAACATTTGGGCAGTCTGGTGGATTTTGTTCTTTTGTTTTTTCATGCCAATGCTAGGAAAAAGTTTGTGAAAAGTTGGTCGTGTGGGTGAGAATGTCACAATATCCACAGTCAGGCCAGCAAAGTTGGCACAAAGTTGGCACAAGGAAACCAGAAAGCACATTTGGACCACTCTCTGAGCCAGGGAGGATGGTGCATGTCTGTGTGCCGGCCGCTCTGACTCCAAGAGTGGTCCAAACATACTTGACGGTGTCCCTTGTGCCGGCCAAACTTTGCTGGCCTAACTGTGCCGGCTTAACTCTAGATGAGGATTTTGCTCTTAGTTTCCTGCTGCTGTTTCCCCCTCCTGTGTTGGGACTCTCTGTGTCTCTCTCTCCTCCTGTCCAGAGTGTCTCTCAGAAGCTGATCTGGAAGTTGTCTGTGCAACTGAACTTCGCAAAGATGGGAATCGATCCTTGCACTTGAACTGCTCTGTTGGGAGGTGGGGGGACGGTGTGGAATTCAGCTGGACCTCACCCACAAAGACTGGTGTTGTCGCCTTCTTGGAGAAGTCTCCTGTCCTTTGTTACAAGCCCCAAGAGGATGACCAGACTCTCACCTGCACAGCACAGAATCCCGTAGGCAGCACTTCCAGGACAGTCTCCTTGAAGCAGGTGTGCGCCACAGGTGAGCTCTCCCTCTCCAAGACCTCCAGGTTCTGTGCAAGAATTGAGAGGGTTTCTAAACTCGTCTTTGTGAATGAACTTAACATTGGGCCTGGAACAGAGACCTGAGATTGGGGAGAACCAGCTGTGGATCTTTGCAGGAATTTGTGTTTTCAGCTGCTGTCACTGTAGCCAAGACCCAAATTTGGCACAAGTCAAAAGCCAGTCGTGCAGCTGGGGAAAATTAAGCGCATTGATGTATCAATAGTCCTAGCTGAATAAGGGATTTTGATCCTTATATTCATGGAGAGCTTTCTGGCTTTGCTAGAAATCGTGCTCTAATGTCTTGCAGTTTAGAGATATACAGTCTTTACAAGACTGTACAAGGACTTTCTGCATACAGAAAGCTAGTATTCCAGGGGCTGCCTACTTGACTTGCTATATTTCTAAGTGCAGGGACATATTTATATATACAAAGGAAAGGGGGGCAATCAACTTTCTGATTCTCCATTTCCAGTCTGAAATGTTCAGCTCAGGCACTGGTGAAACATCACAATGCGAAGTTGGAGACACTTGCCAAAAGGAACATGCATAGGCTTGCACTTGAAATCAACCACACATTACTGAGACTATTGTAGATAGTTAGAACTAATGAAGTGGTTGTAGGGCACAAAAGTGACCAAGAACTTGATAGCAGAAAAAAAACACCCTAAACTTAACCAAAGTGTGATGTCCCACATAAACAAATCCTATGCACATTAATGTACACCAATGAGCTCACCTGAATTTGGATATTGTTATTTTTGCATTAGCTGGACAATGCCACTCCCCTACACACACACGCATGCGCGTGCACACGCACGCATGCACGAAATGTAGCTTTAAGGACCACCACCCTAAAAAAAAAATCCCGCTCCACAAAATCTCTTGGTTTCTTCAGAAGAGAACAAGTATCAGAAAAGAATGCTTAAAAAAGATGGATTATGCCAGAAACATGGAGAGAAGCAACAAGTGATCTCATGCCAGAAATATCGTTTTTGCTCAGCAATCCTGTATTGCAATGGTTGAATGATGTCATTTCTCCTTGCAGGAACCAGGGAGAGCTCCAGCCGCCTGTCTTCCGAAGCTGCCCTGGGAGTGACATTCGCTGCAATGGTCGTGGCCAAAATGATCGTCACTGCGTGTTTTTTGGCCAAGTGGCTGCCTTGCACCAAGAAAGGAGAGCTCCAGGGAGCCGGGCCCTGCTTTGCTTGAGTGGGTGGCACTCCCTGCCAACTTTGCCCAGTTCTGCCCCTGAAAGCCAAGCACCTCCCATTTCCAGAGCTCTTCCAGAACTGACGGTCCTTGGAATCCCCTTCAACACCGGCTTTCCGATTGAAAAGATGCTCCGGTGATAGAGAAGCCGGAGTTTCTGGTCCTGGGAGATGGAGAAGACTCCGGATGCTGGGCAGGACCCATTGGGTGGGTGGGTGGGAGAAGGTAGAGCTGCACAGACCAGGAACTAGGTCCTCAAAAGCACACCCTGAGACCAAAAACCTGGGTTGGTTGATTTGCCACCACAATGAGAACATCAGAACATCAGAAGAGATCCACTGGACCAGGCCAAAGGCCCCTTTCATCCAGCTTCCTGAATCTTACAGTGGCCCACCAGGTGCCTCAGGGAGCACATGAGACAACAAGATGCCTGCATCCTGTTGCCATTCCCTTGTATCTGGCATTCTGAGGTAAATTTCTGAGGTAAATATGAGGTAAACACAATCAGGGCCTTAAGAACATAAGGACAGCCCTGCTGGATCAGGCTAAAGGCCCATCTAGTCCAGCTTCCTGTATCTCACAGTGGCCCACCAGGTGCCTCAGGGAGGACACGCAAGATCCCTGCATCCTGTTGCCACCCTGGCGTTCCAAGGCAGCCTCCTTCTAGAACGAGGAGGTCGCGCAGACCCAGCAGGGCTTGTCACCTGTGACAGGCTTTTCCTCCAGAAATCAGTCCAGTCCCCTTTTCGAGGCATCCAGGCCAGATGCCGCCACCACATCCTGTGGCAAGAAGTTCCGCAGAGTAATTACAAGCGGGGTAAAAAAAAAAAGTATGGTCTCATTTCTGTCCTCACTCTCCATTGTAGTGAATGTGCCCTGGTTCCGGTGTTGTGAGAGAGGGAAACAAACATCCCTCCAATGACAGTCCTACTTGAAGGGGGGGACGCTAAGTGTTTCAGGAGCCTGAACTCCTGTATAATGTGTCCCCCTCTCCAGAGTCATTCGCGGCTGGGAGAGCAGAGCCGCTGAGCCTGTTCTCTGAGCAGCAAATGGATCTGGAGGTGAGGGAGAGGCTCTGGCTTCTGCAACACTTAGCGTTTCCTCCCTCCCAGGAACACCACAGCATCTCTTTATTACCCATTCAATACATCCCCTGCATCATTGTGTATGTCTCCATCCTTTTCCCCTTCAGGCACTTTTTTTCTAGACTGAGGAGCCCCAAACGCTGCAGCCGTTCCTCCTAAGGGAGGTGTCCCAGGTCAGCAATCATTTTGGATTCTCTCTTTTGCACATTTTCATAAGAACATAGGAAGAGCCCTGCTGGATCAGGACAGTGCTTCCTGTATCTAGCCCAGCTTCCGGGATCTCACAGGGGCCCACCAGCTGCCTCAGGGAGAACACAAGACAACAAGATGCCTGCATCCTGTTGCCACTCCCTTGTAACTGACATTCTGAGGTAAATTTCTGAGGTAAATATGAGGTTATCACAATCAAGGCCTTAAGAACATAAGGACAGCCCTGCTGGATCAGGCTAAAGGCCCATCTAGTCCAGCTTCCTGTATCTCATAGTGGCCCACCAGATGCCTCAGGGAGCACACGAGACAACAAGATGCCTGCATCCTGTTGCCACTCCCTTGTATCTGAGATTCTGAGGTAAATTTCTGAGGTAAATATGAGGTAAACACAATCAGGGCCTTAAGAACATGAGGACAGCCCTGCTGGATCAGGCTAAAGGCCCATCTAGTCCAGCTTCTTGTATCCCACAGTGGCCCACCAGATGCCTCAGGGAGCACACGAGACAACAAGATGCCTGCATGCTGTTGCCACTCCCTTGCACCTGGCATTGTGAAGCAGCCTACTACTAATATAAGGAGGTTGCATCACCCATCATGGCCTATAGCCCACGATGGACTTTTCCTCCAGAAATCTGTCCAATCCCCATTTAAAGGTACTTAGGCCCTCACCACCTCCTGGGGCAAGGAGTTCCACAGCTTAGTTACCCGCTGGGTAAAAAAGTATTTCCTTTCATCCGCTCTCACTCTCCCACCACTCAATTTTAGTGGGTGTCCTCTGGCTCACATATTGTGAGAGAGGGAAAAGAACATCCCTGCATCGACTCTGTCCCTCCCATGCATAATTTTGGACGTCTCAATCATGTCCCCCTTCAGGTGCTTTAATTCTAGACTGAAGAGCCCCAAACGCTGCAGCTTTTCTTCATAAGGGAGGTGCCCCTGCCCCGTCATCATTTTTGTCACTCTCTTCTGCATCAGAAGAGTGACACACTTTCGTCACTCTCTTCAAACGTTTCTAGTTTTTGAGATATGGTGGCCAGCACTGGACCACAATACTCTGGCTGTGGCCTTCCCATCAGTTTGTACAGTGGCATAATATTATTGGCTTTTTTTATGCTCAACCCCCTTTTTAACTATCCCAAGCATGGAATTGGCCTTCTTCACCCCTGCCACATGCTGGGTCGACACGTCCATTGGATCAGTCCACCAGCACCCCAAGTTCTCTCTCTCTCTCCTGATCCATCACAGACAGCTCAGAACCTCACAATAACCTCAGGCAGAACTCAGAACCTCAGTCTGCTCTCTGTCGGCTCCACACTGAAATTAACGTGGTCAAGGGCCGATGTTCTAATTGGTTCTTATAATGTCTGTTTGCAGATGAACTGCCAAGCGGGCTGGGGTGACAGATGACCTGAAAGAGCCCCCAAAGCCACAATGATTTACTAATTCAGTGCTTTGAACCCTTTTCTACCACTGGCGCATTTTTGCACCACCAGTAACGAATGCAGTTATTTCGGAGTCACCCAGACACCCAGATCCTAGTGGGCCTGCACCAGGAGTCCTCGAATTTGAGGGATGTGTGTGTCAAAATGACCTAGCTGCGCCACTGCCCCGGAGTGCTGCGCTGGCAAGATGTTCTCAACCGAAGTCTATGGATCACCACGAGACTACCCAGCTTCGCCTCTTTCCGGCGGTTGGAACGCGGCGCTCGGGCGGGCTCGGCGTCAGTGCCGGGGGGGCCAATCGGGTGGTCGCGCTCCTTCGCCCCCCCCCACCAGCCAGCCAGCGCCTTAAGTAGGCTTCCCGGAGCGCTCCCCCCGCCTAGGCTTGCGAGTGGCTCACCGGGTTCGACCTGGCCGGCCGAAGGGCGTCCGAGTAGGCTGTAGAGGGGTACTGGTTCGAGTCCCGGCCCCGCGCGAGGAGCGGCGCTCCATTCCCGGCGGGCGCTCCGGGCTATGAGTTCGTCGCTGCTC
>JAJKFI010000240.1:446033-466772 GCA_029204185.1 Lerista edwardsae | reverse complement strand
ACAGACACACATTACACATCACCCTAAACCGAAGAACGCTCAGTGACATCAATTCACACATCCAGGTTTTGTTTTTTTTACCTGGCTTCCCATATTTGTGTTTGAACTTTTGTTTGATTTTATTATTTTGTAGGATGTGCATCTTTTTGCTTTGTAGTTCTGAGAGTGCAATCCTCACCTGAAGTTAGGCCAGCACTGGTAGGCCAGCAAAGTTTGGCCAGCACCAGGGCCACTATAAAGCTCCTTTGGACCACTCTTGGAGTCAGTGAGGATGGCGCTCATCTGTTGCTGGCCTCTCTGACACCAAGAGTGGTCCAAATGCACTTTACGCATGTTCCGCTGGCCTACCAGTGCTGGCCTACCAGTGCTGGCCTACCAGTGCTGGTCTAACTCCAGGTGAGAATTGAGCCCCAAGAGGCTTTGGATCAGGAACCAGGTACATCACAAAGGCAGGACAAATCAATGAGTAACCCAGTGTGTTGAAGAAAAGATGCACAGCACATTGACTGTGTGAATGAAGCCTTGACAACTGGCAGGTGGAGATGTGGACAAAGGCCGGGCCAGGAAAGGCTGGTGCTGGAAATGAGATGACGGGATGCAAACCGCACTTAGCATTCATTGGTTGTCATCCATTGTCATCAGTGTGGGCATCTGGGTTTGCTTCCGTCCTCGTCCCCACCTCAAAGCAGCCTGAAGCCTTCCTTTGCCTGCATCTGGGTTAACCTTCCTCTTCCTGCTCCCTCCACTTCAACAAAGAGATTGCAAGTGCCACGTGGCCCATGACAGTGGGGTGCCGGAGGGTAAATTGTACCCGGGAACAGGGTCAAAAAGGGGGCCTGGGGACCAAAGGATGGGAGCTGGAAATGTCCTGTGATCTTACATTTTCCCATCTCACTAGGGCCATGAGAGAGGGGGTAGAGGGGGTACATCTTCCCTGTTCTGGGCTCAAAAAGGAGCCAAAGGAGGGCAGCTGGAAACGTCTTGGGATCTCAGAAAACATTTGCATATACTGTGTGAGATGAGCATTTCCATTCTGTGTACGCCTAATAGTTCTATATACCAGTGGGTGGCGTTCCTGCAGGGGAGGCAAAACATTTATTAGTCTTGCAGGAGCCTGAGCTCCTGTGCAATGTGGCCCCTCCCCCTCGCCGTGAGAACCACTCTTGGCTTGGAGAGCAAAGCCAGCCAGCCAGCCAGCTCTCCAAGCTGCTCTAGAGTGGAGGGGAGGGGAGGGGCCACTTTACACAGGATTTCAGGCTCCTGCAGGACTTTGCATTCCTTCCCCACAATGCCCTGGTATCAACTTGGGTTCTGTTCTGGATCACCCCATGGAAACATGAAATATGGGTACTGCCTTTTTAAAGATAGGGGAACATCAGTGGTTTTGCTGAAACAAGGTAAAAAAAGAGATTTATAAGAACATCCTTGCTGGATCAGGCCAAAGGCCCATCTAGTCCAGCTTCCTGTATCTCACAGCGGCCCACCAGGTACCCCAGGGAGGCATGAGACAACAAGATGCTTGCATCCTGTTGCCACTCCCTTGCACCCGGTACTCTGAAGTAGCCCACCACGAACGTAAGGAGGTTGCACAATCTATCATTGCCTATAGCCCACAATGGACCTTTCTTCCAGAAATCTGTCCAAGGCATCAAGAAATCTTCAAGGCATCAAGACCAGATGCCATCACCACCTCCTGTGGCAAAGAGTTCCACAGATTAACTACCCGCTTGGGTAAAAAAGTACTTCCTTTTATCTGTTTTAACTCTCCCAACCCTCAGTTTTAGCGGATGCCCCCTGGTTCTGGTGTTTTGAGAGAGGGAAAAGAACATCCCTTTATCGACTCTATCCCTTCCATGCATAATTTTGTTTGTCTCAGTCATGTCCTCAATCAGGTGCCTTTTTTCTAGACTGAAGAGCCCCAAACGCTGCAGTCTTTCTTCATAAGGGAGGTGCCCCAGCCCCGTAATCATTTTTGTTGCTCTCTTCTGCACCTTTTCTAGCTCCACTATGTCCTTTTTGAGATGCAGCGACCAGAACTGGACACAATATTCCAGGTGTGGCCTTACCATCAATTTGTACAATGGCATGATAATATTGGCTGTTTTATTTTCAACCCCTTTTTTAATTACCCCAAGCATGGAATTTGATTAACGTTCCCCTATATTTTTCATAGGTGTCCCAATATTCTTGGTATCTGTGGATAACTGAAACCGTGGATAGCAAATCAGTGGATACTGGGGCACGCCTGTACTGTAATTTGTGGAAATTATGATGCAGTGATCATGTGAGATTATGATCCAATGGAGAAGGTACTTTGAAACTTTGTACTCCCTGATAAAAATGTCACAGAGGCCCTACTGGGCTGGAACCTGGTTGCCTCCATTAAACTATGAAGCACCACATGCAGTACCAACCCAGAACCAATCCATGCATGTGAGAATGGTGCTCTGGTCTCCAAAATCAGCACTGCAGCATGAAATGTTCTGTCTAGATGTCACCAGTCCTGCACTGATCCACAGGGAGTCAAGCCATATACAGCTGGGAACCGAACACATTAGGACTAACTTCCATGCATAGGGTCAGCTTGTAAATATTTACACAGGCTGTAATGGACTGGTTTTTCTTTTTTTTTCAACTCAGGAGTGGGTGCAGTGGAAGATTCCCATATTAAGAGTCCTTAACATGCACATGTATGTATTATATCTGGGCATTGTAAGCGGAATTATTAGGGCTGTGAAGAATCTCTTTTCTTGGAGGCTCATTAAATTCTGTGCTTGAATGTACTTTGAATGTAGTGAACATCTTCACTAGGTGGGTCAGGACACAGAGGTGGGTCACACACACCCCAACCCTAGATGGATTCACTGTCACCTTGTGTCAAGTCTCCAGCCTATATATGGCAGTAGCCAAGGCTTGGCATCCTAGTTGAGGTCAAGCCCCCGTGAAACTTTGGAGAGGTTGTTTTCACCAAGCCTCCCCCCCAGCCTTTAATAGGTCCTTTGGTCTCTCCCCCACTTTATTTATTACAGTATTTATAGAAATACTCATAGAGAGTGCAATCCTAAACTGGAGTTAGGCCAGCATAAGCTAAACCAGCAAAGTTTGGCCAGCACAAGGGCCACCGTAAAGCCCGTTTGGACCACCCTCTGAGTCAGGGAGGATGGCTCATGTCTGTGTGCTGGCCTCTCTGAGAGTGGTCCAAACATTCTTTACGGTGTCCCTTGTGCCAGCCAAATTTAGCTGGCTAATCTTATGCTGGCCTAACTCAGTTTAGGATTACGCCCTCAAGGTAGTTGACAATGCTGACCATAACCCCTCTTTTTTTACTTTGTAACACTTTTACAAGTGTTATTCTACTAGAGCAGTGCTTCCAGGGGCAATCCTGGAGGGGGTCATCGCCCGGGGCACACCTCCAGGGATGTGCTCCCCAAAGCCTTGCATGGCTTCAAAGAGCTGTCCGCCCCTCCAAGAAGCAGTGGGCGGCCCTTCCAAGTGCGCCTGGCTGCTCCAGCAAGCGGCTTCAGGACTACTTATCAGAGTGGTCAGGCGCACCCGCTGGTCGCTCCAAGAATCAGGCACAAAGCTGCTTGTCGGAGTGGCCAGACCAGCTCTGAAGGGCTGCCTGCCCAGTGATGTCATGCACCCACAACGCACCACTACGTGCGTACCGGTTCCTAGAAGTTGAGCTGGCCCCGCCCACTCGAAGCTGGCCCTGTCGGCTGGTTGGCTCAGCAGCTGCGCATGCGTACTGCACGCCCGCAGCCGTTGCCTGCACTTTCTGTGAGGAGGCAGGCAGGCAGGCAGGCAGTGTGGTGGCGGCATCATGACATCACTTCTGGCTATGACCTTACTTCCTGCCACGACATCACTTCCAGCTTATGACGTCACTTCCAGTGGGCAGACCCTGACAAGTGCCAATCAAAAGTGAGTACCTGTTCCTAAATCATTTGGATGACACCACTGTGCCTGCCCCTCCTTGGAGCCGCACCGGGTCACTCCAGGAATTGGCTTCTGCCATGGGAGCGATTTCACACTCCGACTCTGTGGCAGGCAGTGTTGCTGCCCACCCAAGACCAGTGTCCAGGGCATTTGCACCCTTTGTCCCCCCCCTCAGAACTGCCATTGAGTGGTTCCCAAACTTTTTAGCATTGGGACCCACTTTTTAAAATGCCAATCAATTGCAACCCACATAGCTTTACTAGACCGAAAATGATGTTGAAAGAAATTTTTGTATTGATAGTTATTAAGAAAAATTATTAATATGAATCAGGACCCTACTAGAGACCTTACATATAGTATGTGCGTGTAGACATTTGCTAGACTCTCCCTAGAAATGGTGCTCAAGGATTTCCCCCCCCCCAAACGCTTTTTTCAGGCATTTCAGGGCACTCAGAAAGCTGAACCGGAGAGCAAGATGTGCAGTTAAGGACTTCCAAGCCAGGTAAAAGGCTGGCTTCACTATGCCAACCACTAAAGAAAATGGGAAAATCTGACATTTTAATTTGGGGGTATGAAGACTAACATCAGGCCATGGGCCCATCTACTGTAATCCAGCCTCCTGTATCTCACAGTGGCCCCCCAGATGTCTCAGAGAGCACACAAGACAACAAGATGCCTGCATCCTGTTGCCACACCCATGCACCTGGCATTCTGAGTTAGCCTGCTTCTAAAACATACCCATCATGGCCTGTAGCTTATGCTGGACTTTTCCTTCAGCAATCCCCTTTTAAAGCAGTTTTTAAAGGTACCCAGGCCAGACCACTTCCTGTGGCAAAGAGTTCCATGGATTAATAACCTGCTGTGTAAAAAATTATTTTCTTTTATCTCAACCCAGAGTTTGGAAAACAAAACACAGTACTAGAGCAATTGTCATCCTGGCTGCATGGCTCTTGTGCTTTCCAAGTGTCCACAGGCAGCTGCACATCTCATCCCATAGCGCAATCCTGACCAACCTTTCAGCACCAGGGCAAGGGCAATGCAGCTCTGACATAAGGGAACAAACATTCCCTTACCTTGAGGGGGTCTCCGTCACTACTACTCCACTGCAGAATGCAGCACATGCCCCATTGTTGGCTAGGATTTCGCCCCTTGGCTGGTTCTCAAGATGCCAGCTGTCTCCTCCACATATGCCAGTCTATGGCACGTCCAGACCTGGGCTGATCCTACTTAGCTTTCTTCAGGCAAGGCTCAACTGCTTGTCTGTTCTCCCATATCACAGCACACCCTCTGGCCCTCACCTTGCCCACTCTCGCTCTTCTTTTCAAAATGGAGCACCCACAGCCATCATGTCGCTCTCTGCTCCTTCTCTCTTTCCTAGTGGCCTGGAAGGAAAGGAGGGTTCCCCCACCCCAATGCAACAGTAGCACATGCTGATCGGAGACCGTCAGGCAGGGATCACGGCTGCTCACCTGGCCCCCCTCTCATACACAAGCTCTGGGAGGTGGTCCGTATGTTGCAGTTTGGAGCTGGGGGTGGTTCCTGGTTATTGGAAGGCCACTGCTCTGAAAGCATCATGTCCTGTTGGACTGCGGCCTGGGCAAGAGGCCTGCAAGTTTCAGAGTCTGGACATGGACAAGTCTAAGAGATCATGGTATTACTTATGAGTAAGTCCCATGGAACTCATAGGACAACTTCCAAGTAAAGCTAGGTACACCCCAGCTTACTCCCATGAAAATGTAAACTTTGCCACCCACACGTATGCATGTTTACTGGGAAGTAAGCCCAACTGGGTTAAATGGGGTCCATCCCCCCAGTATTCCATAGAACTAATGGGTTCTATGCCATAGAACTATGGGAAGTCTAGGGTTACCGGATGCAAACCGGGATAGTGTGCTTATACCTTTAACCATTGTGTAGAAGAGAATATGGGCAGGTTCAAATTCTTAGGACTCCACTGAATATTGTAGCCTTTATGTCTGGGAAAACAATCCTAGGATCATGCTTTACTTATGAGTAAGTCCCATTGAACTCATGGGGCAACCTAGCTGTTAGCGAGGTCTGTGAATTGTCCACTTGCAGCAGGACTCTTTTGGATTAACACCCAGTGAGAAAGGAGGTGAGAAAGGGTGGGCTGGACCTCCTGGCTGGGCGATTGGGTGGGGAGGGGCCAGCTGGAGGTGAGACTCACTTCCTGGCCTCAATAGGGAAGGGCTCTTCTTGCAGGTATATAAGGGCTGGCTGGAAGACTCCCAGCATGGAGCATCTCAGGTTAGTTGGGGAGAGGGGTGTTAAAAAAAGGGCAGCAGTGTGTGGTTTCAGTTGTGTTTTCTGATGTGCTTCCTCCTGGGGGAGAGGGGAGCCTGCTCCATGGGGGTGACTTGGCTCTGCTTTTGTCTGCTGCTAAGAATGCTAGATTACCTTGCCCAGGATAGAGAGTGAACTGTGCCTCTCCTAGACTTACAGGGTAGAGAACCTGGGTGGTGTGTTCCTGGGTGCCCCAATGGTGCAGGTTCAAAGGTCTGTTAACAGGACCTGCTCTTACTTGTTCATAGTGGGAGTCTGGCTGGATCAAATGCAGTGCACTGCTAGTCTGCTGCTGAAAAGGATCACTGCTGCCTTGTGGCATAGCATGACTCCTGCTCTGGCTTGGGGTCTACTGTGTTAAATGGCTCTGCTACTTGCTAACTGTGGGGGTGCTAGGACCATGGAGGAATCTGGGACAATTGGGAAACAAGAGAGTTACTGTTGCATCACTTGCCTTAGATAAATGGGTTTGTCTTGCTTCTTATGTTGGAATAACTTCCTCTAGGACTAGAGAAATACTGAAGTTGGGAGGCTTCCTGAGTCTAATCCTAGCCCTTTGCTCAGTGTGACTAATTGCTACAGTATCCTAGCTGGGTGGCTTTCAGTCTTTCCAAAGGGGAAGTCTCCAGGAAGGTAGACTGCTCTAGTGCTGGGAAGCTCTTCCTCTTTTGCATGTGCTTGCTTAGGGTCATCGGATGCAAACTGGGACAGTGTGCCTATACCTTTAACCATTGTATAGAAGAGGGACTTTGACAGGTGCAGCAGCTGTTGAAACCCTCCCATGATGAGCTGCACCTGCCCAAATTCTCTTCTACACAATGGTTAAAGGTACAGGCACACTATCCCGGTTTGCATCTGGTAACCCTAGACTTCCCATAGTTCTATGGCATAGAACCCATTAGTTCTATGGCTGCATTTGGGGGGGGGGTTTACTTGTTTGTATTTTTCATGATTTTATTCAGTGGAGGGTGGTATGCGTAGTTCTTGTCCTCACAACAACCCTGTAAGACTAAGAGAGAGTCACTGGCCTAAAGTCACCCAGGAAGCTTCATGGTTGAGTGGGAATTGGACCCTGGATTTTCCATGCAAAATCCAATTCCAGACCCATATCCTTGCTCCTCTAGATATTTGAAGATGCCTCTCTTATCTACATAGGCCTCTCTTCTCCAGGATAAACATGCTAAACTATTAACAATTCGTCCTTGGAGTTGCTTTCAGACCCTAGACGCCTTAGCACTTGTTCCAGCTTACCAATATTCTCCCTAAAATATGGTGGTTTACTAGTAGAGGAAATTGGGGGTAATGTTGTGTTCTAGGTCCTCTTTTTGCTGCAGAGTGGTTGCTTCATCATTTAACTTGATCCCTTGGCATGAAAGCTTGGCTCTTGTAAGATCCTAGGAGGACTGCCCTTGGCTTGTTTAAAGCCAGCTTTTGTCTCTCAAGAAGAGACCCTTCCAGACAAATTTTAGGCATTTGGAGGCTGAACCTGAATGTTCCCAGGATAGCGTTGTCTTCTGCTGAGTGGGGTTACTGGCTATTATTAAAGATAGTGGCCCCCAGGATTTTGGTTTGAGAAGTCTAGGATAATGCTGGGGATTGAACCTGAAACTCTGCACACTAAAGAGGTTCTACTGCTGAACTATAAGCAGTGCATGCTGTATGCATTCTCAGTGCATGCTTGATGGGTGATGGGTCTTTGCCAAATCACTGGGCTTTAGCCTCTTAATTGGGCGGGGTTGAGGCTGCAGGCCAAAAGCTTCCCCCCCCCATGCCTTGTGATGTGCCAACTTCTATGCTTCCTGCTCCCTGGGTTGGAAGATGGAGCAACAGAGGAAGTGTGGAGAAGGAAGGCTGGGCTAGAATGTCTCTAGCCTACCATTTCTCTCCTCCTGATGTCCACTGCTGCTCTGTCCCCTTACTTTCTGATCTGGACAGCTGGAGCTTGGTGGGTGGACAGAGGTGGGTTTCTCCTGTGTTGCGTTTCTCCTGTGTTCATCTGTTGCCTGTGAGCATGTCTGGCGTGCCTCCCCCCCCCTTGTTGCTCCTTTAAAGTGCTTTGACCATAGTGATCATGTGTGGTGCTCATGTTAAGGGCCAGGGCATGGCCTGACCTTGGCCAGCTGGGCTTGGGGAGTGGTGGAGCAAGGGGCATGGTGTGGTTTCTCAATGCATGTGTCGCATTGCCCTTGGAAGTGAGGAGCCTGCTAGTGTGGGATGCCAGTAGGGCAGGAGGGATTGCTAGCAAAGAGGACTAATGACTGTTGCTCTCTTCTCTTTCCAGTGTGGGCCCTTCTTGCTCTCCCAGCCATAATCCTCTTTGTGGCCATTGATTGTGGCTTAAGCTATGGCATATTCTCGTGGCCGAGCCCGCCTTTGGTGGGAACCCCGGAATCGGAGACTGGACCGGCTCAACTTCCTGATGCCGGCTATCCCCCTTACAACTGTGTTGGAATATCCTCCCGACTACTATTGCATTGATGCCCCACCACCCCCCTATAGTCTTGTGAGCCCTTTTGGCCGCATGGGTGTCTCTCGCGACTCATTCATCCCTCCTGTTTTCCTACTGAGTCCCGAGGATGCTGACGATGAAGATGGTGAGGCTCAACCCAGTTCTCCTCGCCGTTGGCACTCGGAGCCTGCTTTGGCAGTGGGAGGCCCGTTGCTGTCTTGGCCACGCGGCTCGAGCTCGGCTCTGTCTCTCTCGGATTATGAATCTCGTGGTGCCAGGCCTCGGACATCTGCTTCGGTGGAACGTGGTCCTCAAAGAGCTGAGGATGCTGAAGAACCTTGTGGTGTCCAGCCTCGACGATCTGCTTCGGTGGGGCTTGGTCCTCGAAGAGACAATACTGTTTCGGCCCCTCCCTATGTTCACCCCCCACCATATAGTGTTGTTGACCCGTATGCTCCTCGGGCTCCATCTGCTGCTCTTGGCAGTCCTCAAGGCCAGCTGGCAGTTCCTGGTGATACTCCTCCAAGAGGCTCTGCCACAGCTTCTCCTGCCTTTCCTCTCAAAGATCCACCATCCTACAACGTGGTTGTTTCTAGCTGCCCCCTGGCTTCAGCTCGTGCTTTGGACCGTCCATCTGCCGCGCAGTCCCAGCTTGCAGCCCCTGGAGCCCCAAAGTCGCCTCCGGGTGCCACTGCTGGTGCTCCTATCTTGGAGTCTGTGATGGAAGCTGAAGAGCTGGATCTGCCTCCGCCTGGGCTCTAGTGACAGAGGTGGCCAGGCCCTCGAGCCCCCAAACTCCATGCTATAACTGTAGTTTTTTTAGGACCATAGAAATGAACTGTTGTGTGATCTTGCTTTTAAGAACGGGTATTAACTAGACTGTGTTAACGATGATGCTCTACTTGCCCAAGGTGTACTTCAGGTTTTTAAGCAAATGATACTGGCATGTTGCAATCAGGTTTGGCATAAAGGGATTGGGACACCGCTATCTACGCAGTAGCTCTATAACTACTTCTGGGAAGCAAGCAACCATTGCGTCTTCTATAACAGAATGGGGCTGTGCTGGGATAAAGAGGATTAAATATTAACAGCTTCCCTTGTTGCAGGACAAAATCATCCTCTCCACATTTTTCTGGGACTCCGTGATAAAATGCTTGCCCTTAAATGCACCACTTAATGCAGTCCCCTCTCAAAGCTTTTAACTTGAAGGGGCTTTTAACTCTAACTAGCTCTGTCTCTAAAGGAAAGTATCATATATTATATGGGATTACTTGTTGTCTTCATAATCATGGTGGGTGGAGACAAAACAGATTACTAAAAGATGCATCCCCCCCCTTTATGGACAGAGCCACTTTTAAGCAGCCCGTTAAGACACAGACCACAGACATGGCAAAGCATCGATGCTGTCCCTGAGATGGAGCTTCTTCAATGTTGTTGGTGATGATGTGCCCCAGGACTGTTGACCTGCCATGGGGAACCCCCCATGAAGGCCATGCCTTGTTTTCTCTACTCCTTGGTGAATGTATCCTGGACTGGTTTTTATGAAATCTGTTTTGTGTCTGTCCTGCTTGCAAAAACGTAATGTCTGCCTAAGCCTGGATGCTTGCAGAGTTGCCATTGGTTCCTATGCCATGTGGTACATAAAAAGGCTTTTTAAAAATTTTAATTGACTACCTGTGACTCCCTTTCTGCACATGAGCAAGCAACTTTTGAAAAGCAGACTTCTGGGATGCAAGAAGATGATTTTACTAGACAATTTGCAACATGCATGCTGTGTTTTCAATTGTGTGTATCAATTCAATGTGTGTATCTTGTTCATTCAATAAAATAGTGTGGAGTCTCTTCTTTACCTTGGCCTCTTGCAGTGGTTTGTGCAGTTCTGGGTAGATGACTGTTGGGCTGGCCCTTGACCATTAAAGACTTGGCTAATCTCCAGTAGATGTCTACTCAAATGTCCTGGGCTTCATGCAAGGCAGGAGCAGACTGGAATTACCAGCTGGCTAATGCTGGTTGTGTGTTTCAAGGCGAAGGAGACCAGTGATGAGGTAGAAATGGAGGAGTTGATCCCTTCATTTGTTTACTGCTTTCCCCAGCCAATATTCCAGAAAATTGATAGGCATTCCTAGACCACATCTAGTTCTCCTGCATGAAGAGTTGAAAGCCCTAGAAGCCAGCATGCTAATAGGACTATTGTTGGGGTCAGCTTTAAGCCAATTGGGCCCCTGCACTAGGGTAAAAATAATTTTTATTAAATCATTTCAGTCACTAAAAAGTAGTTTTTGACTAGTTTTTGATGTAGTCCATGCATTTTTGTTTACCCATAAAATTGCATATTGACTGCAGCCATGAAATTAAAAGACGTTTACTTCTTGGGAGGAAAGCTATGGGGAACCTAGACAACTTAATCAAAAGCCAAGACATCACCCTGCCAACAAAGGTTTGCATGGCCAAAGCTATGGTTTTCCTGTAGCGCTGTATGGCTGTGAGAGCTGGACCATACGAAAGGCAAAGTGCCGAAGAATAGATGCTTTTGAATTATGGTCTTGGAGAAGACTCTTGAGAGTCTCCTGGACTGCACAGAGATCTAATCGGTCAATCCTCCAGGAAGTCAAGCCTGATTGCTCCCTGGAAGGACAAATCCTGAAGCTGAAGCTCAAAGAGTTTAGCCACCTCATGAGAAGAGAGGTCTCTGTAGAAAAGATCCTCATGCTGGGAAAGATGGAAGGCAAAAGGAGAAGTGTCACCGAAGCAATGAATATGAAATTGGGTGAACTCCGGAAGCTAGCGGAGGACAGGGAGGCCTGGCGTGCTGTGGTCCATGGGGTCGCGAAGAGTCGGACATGACTTAGCGACTGAACAACAAGCCTACATGTGCTTAGATCACTGGTTCTCAAACTTTTTGGTAGCAGAGCCTACTTTTTAGAATGACAATCTGTCTGGGACCCTCAGAAGTGCCATAATTGTGACACCAGAGCCTGTCACTTTCCTAAGAATGCAGCAATATGTTGGGTTATTTCGCAGCCATTTTCCAATAACAAAGTGAAGCCTATTGTCACAACCTTGGCACAAGCAAAATAACCACATAGCCCTCCCCCTTTCCCAGCATCCTGTCTTCCTATATTTTCAAGATGGCTGCTCTAGGTGTTTTGTGACCCACCTGTAATTGGCCTTTGTCCTGACCCACAGGACAACATTGGTGGGGTCTGACCCACAGTTCGGGAACCACTGGCCTAGATCCATTTTCTCTATTAAAGTGCATTTTGATTGCTTTCTAGTCTACTGTAGAGTTGTAAAGTCTATTTTTAGTTAGATCCCAAATTCTACATACCTTGGCTGTGAATTTGGAGCCCTTTAAAACAGTGGTGGTGGGCACGTGGGGGGGGGAGAGAAGAAAGAAATACTAAGTTTTTCAGGTGCCTGAACTCCTATGTAAAGTAGCCCCTCCTACTTACCTTCAGGCAGTAGTGGGATCTAAATGATTTAGCAAGGGGAACTCACTTTTGATTGGCACTTGTGTCAGGACCTGCCCACCAGAGGGTCCTTACACAACCAGCCACCGGAGGGTCCCGCCACCAGCCAACATTCCAACAAGTGGAACTCCATCACCCTACGTTCCCCCCACGTTCCCCCTATTCATGGCTGCAGAGAAGAGGAGACTATATGTGCCTTTGGGACACATGCCCTTTGGGAATGGTCCTGCCTCAAAAAATGGTTCCAACAGAGCTAGCTTTGCCTCTTGCGCATATAGTCCCACTTGTGGGTAAGGGACATATGGCCAACATTGCTTTGAATCATGCTCTTAGGTTGATGCAAGTCTTAAGTGTAAGCTACCCTTGTTGAACTGGCTGAGGGGGATTGTGGTTCATCGGGGTGGAATTCCAGACTGCCCTGATCTACCTAGCTATTGTCTGCAGGGCTGTGAAATGCATTTCATAAAGTGGGCCAAGTAGCATTGATTATGCCTTCTGTGGGCCAGCAGTGATGACATTAGGCAGGTCATGACCAGAAGTAAGCACTTTTTTTCTCAATTAGGAGCTCATGCGCTGCAAATAGAAAGCACAGCCATGACCCAGTATCTGCTGGGGTTCCATTCTGGCCCCCACTGTGGACACCTGACATGGGATACTGGATGCCTTTTTAAAGATAGGAGAACATCAGTGGTTTTGCTGCAACAAGGGTAAAAAAAAAAGATTTGTTTAATATTCCCCTATCTTTTTAATAGGCATTCGTGGATAACTGAAACAGTGGATACCAGGGCATGCCTGTACGCAAATCTTGATATTTTTACGATATGGGAGAGTCCAATTATCATACTGGCTGCACTTCCAACTGACTCCTCAGCATAGCGCACAGCCGAGAGCAGCTAATGGTGATGATGTTAGAAGAGGCTGGCCCCAGAAACTCTTTATCTGGCCCACAGCCTCTCCCAACATCACCATTAGTTACTCCTGCTCAAACCTGTTCTGGTGGAAATTAAAATGCCTATCAAAATCTTTGTGGTTAGGCACAACATATCAAAGCAGGCTCTAAAATACCTGTTCCTTGGTTCTTATGTTCCGAGCCCCTCTTGGCCTGGGGGCTTCATGTTAGAAATCAAATAGTTCACATGGTAACTGTGCCTATAGATTCTGCAGCAGTGCTGCCTGTAGTCCCAGCTGAGGTTTTGTGAATGTCCTTTGACTGAAAAGCAGCTTATAGATACTAACAACATACCAAATTGTTGTGTCATTAACCAGAGTTAGTGCTGGAGGGAATTTTGCCACTTTCTCACTCCCAGGATGTTGCTGAGTTCTACAGTTGGCTCCCCACATCTTGTTATAACATAAAATGTATAAAAAATATTGATATACTACTTTTCAACAAAAAAGTTCAAAACAGATTACTTGTACAAATCGAATTGCCTGCACTCTACAAGAAAAACAGTTAAAGAATTCAGGTAGTTTCACCCTCTATTTCATTTGCCTTAAAGATCTACTAGATAGGAAGCAAACAGCATTACATGTGAAGATTGACAGTTGCATGGAAATTAGTATTATCACCAGCACGTGACTTGTGCTGTTGAGGACACAGGAGCAGGAGCTAGGAAAAAAATTGGCAACCCAAGATATTGCTGCTGCTAAGTGAGAAACAGAAGCTGGGACAGATGTGTGATCGCTCCCAAGTTTACAGAAATCAAGTATAGAGCAATCCCATTATACGTGCACATGTGAATGGACTTCGGCATACATGGCTGTCATGTTTTTTTCTTGAAGCAGAGCACTAGTCCTGTTCCTTCGTACAGTCCTATCTCCCAGGACAGGGGTCTCCAGTACGAGAGACACACGGCATATTTTACAGATTTTTTTGTGGGATGAAAAAAAAATCAGTTTTTATAAACGAATGGAATTTTAATGAATGAATATGTTTCATTTGGACCTTTTCTACAGTCAGCATGATATGATTCAGAACAAAAGATAAATGTGATATTCACAAAGAAACAATGCCCTGCTTAAACTGAGAAATGATATATAATTTAAAATGTCAAATATTTTGAGTCACTCGAGACAATCTTTTGGCGGGCTGGATGTGGCCCCGGGCTGTAGTTTAGAGAACCTGTCCCAGGAATTACATTCTCTTCTCATTCCTATGTAGCATATGGGTGCATCTTTCTCCAGCAAGGAGATGGAGGGGGAAACGCTCTGCCTGTTGAATGTCTGCCTAATAGATCATTCTCAATGAATATTGTGAAACTTTCAAATGAGTGTAAGCTGGGCCACCCAAGGCCATGCACGTTTACTCAAACCTAAGTCCTAAAGGGATCGCTCCCCGAGTGCTTTATACGCACATAGGAGTCAGGCTCTCCTGAACATTGTACCGCTTATGTCCAGGAAGACATGCTGAAGAACAGGCTGTTACTTATGAGTAAGTGTCATAGACGTCAATGGGCAACTTCTGAGTAAACCTAGATAAGCCCCGGCTGTCTGTTATTGTCCTTGTCTGTTAATTGTCCAATTGCAGGACGACTCTTCGGGGCTCACACCCAGCGGGGAGGTGGGAAGGGACTGGGTGGGATCGGGGCCTCAGGGAAGATTTCAGGAAGTATATAAGGACTGGTCGGCAGGCCCTCCTGTATAGAGCATCTAAGTCTAGTCTTCTGGGGGAGGGGGTGGTTTTCCTGATGGTGTTCCACCTCGGGGGAGCCAGACCCCGGCGGTCGGCTTGGCTGAGCTGCTATGGACCGCCTGGGTCATGACCGAGGGCGGGGAGTGCCGCTCCTGGATTTCTGGGGTGGAGAATCCCTCTGAAGCGCTTCCGTGCCCGAAGCCCCTCGACGGTGCGGACGCGCAGTTCTTTTGCGGGACTTGCAGCGCCCCCTACTGCTGCTCCTCGGAAACGGCCAGGCTGGATCGAACGCAGTGCCCCGCCAGTCAGCGTGCGGGAAAGATCTCCCCTGCCCCACGGCGAAGAACGACTCCTGCTCAGGATGATCCACCGTGTAAGTTGGCTTTGATGTCTCCTAAACGCTGGCCGGCTTAGCGGGGATTTGGACAATAGAGAAATCTCTTGCACGTTTAGCTCAATGCTTCTAGGTCGTTCTGTCCTGCCTATCAAGTTGGAATAATGTCCCTTCCCCAAAAGAGACTTCTTGCGTTGGAAGAGCAGTTGCCTTGGCCTCTTTCTCAGTGTAGACAATTGCTACAGCATCCCAGCTTGATGGCTGGCTTCCCGTAGAAAACCTCCTGTGAGGTTGACTGCTCCTGTGCTGGGAAGCTCTTCCTCTTCCACATGCAGTGGCGTTTCTACAGGGATGGCAAAGCTCTAAGTTTTGCAAGAAGCCTTACCTTGCAGTGGAAATCACTCCTCTCCTGCACAGTTCTAGCCAATCCTCACAGGGAACAGCAACATCTTGGCGTTGCTTACTGGCTACAGCAGCAAGGGAGAGGCGGGATTTACATGACAGGGTAAGGCTTCCTGCAAAACTTAGAGCTTTGCCATCCCTGTAGAAATGCCTCTGTCCACATGTGTAGCCCAAGCTTGATTCCCTGTAGTTTCGACCCATTGGTCCCCAGAAGCCATATACACTCCTCTGTGATGGCCCTTCAGATACTTGAAGATGCTTTCATTTCTCTTTGCATGGCAGATGAATAACAATAGTCCTCAGTGCATGTTCTTGACAGCACAAGAGCGATGGGTCTTCCCAAATCCGTGGGCTTGAAACTCTGAATTGAGGTAGAGTTGAGGTAGTGTGTCAAAAGCTGCCCCTCCCCAATGCCTTGTGATGTGCCATCTCCTGCCTTGGAAAAAGAGTGGATTCTCAATGCATATGTAGTGTTGCCAGCTGAAAGGATTTTGCTGCCTTGGGATAGACAGAGCAAAGGGCAGGAGCTGCAGGGATGGCAAGCAAAACTCCTTTCAGGTGGCAACACTACATATGCATTGAGAATCCACTCTTTTTCCAAGGCAGCTTTCAATCACCCCCACACCCCAACTGGCCCAGGTTAGACAGTGCCTCCTGCCCTTTTAACACAATTGCCACACAGTGATCACTCAACTAAACCTTGCTTGAAGAATGGTGGACTAATGACAGCTGTTCTCTTCTCTTCCCAGACTTGGAACTCGTAATTCTGACAGTCTTGGCCATAATTCTCCTTGTGCTTGTTGGTTATCTCTTAAGATACGGTGTCCTCTATGCTCGCAGGCGATTCCGCCGTCAGCAGGAATCCCAGAATCCAAACTGGAATGACTTTGAGCTGCAAACTATCTATACTCCACCTGTGTTTGATCATCCTCACTCTTACCATGCTGATGAACCACGCTATACAGAGGCCCCACAGGGCCCCAGGGTTTTGTCTCCCACCTCAAATGTTCCTCCTGTTGCACAGTCTGGTTGGGGGAATGCTGGCTATCAAGAGGATGAGACTCAACCCCGTCACCCCTCCAAGCCTGCTTGGACCACAGGTGGCCTGTCTCCATCTCAGGCATGTGTCTCAAGACTGATACTGTCACCCTCTGATGCTGAAGAATCTCATGGTGCCAGGCCTTGGACATCTGCTTTGGCAGGATGTGGTCCTCCACGAGACTGTAATGGCCCCCCACCATATAACGCTGAAGACCCATATTATCCTCGTCCTCCGGCTACTCATCGGGGCAATCCTTGGTCTTGGTCTGCTACTCAGGGCAATTCTCGAGGCAGGCTGGTGGATCTCACTGATGTTCTTCCAAGGCACTCTGCCATGGCTTCTCCTACCCCTGCTCCTGAAGATCCACCACCTGATAGTGTTGCCATTTCTCATGGCCTTGAGGTTTTGCCTCATGCTTTGGACTGTCCACTTGCTGTGCAGTTCCAGCATACAACCCCGAGAGCTGAAGACGATGAGATGATCACTGTGTCTCTACCAGCTCTCCCGGGTGCAAGTCCTGTTGATTCTGTCTTTGAGCCTGTGATGAAAGTGAACAAGCTCAATCTGCCCATAACTAGACTCTAGGCAATGATACTTGAGGGGTTGGGTTAAATGTTGGGTTCACAGTTGGATACACAGTTGGGTTCATGTTGTGGAGGACTGACATGGCTAGATACATATGCCCCTGAACTCTATGCAATTTTATTATATCTTGTTTTTGGAATCAAAGGAATGAATGGACTGTATGGGATCCTGTTTTTAAGAATGTGTATTATTAACTAGTCTGCTTTTAATTGTGATTCTCTACTTGCCAAAGGGGTACTTCAGGTTTTTAGTGAATGATACTGGCACATTGTGATTAGGATTGGCATAAAGGGATTATGACTCCACCCCATCAATGCAGTACAACCCATTTAGGGAGGCAAGGTCAATTGTGTATCAATTGCGTATCCAAAGGAGCTCTTCTGGGGAAAGGAGGTGGAAAACTGATTCTCTTACCTTCTCAATGCTGGACAAAATCATCCTATGCCCTTCTCCACAATTTTTTTTTCCTTGGACTCCCTGATAAATGCTTGCCCTTAAATGCACCACTTCATGCAATCCCCTCAAAGCAATACTCTAAGGGGCTTTTAACTCTTAACTAGAAAGCTCTGTCCCTAAGGGAAAGTAGCATCTATGACTTGTTGCCTTTACAATCCTACAGGGTAGAGACAAAACGGATAACAAAAGGATGCATTTCCCCCCTTATGGACAGAGCCAGTTTGACACAGACCACAGACCTGACTTGGCAAAGCATAGATGCTGTCCTGGAAATGGAGCTTCTTCAATGTTGTTGGTGAGAACATGTCCCAGTACTGTTGACCTGCCAGGGGGAAGCCCCTATGAAGGCCATGCCTTGGTCTCTCTACTCCTTGGTGAATGGATTTTGGTGATTGGTTTTTATGACATTTGTGTTGATTTGTCCTGCTTGCAGTGTAATGTCTGCCTAAGCCTGGATGTTTTGCAGAGTTGCCATTGGTTGCTATGCCATGTGGTACACAAAAAGGCTTTTTAAACCTTTTAATTGACTACTTGTGTGACTCCCTCTCTGCACACAAGCAAGCAGCTGTGTATCCCTTTTAAAAGGCAGACTTTTGGGATGCAAGGAACAAACTTTCATAGTCAATTTGTAAACTGCATACTGTTTCCAAAGTTTTCAATTGTGTGTATTGATTCAATGTGTGTATCTAATTCCTTCAATAAAACAGTGTTGAGTCTCTTCTTTATCTTGGCTTCTTGCTGGTTCAGTTCTGAGTAGATGAGTGTTTGGCTAGTCCTTGATGAGGGAAGCCTTGGTTAGTCTCCAGGAGCTCTCCACTCCAGTGTTTTGAGCTTCATGCAAGGCAGGAGCAGACTGGAATTACCAGTTAATATGCTGGTTGCAGTGTCATCAGTGATGCAGGCCATGCTAAGTGACATGCTTAGGGTGTGGGTGAAACAACTACTGGCCAAAACAATCTTAACATAGTACTGTTATATTAAATTGTTCAATGGGTAACCTTATGCAGAATGCAATGAAACAAACCATATTAAAATACCTGTATTCTATCAAGGGACGTGGTGGCGCAGCGAGTTAATCCGCTGTCGCTGGGCTTTCAACCGCAAGGTTGGGAGTTCGAGACTGCGTGACGGAGTGAGCTCCCGTTGCTTGTCCCAGCTCCTGCCAACCTAACAGTTCGAAAGCACCTAAAAAATGCAAGTAGATAAATAGGAACCACTTTGGTGGGAAGGTAACGGCGTTCCGTGCGCTACGGCGTAGAATCATGCTGGCCACCATGATCGGACAAAAACGCCGGCTCACAGGCTTTGAAACGGAGATGAGCACCGCCCCCTACAGTCGGTCACGACTAGACCATTCGGTCGTGGGGAAACCTTTACCTTTACCTTTATTCTATCAAGAGTTACAGCCAAATAACCAGAAAAGGAAAACACAAAGTAGTCTGCAAAGTAGAAGTCCATAACTCACACAACTGAATAAGGCTGCATTCTTATCCAACCTTATGTAGGAGTAAGCCTATTGACTATAATGGGACTTACTAAGTAACCATGCTTAGGATCGGGCTCTGAGTTCTGGTATTAGGTCTGACACATAGAAATGAGAGCTGATTCATACTGATGCCTTATTGGTTCTGTACTGTGTCATAACACTGGTTCTGAGAGCCAATCAGTCTCATTGCTCAGTTTTGAGTTAAGGAAATGTACTTTTTGTTGTATGTGGTAGTTGTGTTCTCCTTGGCTATAATGTTTAGTAGAATATAGAAATTTCCAGGCATTATGCATTAAATTGCTTATCAAATATAATATAACTTGATCTTTTTGAATACCATCATGTCACTATTTTAACAGATAGTGGTATGTCGCACACACCCTAGTGCCTCCCCTGGCACAGTCCAATCACCCCTTAAGACATCACTGCTGCCTCTGATTAGGGTTACCAGATACACAGTGGGACAGAGTGCCTGTACCTTTGATCATTGTATAGAAGAGGCAATTTGGGCAGGTGCAGCTCATCATGGAAGGGTTTCAACAGCTGCACCTGCTCAAATTTCCCCCCTCCTATCCAATGGTTAAAGGTATAAGCACTCTGCCCCAGTTTATATCTGGTAACCCTATCTATGATACACATTTAAATCAAAATAGACCTAATTCCTTGGGGTAAGCCACCTATGTCCAACATCAGTTTCAATTATGCTCCTTGGTTGATGCAAGCTATATGCTACATAATACTTTTTGAACTGATCGAGAGGGATCATGGTTCAGCAGGGTGGAATTCAGGCTTGGCCTGTCCTAGCTAGTTGTCATCTGCAGGAACTCTAAATGTCTATTTCAAGAAATGGAAATAAAACCAAAATTCTTATGAAAATTCAGTGTAGCAGCAAGGTGTTCTGGGGGTGTGGCAGGTGAGGCAGAATTACTTTATTGTAGTTCTTCTGCAGTGGCTGTGATCCTGCAAACACTTACAACCCATGGCCTTCAGCTGTAGAGGAATTGTGGCACTTTTCAAAGAACTACGAAAGAGCAGTTGCTGCTGTGTTGACAGGCATACTGTATCAAACGAGGCTCTGGACTACCTATCTTTGGTTCTTATGTTGCTTTGCTATTTGGAAATCAAATAGTTTACATGAGAATTGTGCATATAGATTCTGAAGAGTTTTTGAGCCCCAGCAGAGTTTTTGTGAACCTCTTTATCTGAAAATCAGTTCATATAGACACCAACAAAATATCCAGTTTTTATGCCACTGCCAACACAAGCCTTTGTATGTCTACTCTAAAGTAAATCCCATTATGTTTAATGAGACTTGCTCCTAGGAAAGCGTGTGCAGGATTGCTGCATAAGTGGAGTTATTGCTGGAAGGAATTTTGCATTTTCTCTTTCCTGGGATCTTGCGGAGTTCTTCAGTTGTCTCCCTGCCGCTTAGGGGCACTCTTGACTTACACCAATCCAGCTACTTGCACTCGACAGACAAGAAATCCCCAAGAAGACCAGTTAAACAGTGCAAGTGGTTCCATTTGCTATTCCTCTTGCTTTAAAGACCCACTAGAGGGGTAGCCTTAATCCCTTAGAAGGAATCCCTTAGAAGAATCCCTTAGAAGAAATGGAGTAGCCTTCATCATGAACAAGAGAGT
>JAJKFI010000240.1:435091-445633 GCA_029204185.1 Lerista edwardsae | reverse complement strand
GGGTCGCGAAGAGTCGGACACGACTTAGCGACTGAACAACAACAGAGGGGTAGCCAACTACATGTGACGGCTGAAGGGTGTTTAGTGCCTGCAAATGTCTTGCACTGCTGAAGGAGCAGGAGCTAGCAAAAAAATTGGCAACCCAAGAAATTAGCATTATCACCTGCAGATGTCTTATGCTGTTGCACAGCATAGCTCCTGCACAGGAACACGAACTAAGAAAAAAATTGGCAACCCAAGACATTGCTGCTGCTAAGTGAGAAACAAGGATGTGTGGTCGTCCCCACGTTTATAGTAATCAAATGTAGAGCAATCCCATGATACATGCATGTGTGACTAGAACTCAACATATAGGGCTGCTGTCATCCTTTTTTTTCTGGCAGCAGAGTATTTATATTCCAGAGGTTCTCTTGCAGCTTATGGGTAGGGCTACCAGATACAAATGGGGCCAGGGTGCCTATACCATTAACCATTGTACAGAGGGAATTGTGGCAGGTGCAGCTGTTGAAGCCCTTCCATGATGAGCTGCACCTGCCCAAACTCCCTCTTCTGTGCAATGATTAAAGATAGAGGCACACTGCCAGCCATTATCTGGCAACCCTACTTATGGGTGCATCTTTCTCCATCTAGGGGATGGAAGGGGGAAAGCTCTGCCTGTTGAATGTCTGCCTAATAAATCGCGCTCAATAAATATACACTTACAAGTAAATAGAAACCGTGCCACCCAGGCCCATGCATATTTACTCAGAAGTAAGCCCAACTCTATGTAATAGGGCTCACTCTCTACACACATTTCGCAATAAGGCTCCCCTGAACATTGTAACGTTCCTGGACGTTAAAATTGCAACGTCCAGAAAAATACGCAGAGGATCAGGATATTGTTTACTAGTAAGTCCCATGAAACTCATGGGGCAAGCGCTGAGTAAACCTAGATAAGCCCCCGCTGTTCGCGCGGTCCATTTGCAGCGCGACTCATCGGGACTCACCCCCCACCCCGCGGGGAGGGGAGGGGAGGGGAGAAGGGTGGGGATCGGGCCGGGTCAGCTGGAGGGGAGACGCCCTTCCTGGCCTCGTTAGGGAGGGGTGCTTGTAGGTATATAAGGTATGGGTTGGGAGGACTTGCGCATAGAGTAGGTTAGGTAGTCTTCTTGTGTAGGGGGTTTTTTTTAAGGGGAGGGGTAGGTTAGTTAGGTGGGAGGGTGACGCTTTTAGGGGTGTTTTCCTGATGTTTTTCCTCCCCAGGGGAGCCAGACCCCTGGGGTCGAATTGGCTGTGGTTCCATCTACTGCTATGGACCGCCTTGGTCACGACCGAGGGCGAGGAGTGCTGCTCCTGGATTTCTGGGAAGGGGGATCCGGCTGGACCCTTCCCGTGTCCGGGGCCCGGGGACGACGCGGACGCGCAGTTCTGTTGCGGGACTTGCAGCGCCCCCTTCTGCTGCTCCTCGGAAGCGGCCCGGCTGGATCAAGCGCAGTGCCCCACTAGTCAGCAGACTAGAAAGACCTCCGTTGCCTCGCGGCCTAGGGCGGCTTCGACTCATGGTCTACCGGGTACGTTGGCTCTGCAGGCCCGTAATTGCTGGGGAGCTTAATGTGGTTTCGGGCCATGGACAAATGAGGGACTCCTGGGAACCTTGAAAATCGCTGCCGCATCTCTTGCACACTTGGCTAAATGCCTCTAGGTGGTTTGAGATGGAGTAATTCGGGGTCGTCCCGTCCTCCCCCAGTACTTCAGTTAAAAGTAGGATTGCCAACTGGGACAGAGTGCCTCTCCCTTTAACCATCGTATAGAAGAGGGAGTTTGGACAGGTTCTGCTCAACCTGGAAGGGTTTCAAAAGCTGCACCTGTCCAAATTTCCTCTTCTGTACCATGGTTAAAGGTAGAGGCACTCTGCCCCAGTTTATCTCTGGTATCGACCTAGTTAGGAGGGCTGTTTCTGGAGTCAAACACCTTGCTCAGGGTGGATTGCTACAGCATCTCAGCTGCATGGTTGGCTATCCTCCAAAGGGGAAATCTCCAGTGAGGTAGACTGCTCCTGTGCTGGGAAGCTTTCTCCTCCACATGTATAGCCCAAGATTACTTCCCTTTAGTTTCAGCCTGTTAGTTCTAGCCCTGAAAGCTCCCCTGCTGCTCTGTGATGGCCATTTAGATACTTGGTGATGGCTGTCATGTCTTCTCTTAGCCATCTCTTCTGCAGACTAAGCATGCCAAGCTCTGTTAATATAACTGTTTCCTAGGACTTGATTGCAGACCCTTCATCCTCTTTGTCTTGCTGTACCAGCATCCCAATATCTGTCCTAAAATTTTGGTGTAATAGTGGAGGGGTACCTTTCTGTTCTGAGCCCTTCCCTGTTGGATCTTTCCACTGCAGAGTCACAGCTCAATGATTTAACTTGATTCCTTTGTATGGTCTAGCTTTGCCTAGTTGGGCTTGCAGGGTGGTGGTGATTGAAAAAGGCAGTGGCTGATGCATGTGTCCTGTTGCCCCCTGAAAGTGAGGTGCTTGCTGGTGTGAGATGGAAAGGGCAAAGGGTAGAAGTTGGAGGGCTGACAAGGAGGCAAACAAGTGCTACTAATGACTGTTGTTTTCTTCTCTTTGCAGTGTGGGCCATTGTAGTGGTTGTGATCGTGGCTGTGATTCTCATTGTTCCCTTTGGATGTGCCTTGAGCTATGCCCTCCAATATGCTTACAGACAACTCCGCCGTTGGTGGGCATCCCAAAATGGGAACCAAGCAAACATCCCCCAGCCACCACCCCGCCGTCCATCAATGTCAGATCTTTTTGCCGCTCTCGCTGTTGGCCCACCGCCCTATGACGTTGTGTGCCCTCACGGCCGCACAGACTTGCCTCCAACCACCACCGGTCTTTCTGCTGAAGAATTGGGACAGGCAAACATTGGCTATCAAGGGGATGAGGCTCAACCTGTGGCATCGGGACAACCATCTCCAAGTCGGGCATGTGCCTCTATCACGGTCCAACCATCTTCTGCTGCTGAAGGCTCTCTTGGCCCCAGGCGTCGCCGATCTGCTTCAGTGGGGAATGCCGGAGACGACTCTGCTTTTGGTGATGACCCTCCATCCTATGGTTCTTGGGCTCTGGCTTCTGTGTGGGCTCTGGCTACTCTTCGGGGCAATCCTTGGGTTCGGTATCCTGCTCGAGGCAATCGTCGAGGCCTGCAGGTGGATCTCAGTGATACTTCTCCCAGATGCTCTGATGTGGCTTCTCCTACCCCTGATCCCGAAGAGCTGCCACCACCCTATGAAGTTGCTGTAGCTGGAGGCTTTGAGGTTTTGCCTTGTGCTTTGGAGAGTCTGTCTGTTGTGCAGTTCCGGCGTGCAACCTCTGGAGCTGCTGAGGATGAAGTGGTCTTTGGGTCACGACCAGCTGTTCCAGATGCTGCTGCTGGTGGCCCCATCTCGGAGCCTTAGCCCGAAGCAGAATAGCCTCACCTCTAGCCAGTGACACCTCATGATTCTTGACTGAAATGGCTGGGAAGGTGAGCCCCCTTCCAAAACTCCACAATAATGATTGTCACTTGTTTTTAGGATCAAACTGTATGGAATCATGCTTTTTTAAAAATGTGTATTAGACTTGACTGCTTTTAACTGATGCTCTACTTGTCCAAGGTGTACTTCAGGTTTTTAGCCAACGATATTGGCACAATGTGATAAAGATTGGCCTATAGAGATCATGACACACTCCCTCAGCAGTGTAGTAGTTGGGAGAACCTATTTTAGGAGGCAAGATCATTCTCCATCCACTGTGTTTCTATAACTGAAGGGGGCTGTACTGGGGGAAAAAGGGGTTCAATGCTGGACAAAACCCCTTCTCAATGCTGGGCAAAACCATCCTCAGCCTCTCCTTTTCTGGGACTCAATTATAATGCTTGCCCTTACATGCATCACTTAATGCAGTCCCCTCTCAAAGCAACCCTTGAAGGGGCTTTTAACTTTTTAACTGGCTCTGTCTCTAAAGGGGAGTAGCATCTATGGAGGATTACTTGTTGTCTTCACAATCTCGGTAGGTAAAGACAAAATATAGCAGCAGGGTGGATTTTCTTCCCTTTATGGACAGAGCCAAGTTTCAGCAGCCAGTTTGACACAGACCACAGACTTGACTTGGCAAAGCATTGATGCTGTCCCTGAAATGGAGCTTCTTCAATTTTGTTGCTGACAATGTGCCCCAGTACTGTTGACCCACCATGGGGAAGCCCCCATGAAGGCCATGCCTTGGTATCTCTACTCCTTGGTGAATGTATTTTGGTGATTGGGTTTTATGACATTTGTGTTGATTTGTCCTACTTGCCTAAGCCTTGTTATGCAGAGTGGCCATTGGTTCCTATGCCATGTGGCACAAAAAGGATTTTTAAAACATTTTAATTGACTACTCCTGTGACTCCCTCTGCACACAAGCAAGCAGTTTTTGAAAGGCAGATTTGTGGGATGCAAGAAAACCAGATTCAATGATATTTTTGATTCAATGATATTTGAGATTCAATTTTTAAAATGCATACTATGTTTCCAAGTTTTCAATTTTATGTATTGATTCAATGATATTTGATATTCAATGGTATTTGAGATTCAATTTGTGAAATGCATTCTGTGTTTCCAAAGTTTTCAATTGTGTGTATTGATTCAATGTATCTGATTCATTCAATAAAATAGTGTGGAGTCTCTTCTTTACCTTGGTCTCTTGCAGTGATTTGTGCAGTTCTGGGTAGATGAGTGTTTGGCTGGTCCTTGGCCATGAAAGCTTAGCTAATTTCTAGTAACTGTCTACTTGAGTGTCTTGGGCTTTATGCTAGGCACAAGCAGACTGGAATTGCCTGTTGAGCTGGTGAATGCTGGTTTTGTGTGTGTGCGCGAGGCAAAGGAGACCAGTGCCTTCTCAGGGAAAGGAAGTTGGGTGGATAGGAATAGGGGAGTCACAACCTTCCTTTGTGTGCTGCTTCCTCTAGCCAGTATTCCTGATGGGGATCAGACAAATGATAGAATGCATCTGGTTCTCAGCAACCTGCTCTTGTGCTAAATTGCCTTGACTATACTGGGGCAGTATGCCCCTGCTCAGCGATGCCATGTCATTATGACAAGGGGGGGGAATGGCAACTGAAATTGAGTGTTGGGGGAATTATAACAGTCAAAAGAAAATATTTCTTTACCCAGAGTGTAATTAGCCTGTGGCACTCACTGCCAAAGGATGTGGATATGGCATTTGGCCTACATAGGGATTGGAGAGATTTTTGGAGGAAAACTTCAACACAGGTTAACAAGCTATGATGGGTATGTACAGTCTGAGATTAGGTGATCCTTCATGAAGGCTGGGTAGGAAGTTTTGGCTTGGCAATAGATGGCAGTTTTTTGCCTATCCCAGATCAGTACGGGAGGGTGTTCAGTAGGTTTCAGGGTTAAAAAAGCTGGTCACTTGGGTTTAATTGAGCCAAGTTAAACCCAAGCCACAATCTTGTGTCTTCACTGGTAAATAGGGTAAATAGGCTACCTCAGAATGGCAGAGGTAGGGGAGTGGCAACAAGATGCATTTGTTGACTTGTGTGTTCCCTGAGGGGACTGGTGGGCCACTAAGATACAGGAAGCTGGACTAGAAGGCCCTTTGGCCTTCTAAATTTAAGAAGCAGGGCTCAGCTTCTTAAATTTTGGTGTAACTATGCACAGTACATTGAACCTAGAGCACCTGTCCTCTGGTCCTTAAGTTGCTTTGCTTCCAGGTTTGGGTGCTTGATGTTAAAATTGAGTGGTTTGCATAAGAACTGTACGCATAGATTCTGCAGAGTTTTGTCTCTAGCCCCAGCTGGGTTTTTGTGAACATGTCATTGTAAGGCAGATCTAATAAAAAATAGTTCCAGTTACTGTGTCACTAACTGGAGTTACTGCAGGAAGGATTTGTGCCTTTTTTTTCTCTAGTAGGACCTTGCTGAGTTCCATGGTTGGCCTTGGGCATTTCTCCAGTTCAGCCTTCTGGGTACCTTAGAATGGTTGCCGAGAGGTTTGGAGGAAGGGTCCTTGAACTCACTTTCTAGGGGGAGTCTAGCAAATGTCCACACACAAAAACTATATGCACACCACACACAGAGCTTTAGGAGAACAGAACCCTGATTAATTGCGCTTTCTTGATCTCTTTTGGGTCTAGTAGTGGGTCATGATAGACTAGTTTTAAAAAGTGGTGCAAAAATGTTTGGGAAACACTGCAAACTTTCTCAGGTGATTTATGCCACTTTCTCAGGTGATCTATGCAGGCAGTTGCTCATAACCCTCACTTTATGGAAATGGGTTTTTTCCAGTGGTGTTCTGAGATAGGAACACACAGCCTACTCTATTTCTCCAGGTGTTTCCTTTCCTTTCAGGTGTTGACCTGGTTGCACAGCTCTTGCATTTTCTAAGCAACAGGCAGCTGCACATCATATGCCAGGCTAGTGCTCAAGGTGGTGTTCATTCCTGCCAGCTGATACCCTCCTCATTCCTCTGCTCCTGCCTGCAGCTTCTGGTCACCCATCCAAAGGGTGATCTGAGCCAA
Organism: Lerista edwardsae; assembly: GCA_029204185.1. Taxonomy (NCBI): domain Eukaryota; kingdom Metazoa; phylum Chordata; class Lepidosauria; order Squamata; family Scincidae; genus Lerista; species Lerista edwardsae. Next base: position 439,104 of record JAJKFI010000240.1, on the reverse strand, counting down.
TCCTGCTTAGCTTTTCAGACAAGACCTCCTGACTACACTTGTCTGTTTTCCCCTACCATCCCCCTCACTTTGCCTTCTCTCCCTCTCCTTTTCAAAATAGAGCTCCTACTGTTGGATGTTGCTCTCTTTCCTCAGGGCCTGGAAAGGGTCCAAAGGTGTGGGGAGGAACAGTTGCACATGCAGAGTGGAGATCACTGGGCAGGAATCACAGCGACTCACTTGCCCCCCCATCACCAAGCTCTGGGAGAATGTCCCTATTGGGGCTGGGGGGTGGTGGTTCCTGGCCCTTGCCTGGGCAAGAGGCCTGCAGGTTCCCATTTGGACACATTACTCCAACAGAGCATGCTCTTGCAGGTGAGTAAATCCAATGAAACTTATGGGACAACTTTTCAGTAGAGGCATACTTAGAGGGGGAGCACAGCAGTAAGTTTTCCAAGCCTCCTATTTAGAGCCATTCCCAGCGAATGGAGGCTCTGTGGGCGCCAACGAGGAGGGAGAGCGGCTGATTGCAAAATGTGGTGCTGAGACCCCCCCTCTAGGTACACCTCTGCTTATGAGTAGAAGCCCTGGTTTACTTCCCAGTAAATGTAAGTTGCTCTTCTAGCCAAGCCTATGTGCATTTACTGGAAAGTCAGCCCACTCTGTTTAATGGGGCTCAGTTTCCTAGTGAGGCGTAATTCACACTTACTGAGGAGTAAAGGCTCTACTGAACATTGCGATCTTTATGATCAGGAAAACATGCATAGGCTCATGCTGTTACGTGTGAGTAGGTCCCATGGAACTCATAGGACAACTTCCGAGTACATCCAAATAAGCCTTGGCTGGCTGTTAGCAAGTTCCGTTGTCTATTTGAGCGCGACTCACGTCGATGAACACCCAGCAGGGAAAGGAAAAGCGGGGGCAGGACCCCATGGCTGGCTCATTAGGTGGGGATTGGGGCCGGGCCACTGGAGGGGAGACGCGCTTCTGGGCCTCGTTAGGGAGGGGTTGTTGGAGGTATAAAAGGGCTAGTTGGGAGGCCCGGCCAATACAGCACCCTAGGTTAGTCGGGGAGTGGGGGTAGGGTAAAGCGGGTCGGTTAGCTGGGTGGGGCTTAGACATGGTTTCCTGATGCTTTTCCACCTCGGGGGAGCCAGACCCCGGTCGTCGGCTTGGCTCTGCTTCCTTCTACTGCTATGGACCGCCTTGGTCACAACCGAGGGCGGGGAGTGCCACTCCTGGGGCTGAGAACCCAGCTGGAGTGTTCCTGTGTCCGGGGCCCCTTGACATGCAGTTCTGTTGCGGGACTTGCAGCGCCCCCTTCTGCTGCTCCTCTAAAGTGGCCCAGCCGGCTCAAGCGCAGTGCCCCGCCGCTGGTCAGCAGGTGAGAAAGATCGCTGCCGTCCCCCAGCCTCGAACTACTCCAGCTCTCGATGCACCGCGTAAGACGTCTCTTTTCCCTCCTGCGGGGGCTTAGCGGAGACGGGCTATGGAGAACCCGGGTAGTCCTGCGGAGCGCGGGCGTTGCTGCCACCCCAGGCACGCTTAGCTAAATGCTTCCAGGGTTTCTTTTTCTTGCCTCTTCAAGTCGGAATCTCCCCCCCCCCCCAGAGGAGTACTTGAGTTGGAAGCTGCCTTAGTTTAGCCCCCTTAGTTTAGCAGTGTGGATAATTGCTACCACATCCGAGCTCGGTAACTGGCTGGGCTGTTGGGAAACTCTCGGGTGAGCCTCATGCTGTTGTAATACTAGCAGCAAGGTAGTAGCTGATCTGAGGAACCCAACATTTTGATTGGGGATATAGCAAACCACAGATACCTTGGACCTGGCTCCAGAAAGAGATGGGGCGCGGCTACCGTACTGTGCATCCTAAAATGAGTGGCTCGGCTAGCGTGCACTTGGACTTCCAATATCTCGGTATTGTTTGTTACTGTGCTATTATATTGGGGGGCTGGTCTTTGACTGTTTTATCTATCCACTTCCCTGTAGTCTCAATCTTTGGGTCTAGACCTGCCCTTAGGAGCCATGAAGCCTCCTGTAGGGCAACCCTTTAGATTAGATAAGAGAAAGGCAATCTTTAGATAAGGGATAGGCATGATAGCCTTACACAAGTTACTTAACCTAGTGAAGAGCTAATGCTGCGGCCGTACCTGAGCTGTGCGGACCTGGCCACAGTGACCCACGCCCTAGTGACATCTAGATTAGATTATTGCAGTGCGCTCTACGTGGGGCTGCCTTTTAAGACGGTCCGGAAATTACAACTAGTACAGAACGCGGCGGCTCGGGTGGTTACTGGGGCATGTCGGTTTGACTCTGCCGAGCCTTTGCTTCGGCGACTACACTGGCTGCCGGTTCTGTTCCGGGCCCAATTCAAAGTGCTAGTCTTGACTTTTAAAGCCCTTTATGGCTCGGGTCCGGGGTATTTGAGGGACCGCCTCCTTCTATATAATCCAACCCGTACTCTTAGATCATCTGGGGGGGCCCTTCTGACTGTGCCGCCACCAGGAGAAGTAAGAGGGGTGGCGGCCAGGAAGAGGGCCTTCTCGGTGGTGGCCCCCCAACTCTGGAACACCCTTTCCCTTGAATTGAGAACTGCTCCCTCTCTGTTTACATTTCGGCGGGGGCTGAAGACCTTTTTATTCCAAAAAGCTTTTAATTGTTGACAGGTTGGCTGGCTGGTTATTATGATCCACGGGGTTTGTTTGTTTGTTTGTTTTTTAAATTGTTTTTAATTGTTTGTGTTTTTAACTTTGATTGTTTATTGTTTAATACTGTTTTTAACTGTTTTTAATGTTAATTATTATATTCTGTTTTATCTTTTTAAACATTGTAAGCCGCCTTGGGCATCTGTCTCGGCAGAGGAAAGGCGGGATATAAATTTCTTAAATAAATAAAATAAATAATTACCTAGTGAAACCTCCCCCCATATTAAACTGTAGGGAAAAAAACCACCTGAGCAGAGCAGAGGATCCTTACAATAAGCTCCCCCCCCTCCCGCCCCCAGCAGCAGATCATTAGATCAGCAGATCATGGTCCTGGTTTCTCCCCCCCCCCCATTTACCTGGAGGAAAAAACTGCTAGAGTGTCTCTGCTCTAGCCCACCATTGGTCTCCTCCCTACTTCTCTGCTGCCCTGTTCCTTCATTTTCTGATATGGAGAGGTGGGTGGTTAGATGGAGCTGGGTGCCTCCACACCTATCTGCTGCCTGAGGTGAACCCCTCAGTGCTGGGCTGGCACCCTATTGCTGCGCCCTCAAAATGCCTCAACCTCTTAGCTCAGGGGAGTAATTCATGTGGGCTACTTGTGTTCAGGGGCAGGAGGCATGGTCTGATCTTGGCTAGCTGAGCTTGGGAGCAGTGGCAATGGAAAGTTGACTTTAGAAAAGGGGGCAGGGTATGGTTTCTCAGTGCATCTATAGCATTGCCCCCTGAAAGTGAGGAGCCTGCTGGTGTGGGATAGTAAGAGCAAAGGGCAGAAGCTGGAGGGATGGTCAGCAAGGAGAGGTCTAATGACTGTTGCTCTCTTCTCTTTCCAGGATGGGCTGTCATAATTCTTGTTACTGTAGGAATCATTCTCTTTGTGGTCATCAGTTACAGCTTAAGGTATGCCATATGCTGGTAGACAATTCCGCCATTGGTGGGAAGCCCGGAATCCAGACCGCTTCAATTTCCCTCTGTTACCTATCCACTTCTGGTCCAGTCGTCTTCCATTTGTGTTTGATCGTCCTCCTCCTTACTGTGAAAACCCACCACCCTATATTGTTGAGGATCCTCATGGCCCCCGGGTCTTCTCTCTCACCTCAAACATTCCTCCTGTTGCACGATTGGATCCTGCAAATGCTGGCTATCCAGGTGATGAGATTCAACCCAGTCCTAGTTGCACCACTGAGCCTGCCTTGACAATGGGAGGCCTGTCTTAGGCATGTGTCTTGAGCTCAGTTCTGTCATCCTCTGATGCTGAAGAACTTCATGGGGCCAGGCCTCAGTGATCTGCTTCAATGGGATGTGTTCCTCCAAGATACAATGATGCTGAAGAA
>JAJKFI010000240.1:418618-435081 GCA_029204185.1 Lerista edwardsae | reverse complement strand
CTGCTTCAATGGGATGTGTTCCTCCAAGATACAATGATGCTGAAGAATCATCACAAGTTGCTAGGCCTCGGTGATCTGCTTTGGTGGGATGTGGTTCTCCAATATTCAATGATGCCTCTGCCCTTGACTGTGATGTCCCCCCAACACATAGTGATGATTTCTGGGCTCCGGCTACTCCTGGGGGAAATCCTCAGGATCAGTACGCTGCTCAGAGCAGTCCACAAGTCCAGCAGATGGAAGTTGGTGATGCTCTTCCAAGATGCTCTGCCATGGCTTCTGCTACCATTGCTCCTGAAGATCCACCACCCAAAAGTGTTGCCATCTCTCATGGCCTTGAGGTTTTGCCTCATGCTTTGGACAGTCCACCTGGTGTGCCGTTCCAGCATGCAACCCCTGGAACTGAAGAGGATGAGATGATCAAGGTGATGCAACCAGCTCCTCTGGGTGCAAGTGCTGCTGGTTCCATCTTGGAGCCAGCAATGGGAACAGATAAGCTGAATCTGCACTGCACTAGGCTCTAGCTGGCGATACTTGAAGGTTCTTGGCTAGGTCCATCATGAGCCCCCAAATGATTGTAGCTTGCTTTTTAGAATCAAAGAAATGAATTAACTTTTTCTGATCATGCTTTTATGGGTGAGTATTGATTAGACTGCTTTTAACTATAGCGCTCTACTTGCCCAAGGTGTACTTCAGGTTTTGAAAAATGACACTGGCATGTTGTGATAAGGATTGGCGTAAAGGGATTATGACCTCCCACCACCACCACCACCACTTTGGGAGGCAAGACCATTCTCTATGATTGGAGAAAACTGAAGAGGGCAAAACTGTACCAGGAAAAAGGGGTTTAGTCTTGACCAATTCTGGACATAGCTGGACAAAACCATCCTTTGTCTTGCCTCACTTTTCTGGGACTCCATGACAAATGCTTGCCCTTAAATGCACCACTTAATGCAATCCCCTCTCAAAGCAATACTTGAATGGGCTTTAACTCTTAATTGGAAGGCTCTGTCTCTAAAGGAAAGTGACATCTATGGGATTACTTGTTGTCTTCATAAACTTGGTGGGTAGAGACAAAATGGATAGCAACAGGATGATTTTTTTCTTTTATGGACAGAGCCACTTTTTAGCAGCTAGTTTGACACAGACTTGGCAAAGCATAGATGCTGTCCTGAAAATGGAACTTCTTCAATGTTGTTGGTGAGAACATGTCCCAGTACTGTTGACCTGCCAGGGGGAAGCACCTGTGAAGGCCATGCCTTCGTCTCTCTACTCCTTGGTGAATGTATTTTGATGATTGGTTTTTATGGTATTTGTGTTGATTTGTCCTGCTTGCAATGTAATGTCTGCCTAAGCCTGGATGTAATGTCTGCCTAAGCCTAAGCAGAGTTGCCATTGGTTCCAAAGCCACATGGTGCTCAAAGGCTTTTTAAAAAACCTATTTGTGACTCCCTTCAGAGTTGCTGCACACAAGCAAGCAGCTATGTACCCCTCTTGAAGGAGGGGCTTTGGGATGCAAGACTCTCGTTTTACTAATTCTTAAAATGCATACTTTACTTCAGGGTGTGTATTGATTCAATGTGTGTATTTGATTCATTCAATAAAATAGTGTGGAGTCTCTTCTTTATCTTGGCCTCTTGCTGTCGTTGCTTCTGTTTGGGGTAGATGAGTGTTTGGCTGGTCCTTGACAAGGAAAGCTTTGGCTAGTCCCCAGTAGTGCTCCACTCTAGTGCCTTGGGCTTCATGCCAGCCACAGGCAGACTGGAATTACCTGCCAACAGTTGGCTAATGCTAGTTGTGTATGTGTTGAAGCTATGGAGACCAGTGTGTTACTGGGGAAGGAAGGGTGGGTGGAAGTCCCAATCTTCATTTGTTTGCTGTTCCCCGCAGCTAGTATTCCAATGGGAGTCCAAATAAAAAAGATAACACAAGTTTTGGAGAACTAGCAGTGTTCTAAGCATCAAAAGCCTCAGGAACTGACATGCTAATAGGTCAGTTATGCATATCTAATTTAAAATGAACCTGATTCCTCAGCATAAGGAACATGTAGCCAACGTCAGTTTGAACTGTGCTCCTGGGTTAATGCAATCCTTAGTTATCCGCTACCCTGGTTGAGAAGGAAGGTGAGAAGAAAAGGCTAGAGTAGCTCAGTTCAGTGGGGCTTTTGTGGTAGAACTTCCTATTGGATTGTAGTCCTGGACCAGATCTCTCTGTTTCTGTACTCTACAACCATTAATGTCATGCAAAAATAACCCCCTGAAACAATCCACTTATCTACTGATAGGACCAAACTTTGCACCTGAGAAGGGCTGCTTTTCAGCCCCTTTATTTGCTGATTTATATGCTATTTTGCATAAGAAAACCTGGCCCCACAAATAAAATAAGCATAACACCTCAAACCACAGTAGCATAAATAATCTAAAGAATGCAGTCAACAGTAATTTAATAGGCCTTGACCCCAGCCTACCCACCACCAAAAGCTGTTTGAATTTTTTTAAAATCTGCAAAACAATTGAGAAGTATCCGGGGCAGGGGCTGGCTTGTCCCAATTCATCCATGAGGGAATTCCACATTTGGGAGGCCATCTCTAAGAAGACCCTTCCTCTCACTGCTGAACCCTTGCCTCAGTCAAGGGAGACACATAAAGAAGGGTCTCTTGAGGGCTCAGGAGACCCAGTTTACATGGGAGAAGGTGTTCCCTCAGGTACTATGATCCCTAAGGGATTTTAAGCTTAAAATCAGCACCTTGAATTGGGCCTGGAAATGAACTGGCAGGCACTATAGCCACCAGAGCAATGTTCCAACAGAGTTGGAATTGCAGAGTCCTCACATCCCATCACATAAAATAGCCCACCTGAAATCAGCTGAGGGGGCCTTCTTGCATGAACCACCCCTTTGGCACAGGTGCAGTTGACACCTCCTTTCTTTGCAGCAGCAGTCACACTACGAGCCTCCTTAAGAACATTAGACGAGCCCCACTGGATTAGGCCAAAGGCTTACCTCGTCCAGCTTCCTGTATCTCACAGTGACCCCCAAGCATGACTCCATCACTTCCCCTCTTCTTACAGTAGATTCAAAAAATTGTCTTTGATTTAGACTTTTTGGCAGAAGTTTACATTGATATATTCTATTTGTATGACTTTTAAAATCTGATTAGCCCTCTTGAGCACCTCCTGCACAGAAGGGGGGGGGAAGCGGGATGCAAATATTTTAAATAAAATAATATCAAATAAATAAATGGTGCACATGATTTCCTTATGTTCTGTTTCTCTCTGTTAGGAAAATAGCTACATTGTGCAGTAATTATTGTATCATTTTTATGAAACCAGCTTAGCTTTAGTAAGTTGGCAGAATAAGGTGCCTTCAGACCATCTGTAAGGTAGCCTGCTGCCTCTGAAGTTCTCTATGAGCATCAGCCAAAAGAGTAGGGAAGAGCTGTACTTGTTCATCCACCAAGCTAAATAGTGAGAGCACCTGCAAATGTGATGCGCAGGGAACATGTTTGCCCCAGGGTGCAATCCTAACCAACTTTCCAGCACTGACATAACTGTGTCAATGGGGCATATGCTGCATTCTGCAGTAGAGTAGTAGTTATGGAGGCCTCCTCAAGGTAAGGGAAAGCTTGTTCCCTTACCTCAGAGCTTCATTGCACTTACCCTTGTGTTGGAAAGTTGGTTAGGATTGCAGCCCCAGTGTCCATGTTGCTGCTGTTTATGAGACTAAGGGTGCGATCCTAACCTGGAGTTAGACTGGCACATTTAAGCCAGCAAAGTTTGGCGGGCACAAGGGACATCTTAAAGTGTGTTTGGACCACTCTGGAAGTCAGAGACGATGCTACATGTTTGTGTGCTGGCCTCTCTGAGAGTGGTCCAAGGATACATTATGGAGTCCCTTGTGCATGCCAAACTTTGCTGGTCTAACTGTGCCAGCCTAAATCTAGGTTAGGATTGTGCTCTAAACCTGCAATCTGCACACACTTACACGGGAGTACAGTTCATTATTCATATGTTTGCAATTTGTGGATTTGACTCAGTGTGGATCACAAGCCCATGCTGGCAGTCCTCAAAGGACTTCCTGGGTTCAACTGGAACTCACTGGGAGGCCTTCTGAGGTGTGGTGGGGCCACCTTCAGAAAGGCACTTCTGGCAGATTTCATTATACATGGATATGAGTATCTGGGGGGGGGGGCTGGGAATGGATCCTTCATGAATACCAAGAGTGGACTGCAAATTCCATTGAGATTCATGATACTTAATTCCAAGTAAAAGGCAAAGGATTGTGCTGTAAGATTTATTTGATGGTCTGCAACCATGCTAACCAGAGGCATAGTCAAGGAGGACCTCGTGAGAGCATCAATGTGTTCAGCAGCAGTGCTTAGGGGCTGCCTTTGAAGCTTTTCTTCAAAAAGAGCTGAGAAGAAGCATCAGGTCAGAGATGATTAGCAAATGGAGAAATGCATTAATGTCCACACCATCCTCATCTTTTCCAAGGACTCGCTGAGAGTTTGAATATAGATTTTGACACCTATACTTTTATCTGAGAGCAAATCTTATTGAACTAAATAGAGCTTACTTCTGAGTAGGCCTAGGTGTGCATACATCTGGATAGGCATGCATAAGACTACAATCCTGTGGAAATTTGCCTGGGAACAAATCCTATTGAACACAGTGGGACTGAGTAAACATGCATTGACTGACGTATCTTTTATTATTGATGTGGAATGTTTGGTGTTTTAACTAATCCCCCCCCCCATTTTTATACAGTTTTAAAACACTGCAACCTACTCAGTGAGTTGGAATAATGAAATGAGCTCCATCTGTCAAAACAGGAATAAGTGGCAAGTGAAGAAAACGCGCGGATGAAGGCATTCAACATTGATTTTCTCTTGTTGCCGTCGTACAATCTTGGTGGGGCACCAACGTCTATGTATGGGGTGTCCTGACGAACTTCAGCACTTCAAAACGTACCTAACCGCTGAACTACTGGCCGAGATGCAAAAAGTTGAATTGGCTTTCAGAACCACGGACAGCGCAAATCTGCCTCTATAGCAGCAGAGCGATTCGCAACCATTAGCGACCTAAAGCATCGAACAATTTGCTTCCTAATTTCGGCGGGGAGCAGACCTCTGTTTAAAGGCGAATGAGAGACAGTGGTCTGCAGTGGTTAGAGCACGGGCCTGAGATTAGGAAGAGCCACTGAGTGATCTTGGGTCATTCATTGCCTCTTTAGCCTAAACAATTTCACAGGGTTGCGAGAGGATAAAATAAATATTTGTGGGAATTATCTATGCCACCTTCTTGGCAGAATTAAAAAAAGAAAAAGAAAATAAAAGCAGAACTGCAGACGGAGTAGATATTCTCTTACCGGTTGGCAACCTGGTTATAGCTGACCTGAGAACAAAAATAATTGCAGTGTTGAGTGGGACTTCTCCCCCTTAGACGTGCACAGGACGTCAGTTTTCAAACCACTTTACTGATAGTTACGGAGACAAAACTCCCAAAGATTTCAGTGGCTAGTGAAAGACAGACAGCCCAACTTACTCAGAAGTAAGTCTGCCTTTATTCCACGGGGCTTATATAATACTCCCGCGATACACTTTGGGGTGGTGGTTCGCATGGATCAGCTCGAACTTGCTCCCGAGTAAACGTGCATAGGCTCAGCAGTTTCCTACGAAGGACGCCCCTTGAAGGGCAAAGACCTTGCCTCCGACGCAGCTGGGCTTGGGCTAATCAAGCGCATGCACAGCGTCAGCCGTCCGTTTGCAGCTGGGACCATTTTGGCTAATTCGCAACCGGGGCAGTGAGACTGGTGGGAGGGACCCTTGTCGATGGACGGGCGGGGAGCGAGGCCAGTCCCTCTGGAGACGACTCGGGCTTCTGCAGCTCATCAAGTGTGAGCGTGATAGGCAGGCTTTTGATGAGGGGTTGTATTAATAGTGTATTTGGCGCCTGCCACTTACGAATCGGACTTTACAACCGAGGAAGTGGCTTGTTGGGGGGAGTGCGCGCGCGCTATGGGTAGGGGTTTAGGTCTACTCTGTGTGTTGGGTCTCCTGGCTCTGGGAGATGCCTGCGTAAAGGCGAAGGGGGAGTTGTGTCGGGCCTGGACTTACGAGAAGGAGCTGTCAACCAAAGTCTTCCGGTGTCCCGGGAAGCTCGATGAAGCAGATGCCAAGTTCTGTTGCGGCACGTGTAGCTCCCCTTTCTGCTGCTCCTCAAGGGAGACCCGCTTAGACCCGGCCCAGTGCTCTGCTGAACTGAAGGCGTGGCGTGACGCTGACGCCCCCCAAAAGAGAAGCATTTCTCCCCAAACTGTCAGAGGTAAGAGCCCTCCACTCCTGAGGTATTTCCTCCTTTTTGGAAGGAGATCTTGGCTAAAGGAAAATAATACTTTCTATTCCAGGAGAGTTCATAGCTATAGCATCCCTGTCTAGTGAAGCTACTACGATACATTGTTGTAAAACAACTGTAAAGTCCCAACCTAGTTAAAAACAAGTGTTTGGAGAGGACCCAAAGAAGGTGTCTTCTGTGCCCAAGTACCAGCTTTTGGAAAATAATTGCATCAGATCCAACTTAAGCACATATATTAGTTCCTCTGAAGAAGGGGAAATATGTTGGGCATTCCAGAAAGCTCTAATAAAATGCCTTCTTTCACAGTGTTTGAATGCATGCTGACTCAGAAGTAAGCCCCACTGAGTCCTGTGTGAGCTCTCTCAGCTTAGGTGCATTTAGGATTGCAGCCTGAGGTTTTTTAAAAAAATGTTTTCAATTACTCCTCTTTCAAAGGGGGAACAATATCCCCTACAGACTTTTTAGACACTAGCTTTGCACCCATTGTAAGTCTGTGCTGTTTATTGGTCGAGTATAGAGTTTATAGCCTGAGATTGGGGTATCCCCCGGTTCTCCACATTCCACCAGTCTTCTGTTACACTCACTATATCAATTATAACATTGATACCAAACATCCCAATTCTCCCGTCTTTGCTTGGAGACTTTAGGCATTTGCATAATAGCACCAGGATACAGGGTCCCCTAAGAAGGGGCATTTTTTTCAAAATGGGAGTTGGCAACTTGAGGTTTAAGGAGAGGAACCACAACCACCACGTCAGTTGTCTTTTATCTGTCTAAAAATGGCACAAGCCCTCCCTTGGTTATAGCTAGAGATGGGAGAAAATGGCTTTTTTTCTTGTAGGTTTTGGTGTTTTCCAAAGGTAGAAGTGCAGAAAACAGTATTATGTGTTTCTTTTGTTATCACCATTTTTCTCCCACCTCCAAGTAATAGTGCATATAAATATATTTATAAATATGGCAGAATGAATGACTCCTAATTGGTGATGGTTGGTGAACAGGTTGCAGAGGTTGAACTACAGTGACTCCAAGGACAGTCCACTTTTGCAAAACTGTCCTGGAGCCTGAGTATGTGTTACTGACATTAGAAAGGGTGTGTGGTTGGAATGCAAGGTTTGAGGGTGACTGAGAAGTGGGGTGAGGATGTGGTGCTGGTGGCAGTGATCTGAGCACTGGCCTTCTCTTTGCAGACCTCCTGAATCTTCTCTGGATTGGCATAGGTGCAATCATCACTTTAATCCTTTGCAACTGGGTCTGCACCTGTGGTGCCAACATCTCGCGATGCCTGAGACTGAACCCGGATTGGCTGAGGAGGTTCCACCATGATCAGTGCGGGCAACGGTGGCTGCAGCAGCAAATGGAATTGGTGGCACGAGGCCCTGGAGCTGGTGGCACAAGGTCTTCAGCTGTGGGCTCTCCTGCCCCGCATGGCAACTACCAGAGTCCAGATCTGCCACCTTATAGTGCTGAGAACTGTCTGGGCTCCCGGGCTGTGCAGTTTCACTGTGCAATTGAAGAGAACTGGGAGGATGAAGTGGTGATTCTCTCTCCACCGCCCATTCCACCGAGAACTGGCCTGGTCCATAATGTGGTACCTACCCTAGAAGAAGAAGAAACGACTGCAGAGCACCTCGTGGAGGAAGAAGATGAAACAGCCTAGACAAGGATGTCATTTGGGAGACCTCCCACTACTGGAGAGGCTGAATGGCCTTCCAAAGCAGAACTTCTTGCTATACTTCTAGCTTCATTTTAGGTTGAATGAACTGAATGTGACTAAGCTTTTAGAGGGTATTAACTAAGCTGTTTCTTTTTTAAAATGTAGTGTGTTACTTGACTGTTGCCTGTTGCCCTATTGGAATGTTTATACATTCCAATAAACAAGATATTGGAATGTCCCGAAGGACTAGTGTGAAGGTGGTATTGCCTGGGTAGTTTCCCTATTTCCTGGGTGATTCAATAGTTCAGGAGTGCCCATTGTGGAAAAAGGCCTGCCTGCCTTCTTATTGCACTGTAACCTCAAGGGGGAGATGGTTCAGTTGAAAAGAAGAGGGGCTTACACCAACCTTTTCCCCTCTGATGACCTGGAATCCAGCAAGCAGGATTTGATCCTCCTATGCCATTGATTGGCCTGATGCATTATTAAATGCCCTTAGGTACAAATGATGCACCTTCTCTGCCGTATCATTCCAAGTTTAGCCTGAAACGACTTCTCTAATTTGGATCCTAGAAGTTCCTGTCTAATGGTGAATAGCATATTGTGCCCTTTAAGACAAAGTGGGAGGGGAAAGAAAATAATGGCACCATGTTGTCCCTGAAACAAGTTATTAGCCCTGTCAAGCTGTCATGGAACACTTGGCAAGGAAGGTTTTAGTATCTTTACTCCTAGGTGAATGTACTCTGGGTGGGCTAACTTGTAACACTGTGATTTGCAGTGTCTACCTATTGGCATAAACCAAAGGAATATGTATGCAAAGACTACTGGCTTTTATGCTGAAATTGACCATGTGATTGAATTTTGAAAAAAAAAACCCACATGGTTATCTTTTTTTATGGGAAAATAAGACAAGCAGTAATGTGCCTTATTTGGGGGAGGGAATGGGTTTTGGGTGTAAGGAGCAGATTTTAATTGACAAATTATAAAAATGCCTATTTCTAAATTTATTGTAACAAATATCAATAAAATCTGCAATACTGATACTGGCCTTGACTAATGGTGTGCTTAATACTACTGTAGCCAATTATGTTTTATGGCCTAAGGTTAAGTGTTTGCTTTGCATTGCCTCTCAAAATGCAATTCTACAGGATATAATTCTATGGCTACACTGTCTCTTCTGTAGGTAGAAAACTTGGCTGATCCTTTGGGGGGGGGAAATGGGTCACAACTTGTAGGGGTGGCTTAATGCCAGAGTCTTGATAAAACAGGCCAGATAAGTAAAAAAAAAACCATTTCTACTGAGTGAAACTCTCAATGCCTCGTCTAATAGATTTGAACTGAAATTGAAACCTGTAATAAACTTTTGTGGGATTTTGGACCCTAAGACTAGCAATTGTAGCAAGGACTGGTGTCATCAGATGCAGTGAAATTCTGCGTAGGCTATGAGTAGAGGTGGGAGAAAATGATTTTAGTTTTTCTCATGGATTTTGGTGATTTCAAAAGCTTAGTATTGCAGAAAGCAGTGTTGAGTGTGTTTAAAATCTGCATTCCAGTTATACATTCCTTTAAAGGTGAACTAGGTAGATGATATACTTGGTAGAGTGACTGCTCATGCTGCCCATAGTTGGTATCCATTCACACACCCAAACTTAAAAAATTGGTTTTTTCAGATTTTGCATTTTTTTTCAAAGATGAAAAGTACAGAAAAATGTTTTATTTTGTTACTGTTTTCTCCCATCTAGTTATGGGTATAGAGGGGAAGAATAACTGAATGGGGGGAATAAAATGCAGTCTTTGTATCTGTCTTGCCTTGTGCCAGTGTAGATTCTCTCCTGTGCCCCTGCTTAGTGCAAGCAACCAATGCAACCTACTTTACATACTGGATGGGACATTGTTGGGATATTTGAACTAAGGCAGAGGAAATTTGCAGACCTGATCGGTGGGTGTTTCTGCCTGGAGACTTGGAGCCCCTTAACAAGAGTAAGTTGTTACATGGGGTTTTGCCCAGAGATAAGAGAGTATCAGCCTGGTGATAAGGTCACATGATCTATGTTGATTGGAGGAATCATCTGGTGGCTGTGATTGGCTGATGTGGGCAAGACCAGGGATACAAGTTATCAGTTAAGTTTAACTGTCAGTGAGAGTTAGTCAGAGAGAGAGAGTTGAAGAGTGTATGCTTAAGAGAAGTCTTGGATGAGAGCCATGTACAGAGTTTGCTGAAACTGATGTAAATAAGTTCAACTACAATAATATAGAAGTTTTACTGAAGAAGTATTAGTCATTTTTATCAGTGATCAACATTGTTGGTGCTCTGCGTACTCTGCAGGAGGAGAAGCAACATATTTATATCATCATCACATCAAAATAATATTCTTCCACAGCAGACATTTAGGCACAATGTATGGCAATTGGGCAAACTTCTAGATTATATCTAGATATATTTTTTTAGATTTTTTGGGACAGGGAGCCATTTAACTTTATTATTTGCCTGTAAACCACTTTGGGAACTTCATGTTGAAAAGCGGTATATAAATACTTTTTGATTGATATCCCAGATGCTGGAAGAACTAAGCACCATGTAAGAGTTGCATAGAAGGAAAAGTTTCACCACCTGTAATGGCTCCTGCCAGGACCAGGCAGAAGCAGGCACCGTAGAGCAATTGCACCCCATTTGCTTCCTCTTCATGTCTGGTGGGATGACCCACTTCGGTGTAGAGAGACTGTGGTTCGGAGTGTGAGATGAAAGACCAGAAAGGTATGTGATGCTATTTCAGTTACCTGTTCAGACCAGAACAACTAGCACACCTGTCTCCAAATTGGGGAGTGAAATTACAGCCGCAACTACAGTCCCTGTAAAAAATGACAGGCAACTATTGCACAGGTGCAGCTTTCTGTTTCAGGTGGTCAATAGCCTCTTAGAGCTCCTATCAGGAACAGAGGTGTCAATGTGGGGGTGAGTGAAGAATCCAACCCAAATCAACATATAAACTGAATAATATTAATGACTGATCCAGTGATCCTGAATCAAGGGGAGGAGGGGTTACTGAGCTGATGGCACTCCTTCCATCTGGTCTGCCTTTCAATCCCTTCCAGGGCTTCTGAAGCAAGGGGCGGGTCTTGCTGGCCTTGTCCAATTTAACTTTTTCACCCACCATCACTTAGGGGTGGCCAACCGTTCCGTATCAGGCCTCCTGGACATTTAACAATTCCATCCCTGTGGAAGAGGGCCGATACCTGCCAGGGGGTGGCCCTGCCCATGCAGTTAGATAGGGACGAAGTGAAGCCAGGGGGCGGGCTTAGCGGCGACGTCATTATACTCAAAACAATGCTGATTCCAAGCATTTCAGATTGGTTTTCGCGTGATGTTTAGGACTTAATAGTTTACTCCTGAAGTAAAAACTTACCAAAATAACAACGTGTGATCGTGTAGAAACATCAGTGGTAACCATATTATGAGTTAATATGCAATTCCAAGGTTTAATTCCGTGTAATTATATTACTGAACATACCGGACAAAATGCCACTTGCTGTCTATTTAAACTCGGATTGCACTGTTTTGACAGACTTATTTTTTGAAATCTACACAACCAAAAATAAAGTGTGAATGGGAAGGAAAGAAAAAAAGGGGAGGGTGGGCAAAAATTAGATAAATATGTAGGAAAATTACATTAAAATCTCTCAATGTATAACACAAGCAGTTGTCAATATGAGAGGAATTCTTTTTTACTTCTAGGCTATTAAGAGTATTTTTTTAAACTTCTACACTCACCCCCCCCTAAAACAAATTCTGTTAATGTTCAGAATTTCAAAAATATTACATATTATTATTTTTATTTTTATTTCTTCATATCTACTTCAGTTTGTGAAGGGCTGCATACTTTATGAAGTAATATTTTATTTTTATTTTTATTTCCTCATATCTACTTCAGTTTGTGAAGGGCTGCATACTTTATGAAGTAATATTTTTCTGTAGCAACGAATCACAATGATTTTAAGTACCTGTGCAAAGTAATCCTATTTTTCGTACAGCGACTCGTGCACCCGTATGCAGAACACGCAGGCATGATTAAAGACGTTGAGATTAACTTTTACACACGGGCAGGGAGATTTTGATTCGTGACTTCACGGTGGCAATCCTCCTTCGCTGCGATGATCTCAGTTTATACCCATGGCTTCAAGAATGTGACCTCATGTTCCCTCCAGTGATAATAACTTCATGATACCTGCTGACAGGCCCTCCTCCATGCCATTGTTAAAGGTCCAGGAGCCCCAAAGTGGAAGGGTTGGCCACCCTGCTAGATGCATTCTCTTGGGCACTTCCTTCCAAGTAGACCTGCCCAGGCAACTCGGGGTGGTGCCGATGGTGCACGGGGAAGGAATCCAGTCAATTCCCAGTAGTCAAGGCGCAAGGGGGGGGGCTGGCCAGCTGGAGGCGATTCGCGTTCACTGGCCTCGTCAAGGAGAGCGTCTTGACGGTCTATTAAAGGGGTTGGAAGGTGACGCGCGTTTATTGGATAGGGAGGACTGAGAGCACCAAAAGGAGCGTTTTGTTAAAGGCGTTAGTATCCATCCCACCCACCCACCCCCCGGGCTACGGAGGGGCTTCTCCTCTTTGCCCTGCCAGAGGCGTTTCTACAGGGATGGCAAAGCTCTAAGTTGTGCAAGGAGCCATACCCTGTCATGTAAATCCCTCCTCTCCCTTGCTGCTGTAGCCAGTAAGCAACGCCAAGATGTTGCTGTTCCCTGTGAGGATTGGCTAAAACGGTGCAGGAAAGGAGTGATCTCCACTGTAAGGTAAGGCTTCTTGCAAAACTTAGAGCTTTGCCCTCCCTGTAGAAATGCCTCTGGCCATGTGGTTGTTTTGCTTGTGTCAAGGTTGTCAATAGGCTTTTTTTCCTGTCTGATTCACTTTGCTGTTGGAAAATGGCTGAGAAATAGCCCAACTTATTGCTGAATTCTCAGGAAAACAGCAGGTTCTGGTGTCACAATGATGGCACTTCCAGCCATGACATTACTTCCAGTGGGTCCCAAACAGACTGTCATTCTAAAAAGTGGGTCCCTGTGCTAAAAGGTTTGAGAACCACTGCCTTTGATCATAAGGAGGGTAGCTGAAAGCTCATTGCAACTTTGTGCTTTCTCGTCTCATGATGGCATTCGGAGTCTGGATGATAGTAGGACCGGCCCATTCCTGAGGACAACTGAGGCAGTTGCATCAGGCAGAAGATCAGTGGATGGTGCCTACTTGCCTCCACTGCTCCTAATTTCCAACCTAATGAAGGGGGCAGACAGGAGAGTGCTGAGATGGAACACAGGAAAACGTTTCTGGAGACAAAAATGTTTCAAGACAAAACTATGTCTTGAGCTGGCCCTGGGTAAGTGCAATGGAGTAAGTCTTACAGTCTGGGCATCCCTACTGAGAGTCTCGGCAGTGATGGAGCAGGAGGTAGACAAATGATTTACAAATGACCTGACTGGTTCATTTGAACATGTGCGTGCACACACACACATTGGATTGGGGTCTCCATTGCCAAGCAGTACCCTTTGTGGGGGTATTGATATTTCCACTTTCAGTGACTCTGTAGGAGTCTGTTGCATTTGTATGTCATATGGATCCCTTCAACATAATGATCCAACATGACTTTCACAAAATGCAACATCAGAGCAGGCAGACCTAAGAGCAGCAGCAGCAGGGTCTATCCTAGTCCAACCACTACTGAACTGGCGATGCCGAGAGTTCTTGATGGGGTGAGAGTTTTATTTAAGACCTTGCCCTGCATTTCAAGATCAGTGGCAAATGGGACTCTGGTGCATGAATGATCCCTTTGCTCTGATGCAAGCCCTTTAGCTTCCCAACCATGGGAATGGGGGCCTCGGTAGTGGACCCTTTTTGGATGGAAGGTTTTGAGGTGTTTGAACCAGGTTCTGTGAACTGGTCATGCATCTAGGCCAATTCTGATGGGCACCGTGATGGGCAAAAATCTTGCCTCCCTCTCAAGGCTGGGAATTGCAACCTGTGACTTTGAAACATGGGGAAGAGGTGCTGCTCCTGAAATGCCCCCACCCCAACTCCTGGGATGTGAAGTTCAAGTCTTAAATAGCCAAGCCCTTTGGCCAAGCCCCTTCTTCCCATCTCAGTCTTGTGTGGGTGGCCTCTTAGACTTCAATCTTGTGCACATGTACATGGGAGTAAACCTTGCTGAGCATAATGCAACTTCTGAGTAAACATGCAGGTTGATCAGTTTAAAGTATGCATATGGAAAAGGGAGTTAAAGGTCTAAGGCTGCACTCCTGTGCACACTTATAAACCTGGGAGTAAGCCCCCTTGAGTACAGTGGGACTGGCTTCTGAGTAAGCAGGCCTAGGATTGCACTCCTTCCTAAAAGGCCTATTGACTGAAATGATGGAGGGGAGAGTTACTGTGAATTCAGCAGTCTGGGGTGAAAGGGTAAGAATGTCTTGCCTATGGCCAATTAATCCATGAGAGGGGTGCAGGGGGTAGAGGTTGGGTACTGGCCTGGGCATGATGGGATGGAGGCTATAAGAGCAGAAGTGGCATCGAGGGTGGAAAGGAGAAAATTACTGCCAGCTCACAATTGGTGACTTGCCTGTCTTTTATTTCATTTGCAGGTGTGTGGATGTTAGCTGGCTTCTGGCTTACAATCATAATCCTTTATGCACTCATTGGCAGTTGCCTCTGTTGCTACTCCAGAATCCAAACCTGGCTGAAATCCAAGGGCTGGTGGAGAATCTGCAGTGAGGAAGCAGAGTCCACAGAGCTGCACAACCTCCACTGCCTTCCACAGCCCAGAGTGCAGGCCATCACAAGACTGCAGGCTATGTCCTTCTATCCGCCTCCTCCGCTGCCTTTTGACTTCCGCGGTGGCTCGCATCCAGTACCATCAGATCCACCACCATCGTACAGTTCCCTGGACCTGACAGGCTCTGGGGCTGCCCCACTCCACCCTTCAAGTGAAGAAGCTCCCCAGGAGGTTGCTCTGGTACCTTCAGCAACTGCTTCATCCAGGAGGGTTCCCAGTTGCACCTTGGAGCCTGTCGGTAAAATGGAGATAACAGTGTAAACTGGTCTTTGGAGAATTGCCCCTGAAGGAGAGGCAAGTCAGCCAATGCTGACCTCATTTTGTGCACCTGTAGCTGGTTTTTTAAGGTTCAGGTTCGTGTGTGTGTATGAGAGAGCGCGAGAGAGCAATTCTAACCTGGAGTTAGGCTGGCACAAGGGACTCCATAAAGTATGTTTGGACCACTCTTGGAGTCAGAAAGGCCAGCACACAGACGCATACCATCCTCCCTGACTCTGTGAGTAGTCCAAATATACTTTACAGTGGACCTGGTGCCGGCCAAACTTTGCTGGCCTAACTATGCCAGCTCCAGGTTAGGATTGTGGAGAGGGAGAGAGAGGGAGAGAGAGAGAGACTAAACTGGCTGCATTTTTAAATGTTGTAGTTATCCTACATTCCCAACATTGTTCTTCCAGCTTTGTGGACGAGACACTGGCGTGTTGTGAAAATAATAATAATAATAATAATAATAATAATAATACTTGTATTTATATACCGCCTTTCTTAGGTCACTAGATTTCTCTAATGACTGTAACTCAAGGCGGTTTACATAGGCAGACTTTATTCATAAACCCAAAGGTTTGTACAATTTACAGAAACGTTCTATCTTGCAAGAACTACAACACATACAGATGGATCTTTCTGGATTTAGTCTTCTTTCTGGCCACTTGTTTGTCTTCTGCTGGCTGATAAGCGGCTTCCCTGCTCCGACCAGAGAAGCAGCTGACCCGGCACACTCCCCCTCTCACAAGGCAGCTGGAGACAGCTCAGCTGTTAATCAGTCGCAATTTACAAGGTCTGCCGCTCACAGAGACTTCCGGTAGTCCTGAACTGGCGACCTTCAGATCTTCAGCTCTTATCTTCAGGCAAACGGAGGCATTAACTCTCTCGACTAAATCTTCTGCCCAAAGGATGTTCTGAAAAGGATGTTCTAATTCTGTTGGGGTGGGTGGGTTAGGGGACCCATCTTGGTTGCAAAGACCTGTCATTCCCCTCCCTCATAGATCATCTGGCTTTCAGGGGAATGTGTTGCTTGAGTAGCAAAGAGAGGAGACTTGATATCAACCCCTTGCCAGGGGACTTTGGAACACTGCACCCAGATTGGCACATGCCCAGTGACAGTGTGGCACATGACTTGATGCCTTCTCTTAATGTATGGTTGATGCAACCCCACCTTCCACAGAACACTTGAACGGACCTCTCTCCAACTCTGAGCTGGACTCTGTCCCTCAAGTTGCATGTATGGGATCACTTGTGTTATGTCCCTAAAGTTGTGAGGCAAGGAGAAGAAAAGCTAATGGCCTTGAATGCCACACATGGCAATTTTCTCTTTTATGGGCCTTCAGTTCTGCCAGTGCAGGAATCTGGGCGAAGCAGAGCTGCAGTTCC
>JAJKFI010000240.1:361787-418608 GCA_029204185.1 Lerista edwardsae | reverse complement strand
GGAGTTTGTCAGATGCTGTTTGTGGGCAAAGGGTGGGAAATGTGGTTTGCATGAGCAGCGTTGCCTACTGGTTTCCTCCAACCAGGATTGGCTTCATATTCCCTTGAAATCTAGAGTGGCTTCTGATTAGGAGGAAAGAATGGGCAGAAGAAGAGTTCAGGAACTGCTTTCCACTTCCGTCTTCTGTCTCTTTCATCTTCCTTCCCCCTGTCAAATTGCTGAGTGGTGGGGTTAGTTGTTAGTTGTTGACTGTAGTTCTCATTTTTTGTTCTCTAATGGAAGAGAGCGAACCCCTTGTGGGCAGGTATCTGTCAGCCTCTCCTACCTCAAAGGGTGGGTTTGGCCCCACAGGCTCTCACAAAATGTCTGAATGGGGCTAAAAGGCTGGCGAGATGTTGCTGTTGTATTGCATGATTTCTGTATCGCCTTTCTCACGAGTGAGAGTCTTGCAGACCCAAGGCAGTTCACATGGCAGGCTATCACCAAACTACAAATTGTGTTTTACAGTTAATGTTCTATGAGAACTGGGTAGGACTCCTTATTTGCAGTTGTCTTCCCTCAGGTGTGGTCATCATACTTTTGCTGACTCATCATACTTTTGCTGACTCATCATACTTTTGCTGACTCATCATACTTTTGCTGACTCCTGCCATCCGAGCTTCCTGGAGCAGCAGCCACACAAATCAGTCAGGTGTTCATTCTTGATGCAGAGAAACTGCCATGTCAATTTCACAAGTTGTGAGCCTCAGTTTGGGAGCTGCTGTCTTAGCTCATTCTCTGCATCAATATTCTTGCATTCCTGGCCCATGTTTTAGATGCTGCAAAAGTTACTTGTGGAAATAGTTTGTGTCTTGTTTCCTTTTCCTCCTGTAATCCAAGTTCACCTGTCTCCTGACCCCCTCGCTGTGTGTATGATGTTTCAGGACTGGTCCATCTTTCCTCTTAGAAACCTCAAGGATCAAGCGAATGCAAAGTGATCAAATGGGCTGAAGAGCTGCAGCAACGGGTGTTCTTTTCTGCTTTCAGCTACCCAGACAAATCTCACTAGCGCTTTGTATGCCTCCAGAGGCTGGAAAGTCAAAGGCACTGGAAGCAAATGTTGATCTTCACAGAAATCCTGAGAAGGCTGCAATGGATTAAAGGCAAGAAATCATGCCAGGGGCTAACAGCAGCAAGACTGTCGGTTCTGCTAGAAAAGGCTTCATTAAGCTTCTGAATTATTTGCTGCTAGAAAATATTCTTCCCCCTTATGAATTGTTACTTCTAGCTTTATGTCCGAAGCCAGTGGTAGGTCATGACCCATGATTGAGAGCCAAAAGTGGGCCATTCCCCCTTAAGGCACAATCACTGCAGCACTGTTGGGACACCCCCGCCCATTCCAGACCCCCCCTCCCTGTAATCACTCACCTTGGCTCCCAAAGCCCAAGTAGGACTTTGGGAACTACTGTCCTAAGCTGTTGCTTATCACTTGTGCAATTAATATGCTTTTATTGTTACAAGCCTAAAGACTGCCTATAATGCATAAACAAGCATGCTTTGTTGTTGGAGTGATGTTGTAATGTTGGAGTGGAGACACACATGTCGTAGGAAGCTGGAATTAACTGCCACTTACAAATCTGGCTTTGCATTTTATTTGTGCTGTGTGTGGAAAGGTCTTGTGACATTCCTCTACCACAGCAGTTCCCAAACCTTTTAGCACTGGGATCAGCCTGTATAAAATGACACACTACTGGGACCTATCTAGCTTTACGAGACTTTAAAAAAAGTTTCACCTTAGGGGCTCAAGCTCTCCTCTTTTAATAAAAGGGGGAACATCTTCTGGAGCATTTGTTGAGCTCCACATTCATCGGATCAGGACCATTCTAGTAGCCTTGTGTTCCATTCCCCTTTGCCTGGCCTTCTATATGAGCCAAGGCATATTTGCTTACTTATGAGTAGATGTGCACATGTGGCACAGTGTTGCTTTCCAGGGCATAACACACTTGTTAGCTGGGGGGGCGGCCTCGTCTCAATTGATTTTTGTGGCCTGCATTCATCAAATCGGGACCATTCTGATGACCTTGCATTCCTCGTGGCCCGCTTTTTGAAATAGTCATAAATATACCGTTTTTCGACAAAAAGTTCACAAAGTGCCAAATAATAAGTTCACAAAGATTACGGGGCTGGGGCACCTCCCTTATGAAGAAAGACTGCAGCGTTTGGGGCTCTTCGGCCTAGAAAAAAGGCGCCTGAGGGGGGACATGATTGAGACATACAAAATTATGCACGGAAGGGATAGAGTCGATAAAGGGATGTTCTTTTCCCTCTCTCAAGGCACCAGAACCAGGGGGCATCCGCTAAAACTGAGGATTGGGAGAGTTAAAACAGATAAAAGGAAGTACTTTTTTACCCAGCGGGTAGTTAATCTGTGGAACTCTTTGCCACAGGAGGTGGTGATGGCATCTGGTCTTGATGCCTTTAAGAGGGGTTTGGACGGATTTCTGGAGGAAAGGTCCATCGTGGGCTATAGGTAATGATGGATTGTGCAACCTCCTTACAAAGGTGGTGGGCTACTGGTACCGGGTGCAAAGGAGTGGCAACAGGATGCAAGCATCTTGTTGTCTCATGCCTCCCTGGGGCACCTGGTGGGCCGCTGAGAGATACAGGAAGCTGGACTAGATGGGTCTTTGGCCTGATCCAGCAGGGCTCTTCTTATGTTCTTATGTAAAGAGCCAAAAAGTTCACAAAGAGCCAAATAATAATATAATGAAGTTAAATGGTTCCCTGTCCCAAAAGGGTTCACAATCTTAAACAATGCAGAACACCACCAGCAACAGCCGCTAGAAAATGCACTATGCTGGGGTAAAGGGGGATAGCTACTCTCCCCCCTGCTAAGTATAAGAGGAACACCACTTGAAAAAGTGCCTCTTGCCCAGTTAAGGGAAATGGACTAAAGTATTTTACCTACTCATGAGTAAAGTACACAATTCAGCTCAATTTTACTTTCCAAAGGGCTCAATGCATTTTCCTTGTCGGTTATCAGCTTGCCGGTTTCTTGACTCACCAGCAGGCAGATCCGGACCCACTGGTGGGTCCTAGTCCACAGTTTGGGAAATGCTGCTCTACCAAACTAGAATGGTTTGCACATTCTGCTTTGAAAAAGGTAAAATGGTTACACCAAATTCAGGGGCAGCATGAGCTTTTTAGAGTGTAAACTAGCCCGCTAGCGCATGATTACAACTGGTGGTCAACAGCAGGGAGTTTCTGCTTAATAGTTCTATATAATGTCTATATATTGTAGGGACGTGGTGGCGCAGCGGGTTAAACTGCTGCTGCTGGGCTTTCCGACCGCAAGGTTGGGAGTTCAAGACTGCATGACGGAGTGAGCTCCCGTTGCTTGTCCCAGCTCCTGCCAACCTATCAGTTCGAAAGCACCTAAATGCAAGTAGATAAATAGGTACCACTTCGGTGGGAAGGGAACGGCATTCCATGCGCTACGGAGTAGAGTCATGCCGGCCACATGACCACAGAAGCTTGTCCTCGGACAAAACGCCAGCTCTACAGGCTTTGAAACAGAGATGAGCACCGCCCCCTACAGTCGGTCACAACTAGACCATTCGGTCATGGGAAAACTTTACCTTTTATAATGTCTCTTAAATGGGTTGGCATGAAATCTTATGCCCAATAATGGTTTGAAGTAACTAATGCATAGGCCAAATAAAACTGGCTAAAGGGGGACTTAGTAGAGATTTATAGAAAGGATGGTGCAGGGAAAGTAGGTAGATATTTCTTCTTCCTTTTTTCATAGCAACAGGGCCCCCAATGAAAGTGATGAGCAGTCAATTTGGGGTAGGCCAAATAGCTTTTATGCGCATAGTGTGGAATTAGTTTGTGCAGCTCCTTGTCATAAGATGCAGCAATACAAGGCACTAGCTTAGATGCCTTTAAAAGAGGATGGGAGCGCAATCCAAGGCATTTCGTTGGGCCAACACATGTGTGTTGCATTGGCCCAAGCCTGTAGCAAATGTGCTGTAAGGCACGTCTGCACCAGCCAAAGAGCTGCTGGGCCAGCACAAACACTTTTCTGGGCAGGGGTGGGTGGCCAGGGAGGGGCTGGATGCAGCTTTTAGACCACATCCACCACCACCCTGGGTCACACGGCACAATTTGGGCCAACATGGCATGCTCAGACTTGCTCCTGCTAAACAGCAGGCGCCGATCTGAGCAGGCCCCTCAGGGCAGCTGGGGCTTATCCCAGGGTAAGGGGACTTGCCCCACAGTGAGCGCTAGAGACAGCAAACCTGCTTTGGATACAGTGCAGGCCAAGTGACCTGCCAGCACAGGTTAGGACTACACTGCCAGACAAATAGCGAGAGTACCACTGCCCGCCGATCAACGGTGTCCTGGTCAAATGCATCGCAGTAATGGACATCGGCGTCCATTCATTTTGTGTCCCCGACATTTGTGTCCCGATATAGTGTATGCATATTTATATAGGCAGTGGCGTCAGCCTACCGGTTCACTGGGCGGAGTTTCGTCCGTCGCTGGGAGGGTTTCCGTGGTGATCGGCAGCGTGATCGCTGCAGCGGGCGGGCTTTCGCCATTATTATTATTATTATTATTATTAGATTTGTACCCCGCCTTATTGTGCCCGAAGGCACCCAAGGCGGCATTACAATATAGATATAAAAACAATATAACAATTCACAATTAAAAACAATTAAAACAGAATTAAACAATACAATCAAAAATTAAGAGCACAATTAAAAACAAATTTAAAAACAATATAAAAACAACAAGCCCCGTGGGTTATAATAACCAGCCAGCCTGTCAACAATTAAAAGCTTTTTGGAATAAAAAGGTCTTCAGCCCCCGCCGAAATATAAGCAAAGAGGGAGCAGTTCTCAATTCTAAGGGGAGGGTGTTCCAGAGTTGGGGGGCCACCACCGAAAAGGCCCTCTTCCTGGCCGCCACCCCTCTCACTTCTCCTGGTGGCGGCACAGTCAGGAGGGCCCCCCCCCAGATGATCTAAGAGTACGGGTTGGATTATATGGAAGAAGGCGGTCCCTCAAATACCCCGGACCCGAGCCGTAAAGGGCTTTAAAAGTCAAAACTAGCACTTTGAATTGGGCCCGGAACAGAACCGGCAGCCAGTGTAGTCGCCGAAGCAGCGGCTCGACAGAGTCAAACCGACGTGCTCCAGCAACCACCCGAGCCGCCGCGTTCTGTACTAGTTGTAGTTTCCGGACCGTCTTCAAAGGCAGCCCCACGTAGAGCGCATTGCAATAGTCTAATCTAGATGTCACTAGGGCATGGGTCACAGTGGCCAGGTCCGCACAGCTCAGGTACGGCCGCACAGCTCAGGCTCATTACGCAACGGGAGGCAGCGATCACGCTGCCGATCACCACGGAAACCCTCCCAGCGACGGACGAAACTCCGCCCAGCGAACCGGTAGGCTGACGCCACTGTATATAGGATACAGTTTCTATTTTTAAAATGCCAAGATAGGGTTAGGTCTGGGATAAAAGACTTAGCATATATAACCTGGGTTTTGTTGTCCAGATATATATAGCCTAAAATCTAGACAAATTCACAAAGGCCCAATCCTATCCAACTTTCCAGCACTGATGCAGCTGTGCCAATGAGCAATGCACTGCATTGTGCATGGGGAGATGGTCACAGAGGTCTCCTCAAGGTAACAATTCTACTGAGCTTCCATGGGCAGGTGCAGTGTGCCCCAAAATACCGAATATAAGAGAGCAACAGGGGACGAGGACCTTTTGCCTTCATCTCCAGCTTGTGGACTTCCCAGAGGCATGTGGTTATCCATGGAAACAGAGAGGATAGCAGAAGAGATGGAACTTCGGCCTGATTCACATGGGTCTGTTACGTTCTACAGTGTGAAGCCCACTTTACATTGACCTATTACAAACATTAAAAAGCATTTTAGAACAAAGATGGCAGTACAGTTAATCTATGGGGCTAAGATTTGGAGGTGGAGGAAGAAGAAGTGAGAGCCCAGGACTGGTAGATTTCTCCTGGCATTTTTGCATCCTCCTGTAAGAGCAATAACCAGTCAAAAACATCTTGTTGCCCAGCTCCAGATTTAGGCTTTTGGTTATTGGTGGCAAGTGAGATGGTGGGTTGAGCCAAGATTAGGATCCAAGTAATGTTATAATAGAATGAATCTAAGTGATCTGGAATTCACACTAGGATTGTTGGGAGTGCCAATATAATTGAGACAATTAACCAAAATGGTGTTTCTGAGCCCCAGGCAGAGTAAATGGGTACTTGCAGCTGCCAAAACTCAAATCCATGATGGGATTTTTGATGTGGGCATGCAGGTAGATGTGGCAGCAGAGAATCTTGGCTTGTTACTTTAAGACAGAACAATTTGTTGGAAGCTGACCATCAGTGTTCATGCCCAAGGGGTGCCTGGAGTGAGCAGGTGGAAGAGAGCACATAAAGGGAGGTACAAAAGCACATTCAGCTTGTTTACGTGTCTGAGAAAGGAAACTTGTGGGACCTTCCAAGTGGCCCATGTCCAGAGTGAGGGGGAGGGAAGATGCTACCCTAGGGAAAAACCAAGCCATACATGCCTCAAATCTTGGCTACCTTTCTGCCCCAACCCTGGAGATTATATTTTGTACTACACAGTGCCTCTGAGAAGACTATTATCAGGGGGCAGAAAGTTTATTTTGGGCCCCTTCTCATTGGATCATAATTTCTACAAATTATGATTAAAAAAAACTATGTAGGCTTACACAAACTGTGAATTCTGCTCTTCACACAATATGTGCAAACATTTTCTGAGATCCCAGGAAATTTTTCAGGCCCCCTACTTTGGCTCCTGGGGTCCTTTTTTTTACCCCAGACCCAGGTGTGATGTACCCCTTGTACCCCCACCCCACAGACCCTGGTGCGATCAGAAAATGAAATATCCCAGCAGGTATGTAAGATCCCAGTTTCCTGGCACCTGAGGAGGTGTGTCCAATGTTTCTTCCTTTACATGGTGGTGGACGGCCTCTACTGAGGTTCCTCTTGCTCCTTGGATGGAAAAAAGGGAGTGGAATGGAATTGGAGAGGAGAGTGATGGGCTTAGAACAGGTGCATAGACAGGTACGGGTAACCCTGCCAGGGGCCATCTCAGTTGCTGAGATGATGTGTGTGTATGTATATGTGTGTATATGTGCACACTGATTAGTATTTTTTTACAACAAATACAAACTTTATTAGGAATACATAAAACTAACAATGCACAACAATATCATACAAAACAATAAGCTCAAGACTTCATTCCGATATAGAAAGGGGGGGGGAAACAAACAAACCACAGATGACCAATCTCCCCACCATCACAATTCCCTAATGCCAGACAACAAATGCCTGGAGCGTTTCAAAATTCAGAAACTGTGTGACTGGGAGAGTTATGTGCTCATTATCACCCTCCAACAGAAACTGAATGATAACATTCTCTGAATACCCTGTTTTAGGCTGAAGCAATGGGACAAGGTATTGTCTTCACTCCTGTTACCTGGTGCAGCGCAGCATTATACGTAAGAGGGATTCTACCTCACCCAAGTTGCAATTACATAGATAGGTACAGTTAACCCTGCTCAGTTGCTGAGATGATGTGTGTGCGTTTATATGTACGTACATACGTACGTACGCGTGCACACACACACACACACACACACACACACAGAGAGAGAGAGAGAGAGATTAGTTAGTATTTTTTTTTTACTTTTCTATACTGCCCTCCCTCCAAGGAGCTCAAGGTGGTGCACATGGTTCCGTCCCTCCTTTGGTCCTCACAACAACCCTGTGAGGTAGGTAAGGCTGATAGTGACTATTCCAAGCTCACCCAGGAGGCTTTGTGCCTGAGTGGGGATTTGAACCTGGATCTTCCAGGTCTCGATCCAACACCCAAATCATTACACCTTCCTGGCTCGAGTACTGTGATAATGTTGACTTGATGGTGACGTTCAGGAGTCGAGTCCTATATTTTTGAAACCTTGAGCCTCTTGGTCAAAGGGTGGCTTCAAATGAAATTAGATTGAAGTAACAGTTGATCATGGGGATTTGCTGTTATGGGAGGGCTCCTGAAGAGCTCAGAGAGGCGCTGACTCCTCTTGCAAATGGTCTTTGTAATTAAGTTCTGCTGCTCTCCATTAGGCCATGAACCCTCAAGCGACAGCCTGTCAGAAGCAGCTGAGTGTGCCTTCGCTAGCCAGCAAAATTGATGAGCGCAGTTTGGCCTGATGAAATCAGCGACACCCACAGAAGCAGTGGAACAAGACATCAGTCGCAGGAGAGCAGGCTGTGGCTGCCGGCACCATCTCTGCTGATCAGTGTGATGGTTTGTCTCCATTTTCGGGTGATAAAAACATATATAGTGAGTGCCCAAAGCAGGGCAGAGCTGAGGGGCAGCGACACCCCATTGGTGTTTTTTATTTGGTAGAGGAAAACGCTTGTCTGCCTTAGCTCTGTAACCCAACCAGTGGACTAATGCAGGAAAAATGCACTTTGCAAAATGAAGCCTGATGCTTGGGGTGGGGGGGGAATTAGTTCTCCCTTCAAATTCCCCTTTCTCGCTTTGCTGAATGGACAGGTGGAACTGACGTCCCGCACTCAACTTGCCCTGTTCGGGTGGATCCTTTATCACGTTCTCTTCCCAACGCCAAGTCGGCCACTTCTCATGTGGTAAATGAGGTGCTGCGAGAATTCCACTCACGGGGCTTTGCAATGAGGACACTTTTGTCTCCCTGACATGCGGGGCCAGTTTCTCTCAATCGGTTTCAGCGGGTGGAATCATTCTTGCTCAGTTGGATGATCACTCTTCATCATCCGTTCAAGTGCAGTTGTCCAAAATCAATTCTGCAATCCTCCACGTGCTAATTTTGAGCCAAGTGTGCTCAGGGCCAGTCTTAAAATTATGCTGGGTTTTCCCAGGCTGTTGGGATAGGGTCAAGACTTCCATGAACTGCAGCGTTTGGGGCTCTTCAGTCTAGAAAAAAGGCACCTGGGGGGATATGTGATGGAGATGTACAAAATTAGGCATGGGGTGGATAGAGGGATGTTCTTTCCCCCCTCTCACAACCCTGGAACTGGGGAACATCCACTAAAATTGAGTGTTGGGAGAGTTAGAACAGATAAAAGGAGCAGATGGACAAAAGTATTCTTTTGTTGTTGTTGTTCAGTCGCTAAGTTGTGTCTGACTTACTTTTTTACCCAGTGGGTAATTGATCTGTGGAACTCCTTGCCACAGGAGGTGGTGATGGCATCTGGCCTGGGTACCTTTAAAAGGGGACTGGACAGATTTCTGGAAGAAAAGTCCATCGTGGGCTAAGTCAATTTGAAAGGCCATGATAGGAGGTGCAACCTCCTTAAGTTAGAAGTAGACTATTTCAGAATGCCAGGTGCAAGGGAATGGCAACAGGATGCAGGCATCCTGTTGTCTCATGTGCTCTCTGAGGCATTTGGTGAGCCACTGTGAGATGCAGGAGCCTGGACTAGATGAGCCTTTGGCCGGATCCAGCAGGGCTCTTCTTATGAAGCCAGGGCCAACCACATGTGGTGGTCCATTTGGACCACCACATGCCTGAATGGCTGTCCCCCTGTACCCAGTGATGTGCCTGCCTCTGCTTCTCCCACTCTCCAGTGGTCTAGCTCTCCTCCCCACCACATTTCCTGTATCCTCTCTGTCCCCATCTTCCTTTTCCAGCCCAGGGAGTTGAAGGAGGAGGAGTGGAAGCAAGTGGGTGGACAGAGATGGTTGGCCCCCACCAAACTGCTGCCTGAGGCAAACACTTCAGTTGGCCTCATAGATGGACCGGCCCTGCCACAAGGGCCAGGCACACCATGGCATATGAATCCTTGACAAAGCTTTTGAAGGTTTTACGAGCATCGTGGTCCATTGCGATCAACCTCTCTTAGAGGAACAAATGTTTGTGAACATTCCATGCCTTCCCTTCATCTCAGTCACTCTGCTCAAGAGCAGTTGATCCCAGACTGAAGCAAGTCCATTGGTGCAGCAAGACTGCAAAATATTTCCTAATTGCTTTCTCTCTCTTGTTCACCAGAGGAGACAATATTGCTGTCACGTCTCCTCATCGCTGTGAAAACGAATTGACGCTCCCATAGTTGAAAAGCATCCCTAACAGACTGAAAAGTGAACCTTAAAAAAAAATGGAAAAATATTCCGTCATCTTCAATAATTTGATGCCAAGAATTTCAACGGGGAGCCTGAGAAACCGTTTGGGCCGCAGAGTTTTGAAAGGTGACACTTTGTTAACAAGAAAGTTTGCTACCGCTTGCCATCGCAAAGCAATTTCAAAGCTCCAGCATAGTTCTCAAGAAGCTCTAATGGGATGCATTTGCAACCATCAAGGGGATGAAGCAGGAATATGTAACGATGAACTCAGGACTCTTTCTAGCACCTGTGGACTTCAGCAGAACACGTCCCCAGAAAACAGAATTCTGTTGATTGATTTCTGCTGCAATACTTCAAAATGTGATTGTGTGCTGTTGCAACAACATATTTTTTTCTCCCTTCTATTGGCCTTCAACATTTCCCAGAGGGAAATAGGGAGTGGGCAGAGAAGGGTGGATCCGAGGGCTGCTTTAGGACCGGGAGGTGGGCAGGGACGACAGCTTAGGCTGCCACCTATTCCTATCCCCCCCAGGCCTTAAACACAAATCTCTTCGGTTCTGCGCCAGCAATTGAACCGGCACAGGTCTGAGTAGACCCCTAGAAGCTGCTGGGGCCCTTATCCTGTGGAGACTTCCATCTGTCTCCCTGACCCCATGGGATAACAGGGTGGCAGCCCCAATAGGATTGGGCTGTAAGTCTCATTAGCAGCCACTGAATAGTGCTGCAAAATTATGCAGAGGGTGGACAGAGTAGATAGAGGGAACCTCGTTTCTCTCTCACACAATACCAGAGCCAAGGGACATCTTCTAAAGCTGACTGTAAGGAGAGTTAGAACAAACACAAGAAAATATTTCTTTACCCAGCATGTAGTTAGTCTGTGAAATTCCTTGACACAAGATGGGATGAGGGCATCTGGCCTGGACGCCTTTAAAAGGGGATAGGACAGATTTATGGAGGAAAAACTCCATCACAGGTTACAAGCAATGATGGGTATGTCTTGTCTGAGATTAGCTGGTCGCTCATCATGAGAGTCATGTAGGAATTTTTTTTCTGTCATCCAAATTGGCCATGGATGGCAGGTTTTTTTTTGGGGGGGGGGTCTACTCCAGACTGGGGAGGGAGGGATGGGTGTTCAGTATGCTTCATGATTTACACTTGTGTTTAATAAAGTCTGGTGTCTACCTTGGGGTGGTGCAAGGGTAATAGGCAACCTCAGAATGCCAGATGCAGGGGAGTGGCAGCAAAATACCTGCCACTAACATATGACAAAATATCTGGTTGTCTCGTATGCTCATCTGAGGCATCTCTTTGAGATAGAGGAAGCTGGACTAGATGGGCCTTTGGCTGTCCAATAGGGCTGTTCTTATGTTCTTAAGGCCCAGATGGGGTTGCAAGTTATTTTAGCTCCCTACCCACAGACATAGGGACATGGTGGCACTGCAGGTTAAACCGCTGAGCTGAGCTTGTTGACCAGAATGTTGGCAGTTTGAGACTGCACGACAGAGTGAGGTCCCATTGCTTGTCCCAGCTCCTGCCAACCTAGCAGTTCAAAAGCATGTAAAAATGCAAGTAGATAAATAGGTACCACTTTGGTGGGAAGGTAACGGCGTTCCGTGTACCTTGGTGTATAGTCATGCTGGCCACATAACCACGGAAGCTTGGACAAATGCCGGCTCTTCAGCTTAGAAACGGAGATGAGCACCGCCCCCTAGAGTTGGTCACGACTAGACCATTCAGTCGTGTGGAAACCTTTACCTTTTTTTACCCACAGACAGGATAGCAAATTCTGTTTGCCTCATAATTACCTCAGAATTTTACCCCAGAAATTTACCTCAGAATGCCAGATACAAGACAGTGGCCACAGGATGCAGGCATCTTGTTGTCTCATGTGCTCCCTGAGGCATCTGGTGGGCCACTGTGAGATACAGGCAGCTGCATGATGGGCCCTTTGCCTGATCCAGCAAGGCTTTCTTTATGTTCTTATGGAAGTAAACCAAGTATAAAAGAAGTTTTTAAAAAGGTGTTGATTCTTTTTCCATTGGAATTTTTTCTGGATTACTGAAGTTATAAAGCTGGGTCTTCAGTAGGCATAACTTGTATATCTAATATGTTATAAAGGTGCATTTTATTCTTTATACTGATGACAGGGAGATAATTGTTCCTATTAACTGTTAAAATTTCTGCCTGTTTTTCTGTGATCTTCTGTATACTTAAATAAGCTTAAATTGGAAAGGAAGCAATGCAAGTGGGCATGAGGAAGCAATGCAAGCAATGTAAGTGGGCATGAGATCAAAGACTATGCGCCATTATTTAGCAGGCGCCGGCTGGGATGGCATTATCTGGCATTTTCAGTATGAACTTCAAGGGTCTGACATGCGAATAATTTCAGAGGAACTATGGAAAAAAGGCTGGTATGCATAGACACAAATTTTTGTTCTCCCTCATGCCAGTCCCCATGTTCTGGTTGTGCATCGCAACGTCCCGCTGATTGGTCAGGCCTTGGAAGCCAATCAGTTCCACTGAGATTTACACAGGCATGCAATTTTAAAGGAAAAGGAATGACCTGCTCTGGAAGTGCTGTGGATCGACAAAATGCAGTGAAGGTCTGTAGTGGCAGGTGCCAGCCCCAAAATATCACCTGGGTGTCTCCTGGTTTCTGTAAGTCCTTGTGGAGTTGTTTTTCCCACAAGAGAAACAACTAGGAGAATTAGGACACAAACCAAGAGCCCCAGCTGTGATCTCACTGTGCAAGGAATCATTAACGGAGTAGCTGACAAGCGTCTGTGTGGGGTTGGCCAGCCAGTTAACTTCTGACCATTTGGGTGGTGTTTTGGCCGATAAAAGCCGGGTGTTGGGGCCTTTACTTCGCCCCTGGACCTTTTGTGAATGCTAGCAGGCTGTGTTGTCCGGAGGGTCACCTGAACGCTCCCCCAGATGCTCCTGAACGAAGGCTCTGTTGCCTAGGGTGGGATGCTTGCTTGTAAGTATGGGTGCCTGGAGACACCGCTGGGATTCAGAGGTGCTCCTGTGTTTTATGTTTGTTAATGTTTGTAGTTGATTTGTCTTGTAATAAAGTCTTGTCATTTATGTGCAAACGCCTTGAAAAGCATTTACTTCTTCCTCTACCCAAAAGTACCTGGAGCCTCAGGCAGGAGCTGTGGCTCTGGCAGAACAACATCTTGCTTTGATGAAGGGTTTCTTCTCTGGCATCCAAAAACAAAGACTTTGGTTAGATCTGAGTCACAAATGCCATCACAGGTTTACTGTCACAGCTTCTACAAGGAATCTGTTTAAGGTGCTGAGAATTTGCAGCAAAAGAGACTCAGATCTATGGCAGAACTATGAGGGTTCCTTCAAGGAGGCGGGGGGAGAACATGAAGCTGTTAAATCAGTTTATGTACCTTGCACTTTCCTGTTTAGGGACCAAAGATGGCCTGATCCAGCAGCATTCTTCTTATGTTCTTATGCCAGGGCTGGGGGTACATAGCAACTTATGTAGAGGAAATTTTGGTGGGAACATGGCACAGGGGTAAAATGTTGCTAATGCATGCTGTGGTCCCAGTCTAGATTGGGCCCTTGTGCTGGTGCTCTTTCTGTGTTAAGGTAAACTCCATCTCAGGCAATGACACATGTTACAATCATCACAGGGAGTCATTCATCACCCTGCAGGATGTAGTACATACACCAGTGGGAGAGGGACATCTCAAGGTAAGGAAACATTTGTTCCTTGATTTCAGGGCTGCATTGTGGCTGCATCAGTGCTAGAAAGTGATAGGATTGGGCCCTAAGTCATGGGGCACTGGAATAGCCAATAGACTCCAGGCTGGGTACACTGCTGCCGCCGGCACCCAAAGACAGTCAGCTCAAGAAGGCATGAATGGACAACATGACGGGGATTGGGCACAATTCAACCCTGAAGAAGTTGCAGAAAGAGGCAATCAAAATAATCAGAGGCCTGGAGCATGTTGCCTGGGAGAAAAGGCTGCTGTGTAAGACATGGGCCTCCCAACTATGGCCCGGGGGCCAAATCTGGCCCGCCACAAGCCCACAGCAACTTAAAATATTTCACATTTTTACTCACTATATATAATTTCTCATTAAGCATGGCATTATCATTAAGCATGGCATTATTTCTTTGTAAATGTCACATTTCTCTTTTATATAGAATCATATCCTGCTAATACAAAAATAAACTCTGAACCTCCATGTGCAGGAGCAATCTACCCCTGAATCTCAGATACCGGAAATGGAGAACAGAAGAGGGCTCTTTGCCTTCATGCCTTGCCTGTGGACTCCTCATTGGCACCTGATGAGTCTGTTGGAACAGGGCTCTGGACATAGAAGGGCTCCCTTTGGCCTGATCCGGCAGAGCTCTTCTCTAATGCCCGGAAAGCCATTTACACGCAAGTCTGCCTTGCTGGACTGAGTGAACAGGTTTGTGATCGCCAGTGGGGTTTGTTGTTTTGCTTGTGATTTACTTTCTAGATAGTACTAGACTGAAAGAAGTTTACCTTTTATTTTTGTTTTACAACAGACACACACACACACACTTGACTCCTGTGATTCTGCCAGCTGACATTAAAGTCGCTGCTCTTACTGAGCCGTGCTTTGTGGCTGCTTCGTTTTAACCAGAAACCTCTTCTGGTCTTTAACGTTTCTTAGTATTGCTCCTTGACTCAAATGTTAATAAGACACTGAGGGAAAAGACAAGCCATTTCATTCTTCCCAGGAGTACGTTCAGCTGAATCTATCAGCGCCCATTACACACTAATGCGGCTGCTGCTCCAGCGGTTCATCTCATTCTGTCAAGTTTGTCGAGGAATTATGATTTTAATATTTTTGTCCCTGGACTGATTAGGGACCATTCCATTTTTGGAGGCGGGAATGCGGAACGTCAGCCTTTGAGTGATATGCATCATCAGGGATTCTGTCTCTCTTGAGACTAGACGTGACTTTCCCATGGGAGGTTTTGGGCATCATTTAGGGAAGCGGGCTGGGTCTGGAGGGAACAAACCTGGTGCCTGAAGCACTGTGCGGAAGTTCTCCTAGGCAAGTCCCATCAAAATGAGTAAGAGCAGAAGCTTAACAGTCATTATACAAGCATGCCTCAGTATCCGCTGGGGTTCTGTTCTGGGACCCCCCCTCCCCCTGTAGATACCTGAAACCATGGATACTGGGGGGGGGGCTTTTTAAAAAATAGGGCAAGATCAGTGGCTTTGCTGTAACAAGGTTAAAAAAAAGAAATTTGTTTAATGTTCCCCTGTCGTTTTAGTAAACTATTCAGTCCTAAACAGTACGAGAAAAGCAATCTGAAATGCTTGGAATCAGCATTGTTTTGAGTACAAAAACATGGACGCTAAGCCCGCCCCCTGACTTCAATTCTGCCGCATTACTTCTTAAGGCAGGGCCATGGGTTGGGGCTGCCCTTCCCTTGTGTGGCCTTCCCTGGGCCTCAGGATGCCTTCAATGGCCATTCTGAGGCCCACAGAGGCCCGGGCAGTTGCATGCAGCCTCTGTGGACCTCAGCAGAACCTCCAGTCCTAACCAGAGCTCAGCTCCAGTCTGGTTCAGCAGGTGGGGATGGGTGCCAATCTGAAGATTTCAATACCTGCAGATTGCGGTATCCATGGAGGTTCCAGGAATAGAACTGTCATGGATATTGATGGCCCACTGTGTGTGTCACAGTTCAATAAAAGAAAATGTTCACCATGCTTCTTTCCGGGACATTATTATTATTCATTTCATGTCATGACTATTACTGTAAATAATTTTGTCGTGGGGGTGCCAAAAATTTATGGGCTCCAGATGTCAAATGACCTTGGTATGCCACTCCTCAGAGGAGTAAAAGCTATACGCCTCCTAACAGATACTCCCTGATGTCAGCATAAAGTTTGGCCAGAATTGGAGCTGGCACAAGTCAAAGTCTGTCCACTGAAAACAATGGATGGAGAGCAGAAACTGCACCAAAAACTTCCAAGTCTCCACCCTTCTCCACTACAATGATAGTGTATAAGATACAGTTCAACCAGGGTAGTTTAACTTGAGTATAAAAGGTAAAGGTAAAGGTTTCCCCACGACCGAATGGTCTAGTCGTGACCGACTGTAGGGGGCGGTGCTCATCTCCGTTTCAAAGCCTGTGAGCCAGCGTTTTTGTCCGATCATGGTGGCCAGCATGATTCTACGCCGTAGCGCACGGAACGCCGTTACCTTCCCACCAAAGTGGTCCCTATTTATCTACTTGCATTTTAGGTGCTTTCGAACTGCTAGGTTGGCAGGAGCTGGGACAAGCAACGGGAGCTCACTCTGTCACGCAGTCTCGAACTCCCAACCTTGCGGTTGAAAGCCCAGCGACAGCGGATTAACTCGCTGCGCCACCACGTCCCTGATTAACTTGAGTATAGTTGAGTATAATGAACTGGTAAGCACTTAAAAGCCAGAAAATTCATCAATGGAAAATCTTTAAGTGGTGGACAGGTTTGGATTCAACTCTTTGTTAATACCCGGCAGTTTCATTAAAAACTTATCTAACTTGCACTTGTCTAGTAATGGATGAGATGAATATTTCATTGGTATGCATGATTTCTGATTTATCAGGGACAAGTGCAGAGCAGGCAAAGGGAAGACTGTCCATTTCCTAACGCAAGACGTGGCTAAATGGGAATGGAGGCCAACAATTTCAATGCAGGAGCCCTTCCAAAGGGTGCATATGTTTTTTCTATTTTAAAATATAAATGCAATAAATTCATTTTATTCATTTTAAATGCAATATTCTGGAATGATCCTCTCCTCATTTTTTGACTAATGGAGGCTTAGTGTCATGTGGCAGCACTTTCAATGGCCATCCAGATGAGGAAAAGATCTAATTCCAGGCACTTATTTTTCATATTTCAATTACTGTTTTTTAATATATACCTACAATACTGTACTGTATATTTTATTGATTAAACGTATTGATCCAGCCTCCACACTTCACCAGACATTCACAGTGTCCAAGACCACCCTGTTGTGTGAGAGAAATAGAGAGAAAGGGACTTGTGGGGTTTCCGAATATCCCTGTGAAGACCAAGAACAAGACTTTGAGGCCAAGTTATGGTGTTGAACTCTGGGACACAGGCGGGTCAGACCATTGCGATTGTATTGTATTTAAATACCTAAAATTACATATTTATTGTGCTTCTTTTATGTGTTTCCATATGCTTTATGTATGTTTTAATGTGATGTTTTATGTCAGTGGTTCTCAAATATTTTAGCACTGGGACCCGGTTTTTAGAATGGCAATCTGTTGGGCCCCATCAGAAGTGATGTCATTAATCTGGAGAGTGATGTTTTGGCTGGAAGTGACATCATCAAGCAGGATTTATTTATTTTTTCCCTCCTAACTCTCCCAAGCAGTTTCTAATCTGTTAAAAAAAAATTCCCTAAACATCCCAAAGTCTGCAGTCCTATCCACACTTACTGGGGAGTAAGCCCATTGACTGTCAATGTTGAAAAGTATATACATAGTAGCCTGTTAAAAGTACAAATCTGTAACATTTCCCCAAATATGGTCACATACCATGGTATATTTTTTAGCGCACAATCCTAACCTGGAGTTAGGCCAGCATAGTTAGGCCAGCAAAGTCTGGCCAGCATCAGGGCCAAGGTAAAGCACGTTTGGACCACCGTTGGAGTCAGGGAGGATGGCGCATGTCTGTGTGCTGGCCTCTCTGACTTTGAGAGTGGTCCAAACATACTTTGTCCCTTGTATGGGATATGAATTATAAATCCATGATTTGGGTACAGAAGCTAAAAATATAAAGGCTGTAATTTGGAGTAGGTGGCTGGGGGCAAAAGATGGATGTACATATTTACTAACACAAGATGCTGACTAAAACAAAAGAGGCCCAGAAAAAGGGAGGGGGAGGAAATTTAAACACAGAAACCAGCCGAGAAAAAAGGCAAGGCACACTCCGTAACATTCAAGGCTGCTACGCTAAAGATAAGGGGGGGGGGAGGGCGAAGAGGAGTAAACCTATCAGGTATTCTGTTTAGGCATTTTCGAATTAGCTGGGGAGGGAACTGAGAGAAATAAAAGTGCTGAGCATTGTAGCGTGGGTGTGGCCTCTCCAGACTGCCTGCTTTTCTGGCGGTATGTTGGAGACGCACCCGATTTGCAAATTGAATCAATAAAACTTCACTAACCAACCCAAATTGTGTTTGTGACGGCATTCCATACACTTGTGCCAGCCAAGCTTTGCTGGCCTAACTGTGCCAGCCTAACACCAGGCTAGGATTGCACCCTTAATATATTAAAAATACAATACACGTTGAAATGAATGGGGACCCACCTGGAATTGGCTCATGCCCCACCTAGTGGGTCCTGACCCACCATTTAAGAAAGACTGCTTCATGTATTTTAATATTGTGAGCTGTTTTGATCTTGTTGGGAAAAGCTGAGTATAATTTTTTTTCATAAATAAAAATACCATTCCTGACTTGGCAGGCCCCCTGAGGAAAAAGAGCTCTTTCCCAGCCCTGTTACCCACAATCCTTTTTACTGGATATGTCAAGAATGGAATCTAGGACATCCTACAAGGAAGGCAGTTGGGGTGCCTGTTAGGACCTGTGACTGTGGTGGTGAACTGATGGGCTTGCAAATGCAAGCTGCACCCATAGATGTACACTCACTCCCCTGTCAGAATGATGGGCTTTTTACTGGTACAAAAAAATAATGAGAAACCAGAGAACATGTGCCCCTAGCCTGACGCGCAATGGATATTTTAAAATTTCATCCGAATGTAGGATTAAACGAAAAGCTATAAAGCCTGTCAGTCTCTCTTGTCTTGGAACCAGCACTCTGCTTGGGAATAACTCTGGGACATTAGTGGTGGGAAATCTTAATGTCCCTTGACACAGCTAGGCTGGGCTGCCCATTAGCACCCACAGATTCTTGGAAAAACAACTGCTGGCTTACCAGAACGATACTGTTCAGCATCTGAACTCGCACCAACCAGGGACGGCATTTTTGGTGATAACGTGACCTGTGAAAAGAAAAGTTAATAAGACTGTGCTCGAAATTCAGGCTTCCAAGAATGAGAACAGCCATGCTGGACCAGTGGGGCATGTTCAAGCCAGAGGGAGGGGCATAGCTCACTGGCATAGCTCGGGGGGTCAGAACACAGTATTGACCGGGTAGCAACACAGCACCTAAGTACCGTGCAGTAGCACCAACTTAATGGGTGCAGAGGTGCTGTCAGCACTCCCAATAATTTTTTGTGGGTGCTCTGCACCCACAATGTCCGGCACTCCCATAGAGCACGGCACACCCATGGCTGTGCCTGTTCGCGTGGCGCAAACAAAGATGCTGAGGACACCCCTATCCTCATGTCCGCGCTGCACTGCCCTCGGCAGCTTTGCCGCACTGGGCCAGACGCGCTTTGCCAGAACCTACCTGGCAGAGCGGCGAACAGGCCAACCGGACTGCAGTGCAAGCATGCGCTGTGTTTGTGACACATGATGACCACTGCGCATGCTCATGAACTCCAGAGACCCCGAGCATACACAGTGGTCGCCTTGCATCGTAACCACTGAGCATGTTTGCTCCAGCAGCAGGGAGAGCCAATGAGATGCTGCAGCATCCCACTGGTTCCTCCTCCAGCATCCTGATTGGCCAGCTGGCTGCATCAAGGGGAGTGACTGCATCGAGGGGGGGCGGGGACGTGGTTGCATTAAGGGGTGTGGCTATGTTGGGGATGTGGCTACATAAGAACATAAGAAGAGCCCTGCTGGATCAGGTCAAAGGCCCATCTAGTCCAGCTTCCTGTATCTCACAGTGGCTCACCAGGTGCCCCAGGGAGGCATGAGACAACAAGATGCTTGCATCCTGTTGCCACTCCCTTGCACCCGGTACTCTGAAGTAGCCTACTACTAATGTAAGGAGGTTGCACAATTCATCATTGCCTATAGCCCACGATGGACCTTTCCTCCAGAAATCCTTCCAATCCCCTTAAAGGCATCTAGACCAGATGCCATCACCACCTCCTGTGGCAAAGAGTTCCATAGATTAACTACCCACTGAGTAAAAAAAGTACTTCCTTTTATCTGTTTTGACTCTCCCAACCCTCAGTTTTAGCGGATGCCCCCTGGTTCTGGTGTTTTGAGAGAGGGAAAAGAACATCCCTCTATCCATTCTATCCCTTCCGTGCATAATTTTGTATGTCTCAATCATGTCCCCCACTCAGGCGCCTTTTTTTCTAGGCTGAAGAGCAGTCTTTCTTCATAAGGGGGGGTGCCCCAGCCCCGTAATCATTTTTGTCACTCTCTTCTGCACGTTTTCCAGCTCCACTACGTCCTTTTTGAGGTGCTGCGACCAGAACTGCACTCAATCAGGGGCGTTTCTAGGGTGTGGCAGGGGGTGGCACTAGCCATGGGCGCCATCCTGCAGGGGGCGCCGTTCGCATGGCGCCTGCCCCCCCAAAATGGCGCCCACGGCCCGCCCGCTCCCGGCCAGGCCCTGCGCAGCATTCTCCTCACTCTGGCTGGCCTTAAAGAGCCAGCCAGAGCGAGGAGAACGCGCTGCCACCCGGCGCCCCCTCCCGCTTCTCAAGGGGGGTGGGGCACTGGACGACGACGCGTTCTGTTCGCTGCCGCTGCCCTTAAAGGGCCAGCGGCAGCAAACAGAACGCGCCTCTTAGAAGGGGCAGGGCGCTATGTCATGACATCACGATGTGACGTCATGACGTTGCGTGCCCCTAGGGGCGCATTTTCATTGGGCGCCATGGGCGCCCTTTCAAATAGATTTGCCCCTGCACACAATATTCCAGGTGTGGCCTTACCATCGATTTGTACAATGGCATGATAATATTGGCTGTTTTATTCTCAACCCCTTTTTAGGGGTTTTATTCTCAACCCCCTTTTTTTGGCTGCGTCAGCACATTTACCTACCCGACACATTTTTTTCCTGATTGCACATTGAGTGCTATTAGGTAACATTTCACCGCTCTCAGAGGACTAATAGGAAAACAATCAACCAGAAAAAGGCTGCTGTGAACTATTCTCTCAGTGCAATCCTGTACACTCTTACAGAAGAGCGAGTCCCACTGAACTCAGCGGGGCTTGTTTCCGAGTAGGCACGCGCAGCCTTGCAAGGTATACTTTCTCTCTCCCTCCGGCAGAGGGAGAGGGAAGAAACGTCAGTCGGAACCCGAGAGCGCGAGCAACCGGAGCCGGGAGGAACGCAAAGGCTATGACGCCTCTGCCGCTGCCCCGCGGGAACCATGGCAACGCAAGCGGCCTACACCGGGGAACCAAGCGGCTCCCCTTAAAATCCGGGCGAGGGATAAAATGCAGGTGGATGGAAGGGATTCTCATCCTGCCTCTCTGGGGAGAGAGAAGTGCCTCCCCCTCCCGTTTAAGGTGGGTGCGCCGCCATAAGAATCGGATCAGGCCCAAAGGCCACGCGTCTATTCCAGCGCTCCAGTGCCCACGGGCAAGGGGTGCAGGCGAGCAGCCTTCCTCCCTCGTTTCCCTTCAGCAGCTCTTATCAGCCGCGAGAGCCAGGAGCAGAACCTCCACGTACGGAGAGGTGGTCTCTCTCTCCTCCTGTACTGTGGGGGTGTGTGAGGTAGACTGCCTCTGTCCGTGGAGGCTCTGCTTCTGGCGCTCGCGGCTGATGAGCACACAGAGCCTAGCCGCTGGATCAGGGTCGGTGGGGTGGGGTGGGGTGGGGTGGGGAGGGGAGGGGAGGGGGAACTGGCAGTGTAGCGCTGGGCATGGCCGCTCTGGAATAAGTCATTAGAACATAAGAAGAGCCCTGCTGGATCAGGCCAAAGGCCCATCTAGTCCAGCCTCCTGTATCTCACAGTGGCCCACCAGGTGCCTCAGGGAGCTCAGGAGACAACAAGATCCTGTTGCCACTCCCTTGTACCTGGCATTCTGAAGTAGCCGACTCCTAATGTAAGGGGGTTGCACAATCCATCATGGCCTATAGCCCACAATGGACTTTTCCTCCAGAAATCTGTCCAATCCCCTTTTAAAGGCATCCAGGCCAGATGCCATCACCACCTCCTGTGGCAAAGAGTTCCACAGACTAACCACCCGCTGGGTAAAAAAGTATTTCCTTTTATCTGTTTTAACTCTCCCAACCCTCAGTTTTAGCGGATGCCCCCTGGTTCTGGTGTTTTGAGAGAGGGAAAAGAACATCCCTCTATCGACTCTATCCTTTCCGTGCATAATTTTGTATGTCTCAGTCATGTCCCCAATCATGTCCCCAGTCAAGTCCTGTTGTGTTCCATGGGGCTTATTTTGTCTGCCCATTGCTTCACAAAGTTTTGAAGTTTTGAATATTTTCTAAAATAAAACGTTTCAGAAACCAAAAACGAAGCTCAGACATCGCAGTTTATCAGTAAAATAATTTGGAGAGATAATTGACGGAGGGGATCTCACAGATCCAGCGCCAGCATCCGTGTGACTGTAGAGGGCGCCAGCATCGGAGTGTTAAACAAAAAATACAGTCCAGTCATGTGTGGTGCTATGTATCTATATATATAAAAATGGACGTTTGTGTGTATGTATGTATGTATGTTCCTTATACAAATCTCCGTCCCTTGACCCATGGCCACGAAACTTGGCACACACGTTCCTTGCAGCCTGGAAGGAATCACTGCGGGGGTCAGACCCCCCTACGGCCCCCCGTTTTTCAGGGAGGGGGCCGGATCGTCAGGAACCAAGGGGATTGCATGGGGCTACAGGTCTGCTGCCACCCTGTGGTCACAGACGATTCTGCAGCAGCTCAGCTGAAACTGAGCAGAACAGAAAGTGAAACTAATATAAAGTGCTTGGCCTGCGTGGCCTGAGTGGGCCAGGGAGGAAAGAGCAGGATCCACAGAGTTCCAGCAGCCAGTCGGATCTGAGAGGGGCCTATGTCCAGGGAGCTCACAGGCCACCTCTGCCTGTTTCTCATACGTGAGGGCTGGACCTGCAGACAGTAAGTGGGACCTTCATGTTGCTCTCTTAGTTGATGCTGTCCCTGTTTCCTCATTCATGTCACAGTGATAGTGTGCATTGTGGGTTCCAGGTCATCAATACTGTTTTATTTCAGGGACGGGTTCTATATGTCTACATATGGATCTCACTATGTCATGCTTTTGAGGGAGGTTTGCATATTTGTGTGTATGTTCCACCATTCCTCTGGAACGCCTGGAACGATGTGCACCACACGTGGTACACTGCTTCCTTACGATCTGGACAGATATACTGTGGGGCTACCCCCCACATACGCCCCCAGAGGTGGGGGTGCACTGCAGAACAAACTCATTCCTCCTCCTAATAGAGCCTGGGGATGATTTCTGCCCCCGGGCAACGCCGGGTCACAAACAGCTAGTTATATAATAAAACATCAACTAATTACAAAAAAATGAAAAATAAATAAAACAAATGCAGTTTTTTGCCAGGTAGTGGTGATTGCTGGTGTGTCGTAGGTTCGCCATCACTGAGGTAGGATGATTGCAGCTGCAGCCCAGCATCCTGTT
This sequence comes from Lerista edwardsae, assembly GCA_029204185.1. NCBI lineage: Eukaryota > Metazoa > Chordata > Lepidosauria > Squamata > Scincidae > Lerista > Lerista edwardsae. The sequence goes on along the minus strand of JAJKFI010000240.1, from coordinate 394,967 downwards.
TCCACCGGCAGCTGCCCCCGGCAGGCATCCCTCAACAGGAGAGAACAAAATAGACATAGTTATCTCCTGCAAGCTGCATTTCCTAATCGTTCCTTGGCCTCAGTTCTGCATCTGTGGAAAGGGGAATAAATAAAAACCTGCCTCTGAGAGGGGCTGAGATGTTGGAAAGTTCTTCATGTAGCAAGTAGTTGTTGGCTAGTGTTTTTTTTTTTGCTTTTTTTTAGACTGTGAGCCCTTTTAGCCCAGGGGGATTTTTTTTTTTTTTTACCCCCCCCCCCCCCCCCCCGGTCAACTGCTTTGGGAACTTTTTTGTTGAAAATGACATGTAAAAATTCTTAACAACCACTTTGGCATTTTCTTCTAAGAAAGGCCTGTCTAACCTGATCTCTGCTTTTCAACGCACTGAAGACATGGCTCTTGTTAGGTGAGCCTTCGAGCTGCTGTTGCATATTGTCAAGATTTGTTTAACAGATGGAATTAGTTTTTGTGCTATATTCATTAATGCAATTTTTCAACCTGTCATCCGCCTAAAAATCACTGCATTTCCCTCTTTTGCTCCTGGAGACTAACATAGCTATGCTGTATTTTGTACAGTTGGGACCCTTCCCAGATCACCCCGGGGATTCTAAAATTCACAGAGAAATGAATTTGGGGGTCAGGTCCGAGATCAAGTGAGGTCCTCCACTGTGGGTCAGAAGCCGTGGTGAGTCAAATCCACAGGTTCAACCCCCCCCCCCCAGTCAGCTGCACCCTGCCCTGGATGTAATTGTGATAATGTCACTGCATCATCACAATGGCACCTGCCCCCTTTGAGTGTCGGAGGAGCCAGTGGTGCCACCATTTGTAGTGGAGTGAAGGAGCCACCATTTGAAGTGGAGCGAAGGAGCCACCATTTGTAGTGGTGCGAAGCTGCTCCAGGGAGTGGTTTTGCGCCACTGTAAGCTGCACCTTACATGGTCCATGGGGTCGCGAAGAGTCGGACACGACTTAGCGACTGAACAACAACAAGCTGTGCCTGCCCCCTCTGACATTCAGTGGAGGTGGCTGGCATTTTCCCACTCATCCAGTCTTTGTACTGTTGGTTGTCATCTTGTAAGTTTATTTATATGCCATTTTTTTCCACAGTAAACAAGGCCCAAAGAGGCTCACAATAAACATCAGGCAATAATTAACTATTGATTTTTTCCCCCGTTTTTCCACCCATTTGGACCTTCCTATTGACTTAGAGGCTCCTGTGATGCCTCTGGGTCCCGAAGGGGCTGCTGAGTCATTCAGACGCAATAGCCCGCTTGCCCTACTATTGTTGCCGTTGATGGTTTGCCCTCTTCTTCCTCCTCTGACTCATGAACAAGGAACTCATTGGACCACCAAGCCCACCTGATGTCAGGGGTGTCAAAGACTTGGGTCTAATCCCTTGGAGAAAACATGGTTCACAATCTCAGGATAAAAAGTGGAGTCATGCACCCCACTCTGTGCATTTGCCTTTCTCATCCAGGCATGGGGTGCACCAAAAAGGTCACCTTCTTGCTTACCAAGGTCCTGGATTAGCAGGGGAAACACAGGGTAGGGAAAGTACCCAGTAAACTGCCCTTTTTAGCCATACTCAAACCCTATTCCTCTCCTTGCGCAGACCAATGCCTGTGCCTCAAATGTGTTGCATTCTCTCCTTTTTATCCTCCTCCCATTGTTTTATTTACTTTTAGCCCAATTTTAATAAATAATCTTCTTCCTCCTCTGACTCATAAACAAGGAACTTTTAGGGCGCAATCCTACCCAGCGCCGGAATGGCAAGGCCGGCTGGCCAGCGCCCTATCCAACGCTGGGTGCGGGGAGGCTGGAGCCCCCTGCGGCAAGGGAGAGTGTGCTCCCTTACCATAGGGGAGGCTCCAGGCTCCCCTATGCATTCCTCAGATCTGCGCCCACTAAAGAGTGAGCGCAAATTCGAGGAGACCGTGCGGCCCAAATCGGGGCTGCATGGCCTCCCGAACGGGCTAAGGATGTGGCCATATGGCCATCTCCCAAGCCTGCCCAAGGCCCGCCCACATTCTCCCACCAATCCCCGTGCTACTCAGTGATGGCGCCTCCCTCGCGCCACCCAGCTTCGGCCAACGCAAGGGAGGCGCTGCACGGGTGCAACAGGGCCGGTGCTGCCAGCTAGTCAGGCGGGAGTGCCGATCAGCGCCCCCACGTCAGTGCTAAGCGCGCAGCATCGGCACAACCCCATTCCCTCCAAGCTGTTCCCTCCAAGCTGAACCATCTTCTCAGATTAATAATAATAATAATAATAATAATAATAATAATAATAATACATTTATTTATATACCGCCTTTCTTAATATCACTAGATTTCTCTAATGATTGAACTCAAGGCGGTTTACATAGGCAGACTTTCTCACAAACCCGAAGGTTTTTACAATTTACAGAATGTTCTATCTTCCAAGAACAACACTCCTACAGATCTTTCTTTCTGGATTTAGCCTTCTTTCTTTAGCCACCCGTCTGTCGTCTGCTGGCTGATGAGGCTTCCCTGCTGCCACCAGAGATGCAGCTGATTTCAGCACACTCCTCCTCCCATGAGGCAGCTGAAACTCAGCTTTTAATCAGCCGCAGTTTCCAAGGTCTGCTTCCAAGGTCTGCTGCTCGCAGAGACTTCCGGCAGTCCCGAGCTCACGACCTTGAGATCTTCAGGTGTTATCTTCGGGCAAACGGAGACATTAACCCTCTCGGCTAAATCTTCTTAATTGTTTTTCTATGACTGTTTAAGGCAGTGGTTTTCAACATTTTTCTTCTCACAGCACATTTCTTCTCTATTGGTCTTTGCCTCTTGTGATGTCACTGTCAGGAGTGTCTTCTGGGTTCTTCAGCCCTGTCTGTAGTCAGTCCCTTTTCCTCTGCTGGCTCTGCTTCTGCTATAAGGTTCTGCCAGCAGCAGAAGAGGGACAGACAACTTATTACTGAAGACAGTGGCCCTAGAAAAAGAGCCACAGAACCTGGAGGAGTTTTCATTGATTTTCAACCACCATGTTCCAAATTCATGTGACACATCAGTTGAAAATGGCCGGTGTAAGGGGATCCCTGCATTTTGAGGCTCTCTGCTTCTCAGGAACGGTTTGCCCAGACTACCTTCTCCTACAAGGCCCTCCCTTTGGATGGTGGCATCAGTTAGAGCCCCACTTCAGTACCAAAGGGGAGGTGGGAGCAGGGAGGTGGGGTCTGGTTCCTAAACACTAGGCTCTTCACCTGTGCTTTCCCACCTCCCCATACCATTTCCCAAATGAAGAGCCGCATCGTGGCTAATGCTTTTATGTGCTAGAGCCCACTTCATTTAATTGTCTTCGGCAGGGTGCTCAGAATCCAGGTGTGGGTTCCTCAGTGGGTCACAGCAGTGCTTCTGTCACTCTTTGTTTGGTCACCCCCATGCAGACTGACCCTCAGCCAGGGCTCAGGGGAAGTAAAGGTTGCAGGGGAGGTAGAGTCCAGACTTGACTTTGAAGGGGCTGCTTCAGCCAGGCCCCCAGGGCGCACTCGTGACCTGGAGTTTTGCTGGCACAAGAGCCACCGTAAAGTGCGTTTGGACCACGCTCGGAGTCAGGGAGGATGGCGTACGCCTGGGTGCTGGCCTCTCTGACTCCAAGAATGGGCCAAACATACTTTACGTTGTCCCATGTGCCGGCCAAATTTTGCTGCCCTAACTGTGCCAGCCTCACTCCAGGTTAGGATTGCGCCCTCAGTCTCCTTGCCCCAGCATTCCCTCTGCTTTCTGCCTCTGCTTGCTTCTTCGTTCTCCCCCCCCCCTTTGGAATTGAATGAACCCTCTTTCCATGCCACTCTTTGCCCCTTCACTTGACCTGGAAGGAAAGAATGACCCAGTTGTGGCCATCACCGGGCAGGAAAAGCAGAGGAGCCCTCCACCCACTCACTACTGCATGCCCACTGGTCTTCTGAAGGTTGGGCTTGTTGCAACTCTCACAGAGCTGACACCCTAGACTCTTGCCCCCAGCAGCTTGTGCTACAAAACTCTCTCTCTCTCTCTCTCTCTCTCTCTCTCTCTCTCTCTCTCTCTCTTTTTATGCTGCCACAGACTCAATACGGCTGTCCCTCTGGAATTTGGGCAGTTTATAAAACAGCACAAAGGCATGCTGTTTAATGTCCCTCTCGGGTTTGGTTTATTAATTTTGAGATTGTGCTCAGTAATTACTGCTGCCCTTGCTCTTGTTCAGCTGGCAGGTCCCAGAATCGTCCTTAGCGACTATTTTGTCTGCTTGCTGGGCTACTGGTCTAAGGGCTGGTTGGTTTCCATTGACCCATCATGCTGCATCTCTAATGCATTTTCCTCTGATTATTTTTAGTTAAGCTCCACAGTGACCACCTGGCAGGCAGTTCGCCGACATCGTGGAGATGATGGAGTCGAGCTGGAACGGCTGCAGTTCTGTCCCAGGGTACTCAGATGACACGTTTGCATCCTTCACGGAAGGGGAGGAAGAAACCTGCAGGCAGTATGAAGATGATCCATTCAACTCTTATTACTCAGCGGTGTCAGAGCAGTCTGAAAGCACATGGCAGTCATCGAGTCTCAATGCGGAAGGTGTGTGAGGCTCCCTGCCAGCTCTTTGTGTAGCCTTGCCATTACAGGGAGGAGGCTTGAATCAAGAAAGCTCTAAATGGATTTGGGGTTGGGGAACGAGAAAGAAAAACCAAAACCACATTCCTTTCTTGTGTGAAACAGCAGGGCCCCAAAAACATAACCAGAAGGGGGTGGCGGATAAGTACAACAGGCACTGCAACACACACTGTAAGCACCCCTTCCACCCTCTGTCAGAGCCATTCTGAGCGCTGACAGCAACACTGCCTCTCAGTTGCTGTTGCTGCCCCAAATGGTTCTGATGGCGAGGAGGAGGAGCAGTTTACACAGTACTTTGCAATGCCTGCCATACTTACCACTCCAAACCTCCCCCCCCCCCCCGCCGTTCTATTGCAGAGCACCTCAAGAGTTTGACTTGCAAAACAGGCATCTTTTCTTTTTTCTTACTCTTTACTGATCCTACTGAGACAGCCGAGGACGTGTGACATTCCAGGTGGGAAGTATTGACCTGTTGTATAGCATAAGGAAGGGGTTATATCTCAGAGGCAGAGCACATGTTTTGTATTCACAAGGTCCCATATTCAATCGCTCAGTAGGACAGAGAAAAAATCCCATCTGAGACCCCCAGAAGAGCCACTGCTGGTCAGCACCAACAGTACGAAACTGGAGGGGACAATTTGGTATCAGGCAGTTCCTCATGCGCCTCATGGTGGTAGTTGACATGTGGACAGTGGGGTGATCTCATGGGCAGAGTGAGGGCACCATCCTAACCAGGAGTTAGGCCGGCACAGTTAGGTCAGCAAAGTTTGGCAGGCACAAGGGGCAACGTTCAGTATGTTTGGACCACTCTCGGAGTCAGAGAGGCCAGCGCACAGAAATGTGACATCCTCCCTGACTTCAAGAATGGTCCAAACGTGCTTTACGGTGGCCCTTGTGCCAGCCAAACTTTGCTGGCCTAACTTGTGCGTTGGTTTGGATTGCGCTCTGAGTCATTGCTGTCCTCCAGTGAGTCTTGGGATCACCCCCTAAGGACAGGTAATCCCTGAGCCCCCTCTGCCAGGACTTCAGCCATGGGTCAACTAGCCTTTCTAGCCTTGGTCTGCAGCGAACATAGGAGAGGGCTGCAGATCCAACTCCCATACTGACTGCTGTGCAAGTGGCGTTGTCTCCTGTACTGCACTTGTGCTATAATTGTAGCTTGAGCAAGAGAACAGGGACAGCTCTGCCCATGTTTTTTTTTTCTTCTCACATAAACCCACTCCTAGTTCACTTTGTGCAGCCAAACCGTTTGGTCCAGACTCATAGGGGCTGTGCGCCCATCTGTCATAGCAGTGGGGGATTGGGGAGAGAGGTGGTAGCTATTCAGATGAAGCACCAGGTTTCACAAGTCTATTTAAAGTGCCATGGGTTTCTCTGGATACCTGTAGCTGCAGCTTTCATTTATCCTTCTCCCAAGAGAACAAGGCTTTCTCCCTCCCATTTCCTGCCACTGAACAGCTTCATCATTAACCCTTTCTAACAGAGGCACAAATTGACTGACAAAGTTCTCTCAAGCTCAGTGGCACTGACTTCAAGTATGAGCACCCAGGACCAAAGCTCTGCAGTTCAATCTTGTGTGTTTATTCAGAAGCAAGACCTCTTTGTTCAGTGAGACTTATCCCAGCTAAGCGTGTGTGGGATCGCATCTGTGGCCTTTCATAGTCACCAAGGACTGCACCCGCTGCAAGATGTGCATAGTCACAGCTGGATCAGCCTCTGTTCTCAGGCAGCCTTCAAGCATCTGTCATTGGTGTCTGGCTCCTAGTCTGGACTGAACTTGCTCTCTGAGAAGGTGGATCGATTTCTTTGTTTCTCTTCTGGGTGATTTTAAAAAACTTAATGAGCATTGCATTTTTTGGTGACTCTGTGTGCGTGCGTGCACGCGCATGTTTGTTTAATAGAACTAGAGGTTTTGGATTCTCCAGACATTGGAAGAGATTTGAGGAGAAAATGGATCACCCTTCTCAAAGACAACCAAGCTAATACAGAACTTGTGAAAAGTACCATTGGTCCTTTTCATGAGTTGAGTTCATGAGTTGATTTCAGTTGTGACCTACAAGCTGACAGGACACTCCCGTGTTTGTACTGTAGGTGACTAGTAAGTGTCTGATATGCATCCATTCCTAGTCTCCAGTATTCTTCTTAGAGTGCAATCCTAACCTGGAGTTAGGCTGGCACAGTTAGGCCAGCAAGGTTTGGCCAGCACAAGGGCCACTGTAAAGTATGTTTGGACCGCTCTTGGAGTCAGAGGGACCAGCACACAGACGTTCATCATCCTCCCTGATTTTGAGAGTGGTCCAAACGTGCTTTACGGTGGCCCTTGTACTGACCAAACGTTGCTGGCCTAATTGTACCGGCCTAACTCCAGGTTAGGATTGTGCCTTTAATAGGGAATCATTGAATGCTGCATTGGCCAAGGCAATAACCACAAATGCATGATCCCTTCTAAGGGCATTCACAGGGCTCCTCCTCAGATTAGCAGTCCCTTCTGCTTCTAGCACTGCTTGTAATCCCATGAGAAGTGGGGGTCAGGCAGAAATGCTTCTTGAAGGCTCTGCCTCAAAGAATTGTGGCCCATTTGCTACTGTCAAGTGCAGTTGCAGTGAGAGCTGTGCTGGACTATTTAGTACAAAGCTGGAAATGCCACGTCAGGCATTTGTTCCATCTTTCATCTACTCTGACAGTAGCTCATCACTCATGGTGAGGGTCTTTCCAGGCCATGCATTAGAAGACTCTTATAACTGGAATTGTTGGGGATTGAACTGGAGATCTTTTGCCTTGCTGCGGGGTTTTTTACCAACTTGGGTTTCCAACACTCAGACCCAACTCTCTGTTTGCTTCTGTGCTGTGCCTCTACCTTTCCCCTCTGCCTCCCAAAATCTGTAAAAGTGACAAAGCTGGGGTGAGAGCCAGCTGCAGAGAATTGTGTTACTGTAAGAAAAAGCGGCTCAATTTTGTTTTATGTGAATGTTTTGCTGGCTTTGCCTCTGGTGGCTTTCAGTGATGGCTTTTGTGTGGCCTGACATGACCTTGTTCTGTCTTGGGCATTTGCAAATGCTTTTGCATTCTGTGACTGCAGCATGCTAATGCTCCTCCATTGTAAGCTTGCCAGTTCTCGTTGCACTTCCGATGCAGGGATGTTCGCCAGGAGTCTGGAATGCCTTTCATCCTTGTAGGGTTTAAGCCAGAGCCTGTCCATACAGTCAAAACTGCCTCTGAACAATATGGTCCAAGCTGTTCCAGGCATAGAAGCGCCCATGCCCACAATTTGTGACCTGACCCACCTGCAAGCTGGCTGCATTTTCTCTGATGCTGGCACCAAGAGCTGGCACCAGCCAGCTTTATGATCACAGGGCTGCATCCCTTAGAACACATTGTATGGAAGCAGCGTTCTTGACCAAGTGAGCCAGTCTGCAGTATTTCTCCTTCACAGGTGTGCATTATGCGGCCTTCAGTTCCTTGGATAAGGTCCCTGAGCCCCTAGCCAAAGCTCTGCATTAAGCATTATAATATTTGGATAAAGCAATATGGCCTTAATCACGGCAGCAACATCTTGAGTCTGCATCTCTGAGGGCAGAGCAATAACAGTTTCTGAAGGAACCGCAGTTGCTTTTATGTTGCTAGTCCAAAAACGCCCCGTTTGGATTTAATAAACGCTGGAGTCCACAGCCACAGGAGCTGCTCGCAATTTGTTTTATCCACTTGGAAGCGATCGGGATTATTGCTTAATCGTTTTTATGCATCATTGAACATTAGTTGCAGGATAATTAAGGCCCACTCGAGCTTTTGAAAATGTAGCAACGTATCTGTTTTGAAGTATCGCGTTTGAGGGCGTGCTGCAAATAAATCAGTGCAATCCAATGAGATTTTATTGGTAAATAAATGGTAAACCATGTGGAACGCGGCTCAATTAAATGTTTGTGTGACATGCCCTCAATAAGAGCTTGCATGACACCCCTTGCTGAAGTTCAAAGAAAATAAAGAAGCAGGGAAAACTCACCAAAAAAAGCTCTTTCCTTAAACTGGAGTGAACTGCAACACCTGTGTAAAAGATTCCTGATTAGGAACAGAGTTTCCCCACTCTTCCCCCCCCCCAAACTGATAATAGAAGATGTGATCAAAATGTTGTGCTCATTAGGAAATACGTCATAGACTAGTGTTTCTCACACTATGGCGGGTTGTCACTTGATATCAGGTGTGTCATGGAAGACTGAGAGCTTGGAAGCTGCAGGCCTTACTCTTGTTATATTCTTTTTGTGAGTGTTAACAGTTCAAAGTTTCAAGTGAGCGTTCTTTAAAATTTTGTTTTTAGTTCAGTACTTTTACATGATATCCTAATCTTGCTTTCTATCAGGGATGTTTCAGGGTTGTGCAATTGCTGCAGTCCAAGAATATCAGTTTGCATTCCAGGAGTGTCATTTGATTGCTTCCTGCTTGATTATCTTACTTCTGACTGTGAGATAATGACATCACTTCCGGTGGGTCCTGACACTAGTGTCATTCTAAAAAATGGGTACTGATCTAAAAAGTTTGAGAATGGCTGCCATAGACATTTCAAACAAATTGCCTATGCATAGGAATCGCACCAGTGGGCTGTCTTCCTATGCTAGGCCAAACTCACCCTTCCTGCAGCTTTGCAGTGCAACTGAGAAAATTGTTTCATTTTCTTACATCTGAATGTTATGGTCTGGACTGAGCAAGCTGTCCACACCTGTGCACCACAACCCTCTCTCATGGAGATGAAAGCTCTTGGAAAAGTGGCGTCTGGGAAAGGTTCATGGAAAAACAATGTTTGCAAAGTAATGCCCCCTGCCCCCCCCCCTGGGTTGAAAAGCATTATTTTTCTGATAATGGGCCAGTGTGACTGCCTGCATATTTTGAGAAAAATGACAAGGAATGTGAAGTACTTTCATTTCACTGGAACAATACAACAATCGCTCTGATTTTCAACTGATCACTTTTCTGCTTCTGTATATACCAGCATTCCAAGTGGCTTTGTAGCCTTCACGTCTGTTCCCGAACCACAGCACCCCGGTGTCCAAAGCTATATTTAGACCATTTTTGACAAAGATCATCTTGCTCCATCCATTGTGAAAAGTCCTTCTGTTCAAGCACAGTGTTTCCTTTTGATACTGGGCTGTCCTGTGTTTTTCTATTTCTGCCTGTTTTTCTATTTCTGCCTAACAATGACTTTAGCAGAGCATGTTTAGGAGAGCTGATTTAGCATGTTGGAAGAACTTATCCTTGCTAAGTACAAATTTGATTTGGTGAAATGCATGGAAGAAAAAAAACTTGAGAGGCACAAATATCCATTTGTGCGTGCGTGCGTGCGTGCGTGCGTGCGTGCGTGCGTGCGTGCGTGTGTGTGTGTGTGTGAACTTTAGGTGTGTGAACTTCAGGTGAGTTAATAAATTCCACAGAGCAGATGTTTAAATATAGACACAGAACATTGTGAATAAACTGGCACTTGGGTTCTCTGGTCTTCTGCTACCCCATCTGCCATCATAGTGCAAACCAGTCACCCAGCAGCATCCCATGGAATTAAGTGGGTCAGATTGAGGCATCTGCTCAACTTGCCCACTGACACCAACGAAACTTAGAAGCGCTTCACTTTGGTGGGATTGTGTCCCATAGGAATTGGCTTCCTCCTTGTTTTTACAAAAAATGAAGTGGGGACAGTAGCGAGTAGACCCGGCAACATCCTGAGCAGTGAAGCATTAGTAACTTTCCTAAGGTAATTGGTGGAGCAGGTGGGGGCCATTCAGGGAGACGCATGCGGTGACATTTCAGCTTGCCACGCTCGAGCAGTGGGAAGCATTCGGGCATGTCTTGTCTAAATATGGATTGGAGAGCAGAGGCATTAAGTGATGAGGAACGGTTAAGCCCACTCATGTACGATGGACCTGTTTGTGTCATGTGCATCTTGTACGTTGTCAGCCTTTATTTTTTTTGAAATCCAATTTCAGATCATTGCAATGCAGTCCCCAAAGGGAGACCTTACTAAACGAGTGTCTCGGTTTTCATATATTTTTTTTAATGTCATTTTACTGCTCGCCACCACCTTGAGAGCTTTTAGGCGGAACAGCAGCAAAGGTTGAGTAGGTGTTAAGCTGTCAGTGAGATACCGTGACTGTAGTTCTACGTTAGCTTATCAGCGAAATGTTCCGTAATATTTCTCCAGATAAGGGCCATAGAACTATGGGAGGAAGTGCCTGCACACGTATCCATCCCTGGGAGCATGCACATACATGCCCCCTGTGTGCTCTCCACATGGTTCTCTAGTCTGATTCCACAACCAGGACTGCACACAACATGAGGCTGCTCAGAAGAGACAGTCCTCTCTTCTTGCCTGTCAAGCATCTAGTCCTCAGTATTTCAGTTGTCCTAGAAGGGCTGCCCTCTGGCTGCTCTGTCCATTTTCTGTTGGGTTGGGGCCTCTGTCTCCAGCTTTGTTAAATGGAGCCACTCTTAACAGCATTCAAAACCCATTAGACCTTGACACTATCCTCTGTCACTGTTTGTTTTTATTATGCTTGTTGTTATTTGTGCGTAGAAAGAGCACAGTCCAGCATTGCAGAATTTAGCAATTCTCTGACTCTTCAGTCTGAATTAAGGGTAATTTTTCATGGACTCATAGCATAGACTTCAAGTTGGAAGGGACTTTGGAGACAATCTGGTCCAACCCCTTGCTCATTGGGGGCAATTTTGGCATCCTTTGAACTCACCCTGTTTTCCAGTTAATCAGACTCATCCTGTCCGTACTCATGTCAAACACTTTCTACTTCTTCTGAATCATGAAATCTTTCCCACTTTTCTAGGGTCATTTCTGTAACCTTACAGAAGGAGTGTTGTGGATTTTTGTTTTTGTCCCGTCCCCCCCCGCGTCTGTTTCAGATGCAGTGAACCACAAGCTGTACATGAGCCAGATATGTAATTCAGATGCAAAGAAAGCAAATGCAATGCTTTTAGCAGAGGCAGAGAGACCAGCTGGTGAAAAAGTAATAGTTTCACTCTACTTTGCATTAGTTTGACCTCACTTGGGTTTCTGCAGCCAGTTCTGGGCATCACTTTTTCAGGAGGACATTGATGAGCTGAAATGGGTTCAGAGAAGGTCAGTGATGAGGGTGAGGTGTGTGGAAACCAGGTCCAGTGAGGATCGGTTAAAAGAACTTGGTATGTTTAGCCCGGAGAAGTGAAGAAACTATAGGAAGTAGATTTAGACTAAGCATGAGGAAGAATTTCCTGTTGGTAAGAGCTGTCCTGCCCTGGAACAGTTTGCCTTATACAGTTGTGGGAGGTGTGTCAGCACAAGTTGGACAGCTCCCTGACTGGGATGCTGTAACACTTGCCTGCACTGAGCAGGGGTTGGAGTAGATTATCTCAAGGGATGTATTCAGCTTTAGCATTCCATAATTATTACAGGCCCCATGGAGTCAGTGCCCTGCTTTGGTGAATGCTAATTACTGTTAAGGGGTGGCACGGGAGATGGAGGAATCCTCTCCTCCTCCTCCTCCTCCTCCTTCTCATCAAAGAGTAACCAGTCTTCTTATTTTGCAGGTGAAACACTGACAGGCATTTCTGAAGTGTCTAAGGAGGCACTGGGTGCACTACAGGCCTTTTGTGCCGTCAGGATTAACCAGCTCTGTCAGCCGCCAAACTCAATCCAGCCGAAGAGGAAGAAGCGCAGCGCTCAGAGGCATGGATCCGCTCCAGAGAAGCCCTTGGCGGGCAGGTCGAACTGTATTGTTCTCGATCAGCTAGTGAACAGGCTCCACCTGCAAAATGTCAAGGAGACTATGAAACAGGTACTGAAGATGGAGCAAATCCCTCTTTCACTTTATTTTTTTAAGAGGTTCCTGCCCCCCCCCAAAGTGGAAATAGGCTAATAAGTATTACGTTGCCTTACGAGTACAGGTGTTGGAATGTGGCTGGCATTGGCCTTTTTTGTATTTAGTTGTTATCAGAATGAAAATGTGGAGAAATCCCAAAGCAAAACAGGCAACTAAAATGATGAGCGGACTGAAGCATGTTCATTATGAGGAAAGGCTAAAGCGGTTGGTGCTTGGAAGAAGGCAGTGCCGGGGGACGTGATTCCCAGTTGTCCAGTGGGGAGAGGGCAGTGTTTTTCTCCTTCTCTCACAGCACAACAATTAGGGGTCAGCCCAATGTCACCCATTGGTGGGTGATTCTGGACAAGCAAAAGGAGGTCCTTCTCACAGCACATCATTAGTCTGTGGCATGTCTTGCCACCAGATGTGGTTAGTGGCTGATAGTCATGGTGGCCTCCAATAGCAGCCTGCCTCGGCTGGCTCCAGGTGGGAGAGAGGCCTGCCTTCCTCTCCTGCTTGTGGGCTTCCCAGAGGAAGCTGGTGGGCCACTGGGAAACAGAATGCTGCACAAGATGGGCCTCCTTTTGGCCTGATCCAGTTGGGTTCAGTGGTATACCTGGCAGGGGGTCCAGGGCAGAGTGGCAGGGCAGCATTCTGAGCCCCCTGCCCTTGAGTAAGTGCCACCCACCTGCCCAGCTTTTTAAATGCCAACGAAGGTGGCTGCCAGCTTTGTTTGTGTTTGAAACAACAAAAAAGGGGTCAGGCATGTGGAACAGCTCCTGCTGCCCCCACCCCACTTTGCCCCTTTAATGGTGTCCCCAGCCCTCGAGTGTCTCTCTCCGATGCCCGCATCATCAACCTCTGTTTGTTTCTCTCCTGGCTGGGCTCTTCCCCACTTTGGGATGGCAGCACCCCTCTTCACCCCCACAGATGCACCAGGGGCAGGGGGTGGATGTAAATGCAATGTCATAATGACATCACAATGACATCACGTTTGGCTGGGCGGGGCAGAGCTGGTTGGGTGTGCCCCCAGCAGCACATCCTTCAGGACCACCCCTGGCTGGGTTTTCTTTATGTTGTGCTGTGATTTCATGTTTTCAAAAGTCCTCCATCCAAAAAATTTGTGTAGTAATTCTCCATTTTCCAAGATGATCAGTTGTCCAAGGACATCTAGCCTGGATTCAGACATGATGCAAAGCGTCATGGTTGTTTTTGCTAAACCATGGTTTCATGTTATAGGGTTTCTGGAGGAAATCTTATCTGGACCCTTTTCTGTCAAGCTTCCAGTCTTTGGGGAACTGACATGTGTTTCTTGCCCACCAGTGCAGACCCCTTACAGGGAACACTTTCCTCGATCACCCCTGTTAGAATATTACAATGTGCTCTACAAAGGGTTGCCTCTGAAGTCTGTTCAGAAACTTCAGCTGGTGCAGAAGGAAACAGTCAGGGTTTTGACAGGGGTGTGCCCTTGCTATCATGCTGTGCCTCTGTTACTCCAGCTACCTGTTTATTACTGTTGTTGCATTGAAAGCTCTAAGTGGCTTAGGGTCTAGGTCAGCAATTTTCAATCAGTATGCCACTGCACATTGATGTGTCTCAAAAGGTCCACAGGTGTGCTGTGAGAGTTTGGAGCACAGCATTTACAAACAGCTGAAAAAACAATTCTGAGTTATGCAGCTCTGTTTCTAGGGCAACTGCCTGTAATAGAGCTGGGGAAGGAAGAGGGACAGACAATTCATTACTACAAACAGTTGCCCTAGAAACAGAGCTGCAGAACCTGGAAGAATCTCCTGGAAGCTGGAAGTAATATCACAAGAGATGAAGACCATGGAGAAGGCCATAGAGGTCAGTGTACTGACCCAAAGAGCCTGGACAATCACTGGTCTAAGTGGTGATCGATTTGTGTGAGCGGCCAGTCAGCTGCACAGGGTTTCTCTGCATACTTAACTCCTTTTCAAAAAGTTACCTTTTTTAATTACCTTTTAGAAAGAAGGAACAAAGGTTTTGGACAACTTTGCCAATCCACAGGAATATCAGTATATAACTGATATTTTTGCAGTATGACTGCTGCTGGGAACAAAAAGAAAAGATTAGCCTTAAAAAAAACAAAGGTTGGCATTTCTAGACACAGTACCACACCGGAAGACACAAGTGTAATTGAGGGCACAATCCTGACCAACTTTCCTGTAACGTCAGTGCAGCTCCAAGGTGAGGAAACAAACATTCCCTGACCCCGAGGAGGCATCTGTGACTGCTATTCCATTGCAGAATGCAGTACATGTCCGATTGGCACAGCTATGTCAGTGCTGGAAAGATGGTTAGGACTGTGCCTGGAGTGTAAAATGTACCTTGGCCTGGCTTGTTGCGATCGTTCTGAGAGAAAGTTTATGAAGGAATTTGTGAGGCCTTGGAAGGCCCCCCTTTCTCTTGAGAAGTTACCCTCAGTGGTTGTTTCTAACAAACTGATCAAGCTACAGCAGAGGTGCTTTGTTTATTGGTTGCCTTGGCTTTCAGTTGGCAGAAGCAGAAATGCACCAACCTTCCGGATGCCCTCACTGCCAGAAGAAGAAAGCAGAGCTGGCAGAAGATGCCTTTCTCCGAAGAAAGAAATACTTACTGGAAAAAGTTTTGCTTGAAGAGAAACTGGAAGAACTTGTCTGTACCAAGGTGAGCTGGTTTTTGGCGGAGCAAAAAGACATTAGCAGCCATGCAAAGGAATTCCATAGACATTTCTAGTGCACAAAACTTTGGGTCAGCCTGATTCTCCACTCAACTTTTTCCTTGAACATTTGTGGTGTCCCAATGGTTAAGATAATCTTTATTGACCTACAGAATATTATTATTATTATGATTTATTTAATTCATACCCCGCCTTTCTGCCCGAAGGCACTCAAGGCGGCTTACAACAGTTAAAATACAGTAAAATCATTGTGTGATAGTTAAAAACAATAGTTAAAACAATATTAAAACAATTAAAATTTAAAACAGCCAAACTCTGTGAATCATCATAAAAAATACAAAAAGAGTGTAAAAAGAGAATGCAAAAACCAGCCAGCCTAAACAACTAAAAGCCTGCTGAAACAGAAAGGTCTTCAGCCCCCGCCGAAATACCGCCAAAGAGGGAGCAGTTCTCAACTCTAAGGGGAGGGTATTCCAAAGTTGGGGGGCCACCACCAAGAAGGCCCTATTCCTGGCCGCCACCCCTCTCACCTTTCCTTGTGGCAGCACAGTTAAAAGCCCCCCCCCCCAGATGACCTCAGTGCACGGGTAGGATTGTATGGAAGGAGGCGGTCCCTCAAATACCGCGGACCCGAGCCGTAAAGGGCTTTAAAGGTCAAAACTAGCACTTTGAATCAGGCCCAGAAAGGAACCGGCAGCCAGTGTAGTCGCTGAAGCAATACTCTCAGTTGCGAAGCATCACACATACGTATAATTTACAGAAATCTGGCCAGGAACATCTGCTCTAGGCAGAAGGAATTTTCCCTCTCTTCCAATAACATCTGGAGGGCCATCACTGACGAAAAGGATCAGTTTCACTTTAAGACCTGGTTTGTTTTCTAGGGCCGGGTCCAAATATAGGGCCTAAGCTTCCACATGGATTGCACAGTCAAAAAAGCTATGACTCTGCAGCACCCATGTTACGTGGGCAAAGGCAGTCGGGGAATGGGATCCTCTGGTATCTTCCCAGAGACACTTGGGAAGTTCCAATGATTTAAAACGGGTCTCCAAACCCTGGCCAGGGGGCCAGAGGCGGCCCTTGGAGAGCCTCTATCCGGCCCTCGGCAAGCCTCTAGTCCCCTATGAGCCTCTGGCCCTCCTGACCTTGCTGGCACGGCTGAACCCTCCAAGCTGTGTTAGGGTTGTGTGCGGAGACCGGGGGGGCAATGCATCACCTCCCTCTCCCTCAGAATGCCTCGGGAAGGCTGTGTTACTTCCTGGTTTTCCCAAAGACCCAGAAGCGATGTTTTTAGGCTCTCTGAAGGCCTTAGGTGGCTTCCTGAGGGTTAGGGAGGCCTCCTCAGCCCTCAGAACATGCTCTGGGTGTTTCCTTTCCCGTGATCTGCTGGTTCTGAGATATTTATTATAGCACATTTAAGTAAGCTGCTTCAGGGGTAGAGTAATGGGAGTCCATTAAAGTGTGTGCTGTGTTTCTGTGGAGGAAATTATATTTCTGTGGTTGGTGCTTGGAGGAATCCTGGAATTTTGAGCCCATTCATTCATTTATCTAAGTTCTCGCTCTAATGTATTTATTTACATTTTATATTTACATTTCTTTATTTCTTTATTTTTCTTGCCCTCAGCACCATGCCAGATATTTGATGCGGCCCTCCAGCTAAAAAGTTTGGTTCTCCAGTAGTTCCAGTCAGGGTCAGCAGGCACATCTGGGAAGCTCCTCCCTCTCCGACAGGCAGGTCAGATGTCAGCAGACTTGCAGAGATGGGAGGGGCTCCTGGATCCGCCCAGTCTGGCCTAGCCTCTTGGCTAAGCAGGTCACAATCCTTCGTTGCTCCTGAAAGAAAAAGAGGTTGTTTTAAAAACGCAACGGAGGAAGTCAGAACGAAAAGAAAAGCCCTTCTAAGGGCTCTCAGGGTGCCCCCAGGCTAACGCCAGGCGGGGCAGCCCTGTTCTCAGCTTTGTGAGGCCCGCAGCAAGCGCAGACCTCGCTGTGGAATTGCGGTGGCCATTTTGGTTTTCGGCGCAAAGCGAGGCCATGCCTGACCCCCGCCCTCCTTTGGAGCTTGGGTCGGGCTTCCACCATCGCCCAGCACCAGCGGAGAGCCCCTGCCCAACCCCCTCTCTCGTTTTGAGACTGGGAAAGGGTGTTTCAGCTGCTTCCAACCGCGGCTTGGGCTCCAACCCCTGTCCCCAGCCGGGGACGGGAACGGCAGCCACTTTGGGCCTGCAGCAGCCTCGCAGTGAGATATCCAGTAACGTGGTGACTTTCAGCCATGTTTAACCCCAGCGAGGCCCCCACAGCAACCGCGGGCCTCATCGTGGAGTCGCAGCGGCCATTTTGGATCTTCGCACGAAGCACTCCGGCTGCACCTGACCCCCGCGCTTCTTCAGAGGCCGGGGACGGGCTTACACGATGCCCAGGCAGCGCAGAGCCCCTGCCCGAACCCCTCTCTTGTCCCTGAGGTGGGGAGAGGGTTTTTTGAGCTGCATTTATTTGCGACTTTGCTCCAACCCCCGTCTCCGGCCGGGAACAGGGCCGGTAGTTTTTGGGCCTACAGCAGCCTCATGGAGAGCCATTCTGCACTGGGTGAGTCTCCAACTATGTCTACCCCCAGTGAGGCCCCCGAGGAGAATCAGGGACAGAGCGATGCCCCGATGGCACTCCCATGGGGGGAGACTGAGGCCACGCTGCAGCGCATCGTCACAGCGGCTCTGAATTCAGCCCTGGGGGGTATGTACTGTCGTGGTTCAAGCTTTATGCCCGGGTGGCATCGGAGAAGACCCCAAGTGTTGGGGCTCTCACGCCAACACCCCGGCATGGTTCAGCAGAGTTTACAGCTCGGTTGCGCAGAGAAAAGCAGACTCCCCAGTCAGCTACAGCAAGGCTTCAGCAAAGAAATACACCACACACAGTCTTTGTGCAGATAAGAGTGTATTCAGTAAGCGTAGTCAGTTTCCAGGCGAAGGTCACATTCCAGATACATCAGTCAGGCAAAGCACAGTATACAGGACACAGCAGTTGGCAACTTACTCAGCAGATGTTTCAAGTCAAACGGACAGCGTTTCCCCTCCTAACGTTCCTACCCACAATTTGCACTGGGAACCTGTCCCATTATATACCGGTGTTGGGTCCTGAACACCAATCAGTGCTCCTCATGCGGTGGCCATGGACTCCGTGCATCCAGGCACGTCCACCTCAACTCACAGCTGTAGCCCATCTGTAATTATCTTGTCCTCTCTCCTGCACGCAGGCGCTGTCTATACCTTGGCCTGGTGCCATGAGCACCAGAGAAAAGTCTGGTTTAGCCTTACCAATTCTCTGTATACCATGACATGTATCGGGCACCGCGTCAGCTCACCCCACCCCACTAGACATGGGGGGGGCGCAGGCAGATTCCCCGCTTGCCATGACAAGGACCTGGCTGAGACGCAGGCTGAGCAGTTGGCAACCCCATCGTCCCAAGTATTAAGGGACGTGGTGGCGCAGCGGGTTAAACCGCCGCTGCTGGGGGTTTTCAGACCGGAAGTTCGGGAGTTTGAGACTGCGCGACGGAGTGAGCTCCCGTTGAAGGGCTCTCAGTAGGCCGAGATCACCCCATCCAGGCACAAGAGCTCCAGATCACTCTGTGAGGACAGTCTGGATCTCATCCCCTCAGCGCAGAGGCCCAGGCTTCTAGACTCGGGCTCAGAGGCGGAGGTGGAAGCGCTGGATCTCCAGCAGAAGGGGAAATGTCTGGGGAGAAGACAGTGACAGGGTCATGTCACCTGCCTTTTTGAGACCAACATGTTTCCTCGAATGTTCCAGAAGGTGATGAGGGTTTTGCGCCCTCAGGAGAGCCAGGAACCAGCAGAGGCAAAGTCTGGGGTGACCCAGCGGCTTTCCCAGCTCAACAGGAGGCCCCCAAGGGCTCCCTCTACCTGAGCACTTCAGATTCTCATTGACAAGGTATGGACAGGAAACCTATTTTAAAATATTATTCTTCATCTCCTAACTCAGACTCCCAGTAGTTGACGCTCCTGTGGCGACGCTTGGATCTGCGTCAAGTTCTTCCAGCATGGAGGGACTGCCAAAGGACTCAGTAGACCGGCCCATCCAGATGGCGGTGTGGGGGGCATTTGAGCCGACAGCAGGGCTGAGAGCCTCCGTAGCAGGCTCCGTGTCCGACAGTGTTCCTCTGGACTCCGTGTTCCTCTGGACCCGATATCTGCTGAAGGATTTTGAGATTCCTGATGAGGTAAGGAAAGACATCAGAAAAATGCAGTCGGCTGCAGTCTTTGCATCTGTCGCCATGGCAGACGCAGTACCGCTTTCAGCTTGCTCCATGGCAGCTAGTGTACCAGCTCACCGCAATACCTGGACTCACCACTGGGGTGTGGATGGAGCATCTCAGCCCAAGGTGGTGGGCCTCCCGTTTAAAGGGGAGAAGCTTTTAGGAGAGGCACTGGAGCCACTCCTTGTGGAGACTATAGGTCTCAACCCGGCAGAGCTTCGTCCACAGCAGCCTCTTTGCCCTCACAAGGGTACTGCAGAGGCTCCAAAGGGTCTTCACAGCACAAGCCCGTGTTCAAGCCCCGCGGCCAGCCCACCCATCAGTCGGCGCAAGCCCCACTCCGCCTGACACTGACGGCCCCACACACATCGGCAGCAGATTACAGCATTCGCCGACAGATGGGACCAGACCATGACAGACCGCTGGGTCCGGGAGATGATACGCTTGGGCTACGCCTTAGTACTTTGCCTTTTACCTCGTGACTGGTTCATGCAGGTTCACAGGCCTGCATGCCAGCTCAAACATCCGGAAACATTGAAGGCCTTACAGCATCTTCCAGCAGGGGGCGCTACAGATAGCTCAGGCCATCGATTGCCTGTAACACCACAGGTTTGTGGTGAACAGAGAGAAGGGCCATTTGATACTTTCCCGGGTCATCTCTCATCTGGAGTGACCATAGACACCTCCAATTACATTCTGATGTTTTCTCAGGAGAGACAGGATATATCAGGTCTCTCATGACAGAGGTCCTCCAGATGACATCTCCCGATGTCCTGTTCTGGCCGGAGGGCTGGGAGTGCTGACACCTTGTCAGGAGGTGCCCTCGTGGGCGCACTTCAGAGCGCGGGGACTACAACACCTTTTGCTGCCTCACCGGGACTCGATACCCCACAGCAACAGCAGACTGGACTCCAGGGCTCGTGCGGACCTCAGGTGGTGGCTGGCCACAGCCAGACTGTCTCGGGGGGACCCATTCAGATTGTGGACAAGACCCTTAGCTTCACAGATGCCAGCCCGTCGGGCTGGGGAGCCCATTCTGGGGGCAGGATAGCCCAGGGTCTCTGGTCTCCCACAGAGGCTGCACGCAGCATATAACTTTCTGGAACTGCGAGCAATTGCCCTTACCTTACCCTCTGACGGTTTGTCCCCCTCGGCAGGGAGACAAATATTCTAATATACACCGACAACATGACGGCTTGGGCCTATATAATCGACGAGGAGGCACCAAGTCACTCTCCTTCCTCAGGGAGGCTCGAACGCTCGTCCTATGGGCAGGAAAAGAACATGACGTCACTGAGAGTAGAGCATGTACCAGGCGTAGAAAACACAGCCACGGACTGGCTCAGTTGACAACAGATCGATCAGGCCGAGTGGAGGCTACACTCAGAAGTGTTCCACCAGATAACTCAAGAGTTCGGCAGGATGATATTGGACCCTTTTTGCCACGCGTCTGAACCATCAGGTTCCAGACTTCTATTCTAGAGGTCGTCGCTCAGGCGCCAGAGGAGTCAACGTCCTGCGGCAGCAATGGCCCTGGGGGCTATTGTACGCCTTTCCTCCTGTCCATGTCTGATGAGGAAGGAGCTATCGGTGGAGTCAAGGAGGAGACCTCGGAGACGGAGCGGGGGGAGTGGACGCTGACGACCCGGGAGAACCCGAGCAATCCGGGGAAAGCGAAGAGGGCGAATCGGAAGACGACGATCTCGGACCTCTCATTCCCCTTCCGGGGGCTCCCGACGGCCAAGCACCTGTCCCGCCACCGCCGCTCGTTCCAGGACAAGGTCCTTTCATCCCTCTGATACCACCTCAAGTTCCACCGCTGCAGCCCGCTGGGCCCGGAATCGGGATGGCGCAGCAACCTCCCGCCGCCCCGCCGGCGCCTTTCAACATTCCCATTCCACTTCTCAATGACAGCAACTATGTGCAATGGGCACACAAGATGCGGTTGCTGCTGGAAAGGGAAGACCTTTGGCAGCACACTCAAGCGCTTCCCACGAACGCTGCAGAAGAAGCAGCTGACAGGAAGGCGAAGGCGACCATCGGTCTTGCAATCTCAGAGGATCTCTTAGTCTATGTTCGCGACCTTGGACATGCTATGGACTATTGGACCACATTAAGAGAGTTGTTTGCACGTGCATCCCTGACTTCCAGCATGGTTCTGACGCGCAAGCTGTGGAGATCGCGTCTTGAACCGGGGGGGGACTTGCGTGTCCACCTAAGAGCAATGCAGCAAAACCTCAAAGATCTTGAGGCAATCGGGGAACGTGTCGAGGAAAGGCTCAAAGTTTTCGCGATCCTCAATTCCCTGGATGAGACTTGGGACATGTTTACCCTGACTTTGGAATCCATCCCTGCAGCACAACTGACTGTCACCCTTGTTGTCGCACGTCTTCTCGAGGAAGTGGACAAAAGGGCAGACAACCAGAGGGAGCGAGAATTCCGAAAGGGGAAGAACAACATTTCTGGGAAAAAGCAGCAGCAGCCCAAGAATGAGTCCCAGGCGCAAGTGTGCGCCAGTGTGAGACAATGCTATGTGTGCGGATCAACCCAACATCTCGCATACCAGTGTGCCAAGAAGAAAGGAGGCTCTAAAAGGAAGAAAAAACTCCAAGGTGAGCAGGGCACGGGACAAGGGCAGTCTCCAAAGCCCCATGCACAGCAACCCAAAGCGAGTATCGCTTTCGTGGGCTCAACGGAAGGTAGGCGCACGCGAGGATCCTGGTTGTTGGACTCGGGAGCAAGCCACCATATCGTAACATCCGCTGACTTACTCACGAGCAAGTGCGAGACAGATCGTGAAACTGTCGCACTCGCAAATGGAACAACAGCGCCAGTAGTTTGCGCTGGAGAGGTTTTTCTGCCACAACTGCAGACTACCTTGAAGAATGTGCTGTGTGTGCCAACAATGTCGAGGAATCTGCTCAGCCTTGGCACCCTCCAAGAAGATGGATTTAAAGTGACTTTCCAAGACAACGTCTGCACACTTGAGAGGGGGGATCTTTGTGTGGCTATCCCCCGAGTGTATCGGCTGTTCGTGCTTGGAGCGAAGACAACAGGGAATCAACAGGCAACTGTGTGCTTCAATCAACCAAGGCACCGATCCTGTGGGCACGTGTGGCACCTTCGATTAGGACATTTAAATCATGACTATGTGAAAAAGACAGCTGAACTTGTGCACGGAATGGACTTAAAAGACTGCGATGCTTTTGTGGACTGTGATGTGTGTAAACTTACTAAATCGCATCGCGCATCCATCCCGAAGTTCAGCAACCGCCAGACTCAAACCCCCTTACAGCTGGTGCATATGGACTTAATCGGCCCTGTGAAGAAGACAGCAGGGGGGGGGCGCAATACGTTCTTACGCTCGTGGACGATACTACGAGGTATTGTTTTGTATTTTTATTGCGCCAGAAGTCTGAAGCTGCTAATAAAATCCGCAATTGGGTCAGGTGGGCGGAAAGGCGGTTTGGGCATCACCTGGTGGCGATCCAAACCGACCGGGGAGGTGAATTTCTGAGTAGGGAGATGTCTCAATGGTTGGAAAGGCAGGGCATCACCCACCGGCTCACCGCCCCCCGCACCCCAGAACATAACGGGGTGGCGGAGAGGAAAAACGGTGAGCTGATGGAGAGCGCTGATGGAGCAGTCAAAACTACCCAAAGGGTTGTGGGGAGAGGCGATGAAATATTCTGTATTTATTTCAAATCGGGTTTACCACCGTTCGATTGACGGGGTCCCCTACACCAAGCTATTCGGCAAACCTCCCAATCTTGCATTTCTAAAGACGTTTGGATCATACGCCTTTGTACATGCAGATCGGGAAACACGCAGAAAGGATGACCCGCGTGCCAGGCGGCTGCAGTTTATTGGGTTTGAACCGAATTGCAAAGCGCTCAAATTCCTCAATCCTGACCACAAAACTGTCACAATATCCAACTCTTACGATTTCTCTGAGCAAGGTTTACTGCCAGATCATGCTGACAGAACAGTCAGCATCCCCACACAAGCTGCAGAAAAGGGGGGGGGAGCAAGATTAGAAAGCACTCCCGATCAGCCCGCATCAACTCCTCAGAGAACTCTACAAAGACAGGAGCCATCTCCTGCCACACCAGCACGCCCTGACAGGCTGCTGGAGGAGGGGGGGCCACTCCAGGGTTGGACACAAGCACGTCTTCAGAGGAAGCTACACCGGAACAACCTGTTCCGACCAGGCGCATTCTTCCTCCAAGGGCTTTGCGTGGGGTTCCACCCCAAAGATTAACCTACCAGGTAGAGGTAGGAAAGGTACCTCAGACATACCAAGATGTCATGGAGCTGCCGCAAACCCAGAAGGAAGAATGGCTACAAGCTATTCGGACTGAATTAAAGGCAATGCACGACTTAAAGGTCTTTGAGCCAGCAACATTACCAGCTGGAAAACACGCAATTGATTCCAGATGGGTGTTTGTTCTAAAAGATCGGGAAGGTGCTGAGCCATTAAAGAAAGCCCGTTTAGTGATCCGTGGCTGTAAACAAATCCCAGGTGTAGATTTCGAGGAAATCTATTCACCAACACTTGCAGCCACCACGCTACGCGCAGCGCTTGCCGTAGCAGCCAGCAGAGGCTATCAAGTTCACCATTTTGATGTTGGGACAGCTTACTTGCACGCAAACCTACAAGAGGAGGTATATATCACAATACCTCCAGGTGTGCAAAGCGATTACTCACATTTTCGTCTCAGGAAAGCTGTTTATGGTCTGAAACAAAGTGGGAGAAGCTGGCATTTATGCCTTAAAGAGCAGCTGCAAAAATTGGGGTTCACCCCCTCCACAGCTGATCCATGCCTTTTCAGAAAGGGAAAAGGAGAGAAATTATGTGTTCTGTTATGTTTTGTTGATGATTTGCTGGTCCTCGCAAAGACAACACAACAGATCAATCAGATCACACTACAACTGCAAAAGACATTCACACTTAAATGTCTTGGTCCTGTCAGTCAATACCTAGGGGTAGAGATCGAACGCACAGCTGACAGTGCTGGTTTTCTCCTCAGTCAGGAGAAAAAGATCCACGATCTACTCCAGATATGGGGCATGCAAGACTGCAAGGTTGTATCAACTCCAATAGTGATGGGGAGAGGGGAAAAAGCAGAAGAGTCTGCACCATTTCCAAACCAGAACATGTTCCTTTCACTGTTGGGTTCACTCACACATCTAGCGTGCTGGACGCGCCCAGACATTAGCGTTGCAGTCAATCACCTGAGCAGAAAAGCTGCAAATCCCACACAGGCAGATTGGATAGCCTTGAAACGCATCCTCAGGTACTTGAAAGGCACAAGTAACCACAAGTACCACATTACCCCAAAAGGAGCACTGCAATTGGAAGTTTTTGCAGACAGTGACTTTGGGGGGGGATGACACAAGGAGATCTACCACAGGCTATGCCATACGCCTTGGGGATTGCGTGATAGATTGGGGGTCACACAAGCAAAAGACTATCGCGTGTTCTACTCTAGAGAGTGAGTACACAGCCCTGAGTCATGTGACCAACTACCTACACCTGCTCAGGCAATTGATGTCGGATTTGGATGCTCCACAAACAAATCCAATCCAGATCTGGATGGACAACCAGTCCGCAATCCAGATTGCTGGGTCAGAACGAATCCGGATGCACTCTAAGCATGTTGACATAAAGCATAAACATGTCAGAGAAGCAGTCCAAAACGGGGACATTGACGTGCTTTACTGTCCATCGCAGGAGAACATCGCGGATGTCCTGACCAAAGCACTTCCTGCGCCACAATTCAAACAAGCAGTTCAAATGTTAGATTTGGCGCCAAAAGGTGACTTCCGAGACGCAATGGGGGGGTGTTGCAGTTTCACACCACACACTCCAGAACTGGTGGAAACTGGCATTCCGTCTCTCCGTCTCCAGATCAGATAGAGCACCTGCGTGTCCTTGAGGTGGTCAGCTTCCCAGCTTGTTAGTGCAACCTGCTACACAGTAGCTGAACTCCCTTTAGATAGTGTAACAGAAGCAGGCAATGTTTCTCACGGGAAGCGCTGGCTAGCAAACATCCACTTTCTCATGAGATCATGATGTTCAAAGGGTCACCCCATTGGTTAACATGGGGCACAAGGGTCTTCAGGTATCCACCTACCAGATATGCTCTGGCTACACCCCTTTGTTCCTATATAACTTATATTTTTACTGTGTGCGCACTGCAGACTGAGACTGTAACTGAGAATGTAACAACATGCGTTGAAAAGCCGCTTGTACGCGGCAAGCCTTCGCCGGCTTTCGCTAACCGGCAAATAGAACTTCTCACTTTCTAACTATCGCTACTGTAACCAATAAAAGACTTTGTTATTGAAATGTAGCGATCGCTTCGTTCCTCCGCTCCGATCGCGCTAGGCAAGCGCTGAATGGGTCCACAAGCCCCCAACTCTGCTATAAACACTCCAAATTCACAACAGGAGCCCCTCCCATCTCTGCAAGTCTGCTGACCTTTGACCTGCCTGTCGGAGGGGGAGGAGCTTCCCAGATGTGCCTGCTGACCCTGACTGGAACTACTGGGAAGGGGAGTTCACGGTAAGTGCCAACAAGGGCCTCCAAAGTATGGCCCATGGTGCCCCCCGTGTAATTTCCCAGGCATGGCACGGTGGTGGCAAAGCCTTCACGCCTGATCTTCCTGCAGCCTTGCGCTGGTCAGCAGCTTCTGCCACACATGGCCTCAGAAAGCTCTTTATGTCCCCATTTTTGGGGAAGCAGCTGCCTGGTGCGAGGCTGCAGGAAGGTCAGGCGCAAGGAGGCTCTGGGGGCTCTGGGAGGAGGCTCTGGAGCCGCTTTGCCACGGCTGCACCACTCCCAGAGAATGATGTTGGGGCACTGGATCCGGCCCATAGGCCGGAGTTTGGCAGTCCACGGTTTAAAAGGAGGGAAAGCAAATGCATTTGATCTCTTGTGGGACATTCTGCATTTAAGGGATGTATATGTGTGTGTTTCTGCAGCCAGGCTGATCCAGTCAAGGTCATGGCGGGGGGCAAGTAGTCCAGAGGGGAACATTTCACCAAATCTGTTTTTCCATCCAGGACTCTCTCACACTCATTGGAGAAATACACAGAAGCCTGCCAAAGCTCTCTGACGATCCCAGGGACATCTGGCAGAAACTGAACGAGAGCACGCTGAGAGCATAAAGCCTCGTTGCATCGGAACGTTAATCAAAGCGGAAGAGGGGAGGCTGGATGCACACCCAAGCAAGGCAGAAAATGGCCCTCGTGATTGTGACAAAGTGTTCTCTGGGCAAATGCGCCTCATGCAATTGGATTGGGTTCCAGGGCTCGGCTCGGCATCCTGTCGGAGTGTCAGCAGAACAATGTGCCATCTTCCGAATTGGAAAATTTGTCCCAATTATGGGAGGGGAGCGCTTATTGCAATTCTGACAAGCCCATAAAAGAGAGAGAGAGAGAGAGTGTGTGTGTGTGTCCTTTTCAGGATTTGGAGGTTGCTCACAGCTGCATCCAACTGTAAGGAAAACAAATGACTCTGTTTTTTTCCAGACAGGGAGGTGTAATTATTGGGTTTCAGCTCAGTCTGCTCCTGCTGCCACTTGCAAAATTGAAAGCTCAAGGCTCAGGTGGAAGATGATGATGAGGAGGAGGGTTCAAAGGAAAAGCAGCAGAAGTGAAACAGAGCGGCTCTATATTGCCGAAAACAGTGGCAGTATGAGCTAGAATATATCCATGACCCTGAGGATTCCAAGACAACAAGCAGTGATATGAAATTAGTCATGTCAGGTTATGGGTATTGAGAGAGAAAGAGAGAACAAAATGGCTGAGAAAACTGTAATACAGTGTCCCAACGCATTGCTTTTTGAGTGTTGATTACTTGTTTTGATAATGTCGCATTAGGAGTCTACGTACGTTTGTCTTACATTGGCAGTAATTCTCTGAGGAGCAGCAGCTGCAGGGGAAGTCACAGGAGTCTGCCTTTCTTTCCTGTTTGTGGGCTTCCCAGAGTCAGCTGCTGGACCACTGTGGGAAACAGGCTGTGGGACAAGATAGGGTCTCCTTTTGCTCTGATTCAGCAGGACTTTCCTTATGTCTGCAAAGGAGAACAGCCACAATGAAGCTCTCTTCCCCCTCTGCAGCAGAATCTGGCATTGCTGCTGATGTTGCTGGCTATACCATCTATATTGCATTTGTACAAGGCTGGTGAAGAGGGGACTGCCACAAGAAAGGAACTAATTACACCAAGACTCCTGCGAGTCCAAAGACCTCACTTGCAAGAAAGGCTGTGCACTGTCTCGTCTCTCTGCACAACTGGCTGCTCCAGCTTTTCTATTTTCCAGTCAGCCGCCACCGAGGGGCAAGTAACTTTTTAGCACTGGGTTTGACTGATTATTTGAATAATTCAAATACTTTCCAATGCAGCACAGTGACCTGTCTCCAGAGGAAGCTGCCCATTGCGAGAGTCACTGCTGTGGCCTTTCCGCCTTCTGATCAGGATGGCACGTTGATCAGTGACTCAAACAGAGATACAAGTTAAGCTCTTCTGAGAGCAGGTCCTCAGATCCAACCCTGCGCTTATGTTTAAGACATAAGAAAATGTTTTTTTTTTCCCCCACAGTGGTATGAAGAGCAAAGCGTTAGTCTTAAAGAGCAGCACATCTCGAGGGGTTGGGGAAGCCGACTCCAACACACCTCAGACTGCAGCCCCAGACCGGCGGTGGGCTCTTAGGCCCTCCTCCCCCACTGTGGAGGAGTATTTAGAGTGCCAGGCCACTGTTTGGTCCTCAGCATGAGGTTACTTATTGTTGTGGAGTCTCCTCAACACAAACCCAGGATCCTTTGGCCAGGTGGTCTTCTCCACTCCAACATGTGGATGACAGTCTGGGTTGTCTCTGTTGCTAAGCCAATAGTCCCATGGAACTGCCTCCATCCACCTCCACCACACTCCTCTCTGGCATGGAGAGTGTATACACACAGCGGTGGGCATATGTTGTGCAGCTGTGTCCTAACCTAGCTGTGCCTGTTTGCTGGGTGCCCCTAGTTAGGTGGCTCATAGAACCTTAAGAGTCAGAGGGAACCTTGGAGTAGTTCAAACCCCTACTGCATGCAGGTGAGCGCGACAGCATCCCTGGCAGGTGGCCACCCAGCCCCTGCTTGAAGACCTTCAACAAGGAAAAGGGAGATTCCAGGACTGTATAAGACAAACCGTTCCAGTGCTGGACCACTCTTACGGTTACGAAATTCATCTTCATGCCAGCCTAAAACTGCTTCCCTGCAGCTTCAGACTGCTGATTCTCGTGCCTTCAGGAGCAACAGAGAATAATTCCACTGTTGTTACAGTTCTCTTAACAGCCCCATCCTACGGTGCCTTGGCAACAGCAACGTCGAAATGACTACCACTGTAGCTCTTGGGCGCTGAGGTAACCGCTGGAGTCTTCATGGGGTAAAGGAGTGTTTGCTCCCTTATCCTGTGTACCCCAGCAGCCCCAATGTGTCTCCTTGAATCTGCACCTGCTATTGAGTGGACACAGAATCAAGGAGACCTGGGTCTCCTTCCCGGCCAAGGAGGGAGCACAGGATTTGGCGGCAGAGGCTGCCGCCGTCTCCACCCCCTCCCCAGGCCAATCCTCCCCTCCCCCTGCCCAGTTCCACCTTCCCCCGCTGTTCTCAGAAAACGGTGTCCCAAACTGAGCACAGTATTCCACGTGGGGCCTGATCACTACCAAGTAGAATGGAATTATTACCGCTTGTGATCTGGATTTTATGCTTCTGTATTGCATTCGCTTTTGTCGCAGTTGTGTCACACTGCTGGTTCACAGGCTACATGCTGAACACCAAGATATCTGTGGCATCTCCGGAGAGCCCTTAGAAAGTTTGACGCGTGTCTATGTAAAGCCCATGTACATTCACTGCTTGTTTATTTGTTTTAGTAATAAAATAGTATTGTTTTGTTCTCACATGGAACCATGAGTTATGATCCTGAAATACATTTTTTTTCAAACCATCCTTTGCAATTAGAGGCTGCCTAAGAACGTGTCTTGAAAATCCATGTTTTTGTATTCTGAAGAACCGTCTTCTCTCTCCCTTTTCCTCCAGCAGTTTTTGCAACTGGATGCCTCCAGAAAGGTGAATAATATTCTCACGGTATCGCAGTTCGCTGAAAAAAATATGCATTACGTCGGCAAACGATAATTGCAAGCAAGTTATATACTTTCAGAAGATGATTGTGTGCCTATTTGTACAGATTACCTACTTCGAAAAACAAAGCAAAACAGTTATTCTGATGTGCGCATCCAGCGCTCTGATTTTTTTTTTTAAAAAGATTACTTGAATATGCTACTTACAATAGAGCCATGTATGTTGTCAGAGTTAAGCCATGAAGCTAGAAGCATGCCATTATAATGATTAGGTTAAAGGAATAGCGAGCATGATGGTTAGGTTAAAAATTCAGCTAGTTGCCCATGTAAAGTTATTTAAATGATTAAATCTGCATATAAATAAAACCAGTGGTTCTAAAGAAATAGAAGTGCATTAAAAAAAAAAGATTAAGCACAGACAAGTTGCAGGTACCGTTTTAAAAGTGGCTTTCCCTCCTTAGTAACCAAGGAGGCAGAGTGCCTCGTCTAAAATGGCCCCTGTCGTTCACGCGTTTTGTGTTCTTGTATTAAAAATAACCACACGGGGGGAAAAGCCTGGCTTCCTTTTTGGTCATTAAAAAGGGTGTATCCTATTAACTGAACTGCTGAATTGATGAAATGTGGCAGCCCTGTTAGCCAGCTGTGTTTGCCTTGAAGTCTGAATGTGTTTTCTGCTGAATGCTGAATGCTCTTGGGGCCGAGAATGGCAATGATTGACCTTTGATGTGTCCATCTGGTTTTTTTTTGTTTTTTACTTCTTCTCCCTTTGAGCAACAGATCTTGGTGCCCTGTGTCCAGGGGCTTTCGACCCATATTTCCTAAGTGGTTTGCCACGAGCCTTTTGGTGAGTGTAGTGAAGAGGTCTCCTGTTGGAAACAGAGGTTCAGACACCTGCAGAACTAGTTGCCTATTTCATGGGATCCCAGCCATCGATCCCACAACACCAGTCTCCAAAACCTTCTGGCTTAACGCACATTAACAGCCTCCTCCTTTGCAGGCACATTCCTGGATTGTGGCTTTTTAGCCAGATTCTATCATCTGAGAAGGAGGTCCCATTGTGTTCAACGTGAGTTTCTTCCAAGGATTGCACTTACTGACTCATTACTCTTGAAATAATTCCCATTTTCTTTTTTTCTTTTTCCTTTTGGAAACAGCTTCTTCCCCAAGGTGGAAAATGCTTCTCACACATCTTCCACAGTGGTTTGTACCCCTTGATCACCCAACAAGGAACTATGGAAGAATAAGGATTTTTTTTTTATCTTGAGGTGAGAGTTTCCTGTAAGAAATGAACGTGTTGAATACCAGTGAACTAGATCATTACGGCTTATAGATTATTTGGACCTCAAATCCTCATTAAATCCAGTGGGAAGTCTGCCCTGGAAAGCTTTCACAATGGTACTTCACTGGGTGGGATCCTTTCCTGTCGGTTACAATGCTTTGATTCTTAGCTGCTGCAAATACATTTTGACACTCTTCCCTTTTGTGTCAAAGTGGGTTTGTGCCCTCTTGGTAAATTTGACCCCAGGGCTGTAATTCTCAAACCAGCTCTGCAAGTAGCAATCCTTTTGCAGTTTACGGAACTACCCCAGTGTCAATTTGAAGATTGCAGCCTGTTGATGGGGCTGGTAAATGAAATGCGGTTTTACAAAGCAACTTTTTCACCAATATTAAGAGTGAAGGGGTAGGAAAATTTCAAGCATCAATAACTATGCTCAGTTGGGTGAAAACAAGGAGAGATATTGCTGAATTGCTCTGCTCGTCTGCATCTTTTAAGTTTCTTCCCCCCTCTGACCCCTTCTCAATTCTCTGTAATGCAGAAATACTGTATATTACTTGGTCTATGTTCCTTTTTTTTTTAGGTTCTCTGTGTTTGTTTTGTCTTTATGAAACAAGTCTCGATGTGCTTTGAGACGCACTTTTTTCATGGTCTCTCTGATATTCCTCATGGGCTTTTTGCAGTCTTTTGCCCCGCAGTTTCCATTTGTGAAAACAGTAGGTCCCTAGGGACATGGTGACCAAAGAGAAGAGGAGGGCCAGCACCACGACCAGGGCCACCGCAGATGAGAGGGACTCCTCGGTCTCCTGGGACTCCGTGTCTCTCGTTCTGTTCAGGATGGCCTCGGCCTCGTATTCTTTGGCTGCCAAGAAAGTAGGGGAGGGGGCGTTGCTCAATTTGGGCCTCATTGGGATTCTGTAGGAATGCTGACTCTAGTCAGAGATACTTGTAAAGAATCACCAGGTTCTGCATAAGAAAGTACATTGGAGGGCGGCAGATTGCATACTTAAGTTCACAAAGTCATGGAGAACTATGCCAGGGCTTCCGCAGTGGACCAAACTGGTCCCGCAGATCTCGACAGCAATCGTCAACCCCTTTAGAATGGACAGAGCGTTGATGAGGAGCCACTTTTGGATTCTGTTAGGCTTTGTCTGAATTGGGAAAATCCAATAATGGCACGATCATCCACAGTGTCCTGAGACAAACCTATTATATGTGTTAGCCATAATAGATATCCTAGGAGTTGGTTGCCTGTTTTTTATGAGCCCGTCCCTCAGCGCACCTCAGAGTGAAATAATCAGAGCAGCCTTGCCGAGGGTCAGGAATGGGCTCCTTCAAGGACAGCTGGATGTCTGTGATCAGTTCTAACAATGTGGCTTTCATTCATAGGCTCGCTTCAAGTGCCTGCGCTCTTGCCAGTCATTTTGACATGCATTGCACTCTGTTGCATTGGTTCTTAGAGGCCATCAGGTGTGGTTTTCACATCAGAGCTCTTGCTGTGCTGGTAGGAACTTTTCCTTGTCGGTTGAGATTCTCTGAGAAAGCGTCCCTAAGTGGGCAAGAAAGCAGGGTTAGTACGTTATAAATAAACCCTTCCATCACACAACAGCATCAAGATTTGTCCCCTTTTTCCCGCAATACACTTTTTGGTTAGAGCAGTGGTTCTCAATTCTTTTAGCACCAGGACCCACTTTTTAGAAAGACAATTTGTCGGGACTCTCCAGAAGCGATGTCACATTTTGGAAATGATGTCATGGCTGGAAGAGACATCATCAAGCAGGAAAGTTCTTAACATCTCTCATGCCACTAAGAGTGCAATCCTAAACTGGAGTTAGGCCAGCTAAGCCAGAAAAGTCAGGCCAGCACAAGGGCCCCCATAAAGCGTGTTTGGACTACTCTCTGAGTCAGGGAGGATGGCTCACATCTGTGTGTGGGCCTCTCTGACTCTGAGAGTGGTCCAAACATACTTTACAGTGTCCCTTGTGCTGGCCAAACATAGTCACATATATGGTAGCAGCATATAAAAATAAAATACACAATGGAATGATTGGGGACCCACCTGAAATTGGATTGCAATCCACCTACTGGGTCCCGACTCACATTTTAATAAACCTTGGGTTATTGTTTGACATTGTCCCAATTTGGCTGTTTGTCAGGAAATCAGCAGAATTCCTCTGAGCATTGCTTTGGAAGGAGATTTTTTCTCACCATCCTGAGGCTAACCACAGGTTTACGTGTGGGGATTTAGTTCAGGAAAACTAGAGGAAAGGTTTAAACCTGTAAAAACAGTGGGGAATCCCAGGGTGGTTTGGTGGGGGTTTTGGGGTGGTTTTATTATTATTATTATTATTATTATTATTATTATTATTATTATTATTATTATT
>JAJKFI010000240.1:312157-352350 GCA_029204185.1 Lerista edwardsae | reverse complement strand
TCTCTCTCTCTCTCTCTCTCTCTCTCTCTCTCTCTCTCTCTCTCTCTCTCTGTGTGTGTGTGTGTGTGTGTGTGAGAGAGAGAGAGAGAGAGAGAGAGAGAGAGAGAGAGAGAAGTTTCAATTGAACTGCACTGGGTAAAGATGCTATGGTGCAGTGTGAAGAACATAGATTGATACGCTTATGTTCACACACACGCCTGGATGTCTGCATGCACACCCCCATCATAACTGATGCATAATGCACAACCAGTAAATGTACCATCATTGGCACACCGTTCATAGAGCCTTGCTTTTCCGGTGGGAAATTGATAATTTGGGCTGGGGGTCTTTTGGGTGGGGTTCTAAGATGAACGCTTTTTCGAAATCATAAATCTCTCTCTCTCATATTCTGGCTCGGTATTCCAATCTTGAGCGCTGCGAATCGTGATACATGGCACAAATGGAGCGAAATTTTATGTTGGATTGTCCTGGCGCATCTCTCCTACGGCGGTGTGTGCCTGTGTGTGCGAGGCTGCACGCCCTAATTCGGAAGCGGATCTCAATGCAATCCCCGGCAGTGACTTCCGAGTGCAGCTCGGATCGGGCTGGCTGCAGCCGGCGGCGAGCGAAGGCTGGCGCGGAATTTTAACAGGCGGGCGGGCGGGCGGGACTGACAGCGATCGCTTTCCCGCTGCAAGCCCAAGCGGCTCTGAAGGACCCCGGCTGTGATCGGCGCAGTCGCGGCCGCGGCGCTGTCCAGGGGCTGAACCCGATCTCCGCCTTCGCTGACTTGTATGCAAAGAGGCGAGGGTTTGCGGTAATTGACTAGAGCAAAAGGGGGGGGGAGCGGCGCCGGGGGGAGTGAGGATGCAACGCCGCAACTTCGGAGGAGAGGCGCTCTCGAAGGGAGCTCTGCAAGCCATCCCGGACAAAAGGCACGTTTGGACGGCGCTTCCTCTCCTCCCGCACCCCTCCTGTCTTTCTCTCCCCCGCCCCTTCTGTTCAGCCCTTTCCACTCTTTGATCTCCTGAGGTTTTCCTTCTGCAGGAAATCCACTCGTGATCACCGATTTTTTTCTCGGAAAGGATCGCACGTGTGTTGTATCCCGTTTCCACAATGGAGGGAGGGAAAGGGAAGGGAAACACGCCACTTTTCTATTGAACTAAGGAGATCCTGAACGATTCCTCCTCCAACGCCCCCTCCCCATCTCATTCACATAAAAAAGAGGCTCTGGTTCAGCATAATGTCGCACTCACCTTATCACCAGGGTGCAATTCGTGTGCTTTTCCTAGGGCAAGGAGAGAAGCTTCCCCGGTGGCTCTTGGTGTTGTTGTTGTTGTTTCCCCCGCTGTGTGTGCATGTCCCCGAGTCGATGCCGAAGGCAGA
Source organism: Lerista edwardsae (assembly GCA_029204185.1). NCBI lineage: Eukaryota > Metazoa > Chordata > Lepidosauria > Squamata > Scincidae > Lerista > Lerista edwardsae. The sequence continues at coordinate 350,985 of JAJKFI010000240.1, read as the reverse complement.
TTTTGCCGGAGGTCTTTTCGATCGCGTTAGCGTCCCGGTCGCATCCCCGCGGTCTTCAAGAAGCCGGAGGCAAAGAATGCTGAATAGGCGGGCTCTTTGCACTGCAGGGCTCCCTCCAAAAGGCTGAAATAAGCGCAAGCGCGCGCACACACACGCACGCACACACACACACACACACACACGGAGGCGCTCACACCCGCACACTGGCCGATCCGCCACCACAGCAGCAGCGCTGTGAGCCCAGCCAAATTCTTCAACTTTATTTACGGAGAGATCACAAGGAGGGGGGGGAACCTTCACCAAACGGGGGAGGAGCATGTCAAATGCACAGTACCCCGCCCAAATGCACTCACCTCCCCACCCCACCTGTTTTACATGCTTAGATTGTCCGTGACCTTTGTGCCTATGACTGGGAGCTCTGGGTTGGGGAAGTGAGGCAGATCTAATCTAATCACAGGAATTAATGGCTACAGAGAAGATAGTGGGCAGGCGAAGATAACTGTTGAGTCTCGCAGCCAACGACCAATGCGGCTCAAGCAGCCTGGAATGAATTGTGTGTATTAACAGGGCTGTCTTGGCCAACTAGATGGCTGCTGAGCCTGAGGGCATCAGAAAGGCTGGAGGCAGTGGGTTCTTTTCCTCTAGGGAGGGCACAGTTGCTTGCCCCCCCAGAGACTTGGGGCAAAACATTCTGGGGCAGGAATGTTCCATCCCTTTCTCTCAGTCCCAGCCTTTCCCTGAACTGCATTTACTTACAGCACAACTCTATGCAGGTCTACTCAGAATTAAGTTCCACTGTGTGCAGTGAGGGTTAGACTCAGGAAAGTATGCACATGATGGCAGCCTTATGGAGGAAGAGTCAGAGACCTTAGTTGAGACCCTCTTGGAGAAGGGACAGCTATGTTGCTATGCAGGTGAAAAGCTCAAAATTAAATTCCATCTCAGCCCCCCCAGACTTGTGACATTTAATTGGGGAGTGGGGGATTAGGAAAGATAAGGCACCTGTTCAATGCCAAGGGGTTTTTGGGGACTGCACACAGCCCCCTTTCTCAGAGAAACAACAGACACAATAGCAAAAATGGGAACGTGGTAGCAACTGATAAAGGAACATTTTGCCCTCCCTGGCTATTTCCTCGGATCTGCACCTGCTATTTAGCAGGCGCAGAACTGAGGAAGCCGAACGGCCCACATCAGGACCACATGGCCTCCCGACAAGGCCTAGGATGTGGCCTTATGGCTGCATCCTGGCCCCGCCTCCTCCCTGGGCCGGCATACCTGCCCACCCCCCACCCAGAACCACCCATTCCCCACCCTCCCTCGGCTCAGAACCTCCCTTGCGCCAGCCGGGTTCGGTGTATCGGCACGAATGACGCCGCGCTAATGACACAGTGTCGATGCAACAATGTTGCATCAACACTACATCAAGGATAGGATTGCGCTGTTCGTATCTGCTGGGTCATCCAGGAACCTCACTCCAGTGGGTAGTGAGAATTGACTGGATACCTTTTATAGTACTCTGGGATATTTTTTATCCCATTTTCCTATGTAGTTGTTTTATTATTCCAACCTCCTTCAAGCGGTTGTGATGAAATGAGCTCAATCTTGAAATGAAGTAATATAAGTTACAAAGCAGAAATAAGCAGTTGGTGACAAAAATGCTCTTAGGGCTCAATCCTAACCAACCTTCCAGGGCAATGCAGCTTTGAGGCAAGGCAGTGGTTTTCAAACTCTCTAGGAGAGTTTGACCCACTGTAAGTGCTTACGGGGGAGGAGAGAAGGCAGCAACGCGACACCCAGGATCACGCTGCTGCCTGGAATGACAGGGGCTTTGATCTACTCACCCATCGAAGTGCTGTCGTCCTGGGGGTGTGGGGAGCCCTGCAGAAACCTTGAGAAACATTAGCAATGTGGTAAGTACTTGTGACTAAATCTGTCTGGTCTAAGTGTCTCCTTTCTGCTTTTGTGATGTGCCAACCCTATTGTAATCTTGTCTTATGCTTCCTCATCCCCCTCCCTGATCCTTAGTTGGGGTCACACAGGAGAGGGGAGGGGGAGCATCAGAGGAGGGGGGGGAGCACCAGCAAAGAAAGACCACCAATCAGATGTCTCACATCACCAAAGTTTGCCAATAGCAAGTTGCCAATGTTCCAATTCCACAAATGCATGTTCAAATAACTGACCAAACCCAGATGTAAAAAGACACACAAGTTCTGTGATCTCATTGGAGGCATTGCAACGTGTGTCCATTTTGCTAATGTCCTACACATGAGTAAAATGTATTTCTCTTTCTGCAACATCAGTGTCCAGCTGGCAATTCTTTTTATTTCGTCGACTTTAAAACTTGGGGTAAGCTATAGCTATTCCCCTTTTCTCCTATACCCATATCTATAATAAAACACTTACAAAACAAACAAACAAAAAGCTATCATGACCCACTTCTGGTTTTGCAAAGGCTGCAATTGCCTTTTTCAAGTTTCTGAGGCTTGGAGAGCCCTGTGAAGGCATCCACGGGGCTCCCTACAATCGCAGGACGACAGCACTTTGATTGATAAGTAGATCAAAATCCCTGCCACCCCAGGCAGTGGTGCAATCCTAGGGATCCCTGCTCCTTAGGGGAAGAGGGCCAGAGGTTCTCTGGCTGGGGCATTGCAATGCCCCACTCTGAGGTAAGGGAACAAGCATTCCCATATCTTGAGGAGCCCTCTGTGACTGCCCCCCAACTGAAGGATGCAACACATGCCCCATTGGAATAGCTATGTCAGTTGGTCAGGATTGCACCCTTACCAGTACAATCCTATGCATGACTACTTAGAAGTCAGGCCCTTTGTGTTCTGTGTGGCTTACTCCCAAGAAATGCTGCATAGGATTTCAGCCTGATGAAGATATTTAGAGTGCAGTCCTAAACTGGGGTTAGGCCAGAATAAGCTAAGCCAGCAAGGTTTGGTCAGGACAAGGACCACCGTAAAGCATGTTTGGACCACTCTCTGAGTCAGGGAGGATAGTGCACGTCTGTGCGCTGGCCTCTCTGCCCCCAAGAAGGTTCAAACATACTTTACAGTGTCCCTTGTGCCAGCCAACCTAACTCAGTTTAGGATTGTGCCCTTAAAGTTGTGCTATATGGGGGGGGAACGTGGTTTTAGTGTGGTGTGGCTGTGGGTGGGTAATGCTGAGCCCCTTCGCTTCAAAATGTCCCACTACATCACAGGTAGCGCAATCCCAGCTGCCCCGTAGCGTCGACTCAACGTCGTTGGGTCAATTCCACGTCGCTAGCACCGACACGGGGGCACCAAGTAGCACCCCTGCATCAGCGCTTGTGCTTTCAGACAGTGAGCCTCCCTCGCGCCAACCAAAGCCAGTTGGTGCGATGGAGGCTCCATCCCATTCCAGGGTGGGGATTGGTGGGGGGAAGGACATTGTCGGCAGGGGGAGGGCAATCTCCAGTTTCGGCCATATGGCCAAATCCTGAGCCTGTCCAGGAGGCTGCGCAGCCCAAATTGGGGCTGTGTGGTCTCCTCGGATCTGTGCCTGCTGTTTAGCAGGAGCAGATTCAAGAAGTGCGTTGGGGAGGCCCTACGGTAAGGAAGCGAACATTCCCTTGCCATGGGGAGGTTTCAGCCTCCTTGACCCAGCGTCCGATACGGCGCTGGAAGGCTGGCCTCTTTGTAAAGTCAGTGGTGATACTGCCCTTGAGCACGCTGTGCCTTCCAGATTGCTTATCTCCATTCAGAAAGAAATCTAAAAGATCTGAAGCCAGGCCATAGAAAATGGACCAGAGGAAAAGACATGCCCATTCTGAGACAACAGAATGATAGAAATAGACAATATGGTGGCTTCTTTGTAGAAAACTGCCTGGAGTTCACCATCCAATTCTTTTCTCAAATGGAAGTTGTCTGTAAAACTTGTAAGCAGTCTGTGAAGACACCAGCTCTTGGAAAACTCAAATTTCACAGGCTAACTTGTTCAGCTTGCAAGGAATGAGGGTGTTTTATGGAAGCCTGCAGTGAGGGCCAGCTTTAAGCTCATTGGTCTAATTGCTCCTATTTGGGCCCAGTGCCTAAATGGCAGTTGCACTAGGGTAATCTACTCTAGCCTTGTGTATTGGAAAAGGCAGGAGATACCCTGAGGAGATAGGGAGTGGTATCAGCAATGGCCCCTTGTCCCAGATTAGCCAGGGATTACAGGGTTAACCCCCAAGGTCTTCGCAAGCCTCAGGAGCACAGCTGTAGGCTGATGAGGCCCCTGGCTATGAAGGGAGGCCAGCACAGGTGCAGATGGGCGTGGCTGATGCTAGAGTATAAAGTATAGAGTATTGGCTGGCCACAGTATAAAGTGGGAGGCAGGAGCTGGAATAAAGGACCTGGGTAGGTGCTGGAGGATGGTATCCAGGTAGGTGCTGGCTGGCTGGACAGACTGCTTGAAGTCATCCGACTGACAGACGGATTGCTGGACTGGATAAGGTAAAGTTATTGTGGGGAATAACCATTGGGAATTGTTGTATGGCTGCCACGCCCCTGGAGCCACCAAGTGGAGGAGGCAGTTGTGGCTTAGGCAAGCTAACTGCCTATTGTTCGGTGGTGGGGTTTGTTGGTGCTAGACAGAGCAGTTCAGAGCTAAGCCAGTGATGAGGGCAGTCTGGAGGAGGCTGGCCAGCTGGTGATCCCAAGCAAAGCTGCTGAAAGAGAGGAGGCCCAGTGGGTGAAGGAACCCCCTCCCTCTTGCCTATCTCTGAGGCTGCTCTGGAGGGGAAACTAGCTAGCCTAGTGTGGGCATCGGGGCCCTTGGGGAGACCAGCAGGGAATTTGGCAAAATACCTTGTCAAATACGCAGAGAACACATTGCAATGGACACCTTGAACACCTGGAGTTGCAGGTTTTATAGAGCAACCTTTTTCATGCCATCACCAATAAATAAACAAACAAATACCGTATGAGACCAGGGACTCCCTGTGGATCTGTCCCCCTCCTTGGGACCCTACCCCCTCAATCCTGCCACCGTCACACCCTCCCGCCACTGTTCACTGTAACCAAATATTCTTATAGGAGCAGAAAAAGTTACCACGAAGCCTGGCACTCCTGAAAGCCAAATTGCTAAGACCTGAGCAGGCCCTGAACTTGAGCCCCGGGTACCTGAAGGGGTGCACCTCAGGCCTCCCCACTGCTCTAGTATAGTCCAATGGTCTTCAGTTATATCTGTAAGTTGCTGCAACCTCACAATTGAGGCTTCACAACCTCATTGGGGTTCCGACCTCGAGGATGAAGACCTCTGCTAAGGAGCAATAGCTTTGTTTAAGGTCAGTAGTGTTCCCTTATATTGTTTATATTTTGAATTTTTTTCTGTATGCGAAACACATCATATGTTCATTAATATTAATTTCATGGTAACTTTACATATCAATTAAGAGTGCAATCCTAACCTGGAGTTAGGCCGGCACAGTTAGGCCAGCAAAGTTTGGCCAGCGCAAGGGCCATCTTAAAATATGTTTGGACCACTTGGAGTCAGAGAGGCCAGAAACACAGATGTGCGCCATCCTCCCTGATTCCGAGAGTGGTCCAAGTGCACTTTACGGTGGCCCTTGTGCCAGCCAAACTTTGCTGGCCTAACTCCAGGTTGCACCCTAACATACATAATATGTTTAGATGCTGTAAATGCTATAGAACAGCATCTATAATACATTTTATTCCGACGTCCAAGGTTCTACAGATCTGGGGCCCTGCAAAAAAAATAAAAAATGTTTCCAGCTCCTAAGGCCAGCCCTGGCTGCACGGCTTGCCTTTTTCTGTGTGCCACTTCCTGTCTTAGGCTGCAGTCCTGTACATTCTTAACCTGGGAATAATCACCATTGAACTCAGTGTGACTTATTTCAGAGTAGGCACGCATAGACTGTCATTGTCACAGTCTCCCTGGTGTTGGCAATTGATCTCTCATCCTGCTGGTCACCCCTGATATATAGGATTAATAGCCCATTAAGATAAATCTTGGATGAAATTTTTTTTCTTGAATTTTATCAAGGGCATGTGGATTTTAGGATTTGCCAAACTGCTCAGTGATTTGACACACACACACACACACCCCAGTTTGGAATGACCCCAAGTAAACCTCCAGCACAGCTCTGTCAGTGAGGAAGCAATTTTGAAAGATGTATTCCTCTAACTTTTGATCCACGCGGAGAAGCCATTCAACGGATGCCCCTGTGAAAGCTTCTGCATGGAAATTCTTCTTGCAAATGGAGACAGAGCCGAGCTGCTTTCCCCAGGCAACCTGCCCTCCTCTTGCACAATGTTTAATGTGTGTTTTCTGGGTGCCTCCCCATTCTTTTTTGCAAAGAGGAAGTGGCGGTGCCTTGATTGATTGCTGGCAAGAAAGCAAATTCTCGTTCATCAGTGAAACGACAGCAGCTGTTTTCCTGACTGCCAGGATGCCAGGAATGCCAAACAGAGCGATCCTTTGCCAGTCGTCAAAGCAGAGCATTGTGCAGCTGTAGCTCTATCTAAGAAGGTTGTCCTGGCTGTGAAACATTTTTGTTTAGACTACTTCTAGGCTTTGATTCCTTTTCCTTTTCAGCCTTGTTCATCTGTCTTCTCCTTGTAGCCTGCTGAAACTTTTCCAGTTTTTCAAACTCCTTCATTGTCTACATTCTGTGAAAGATCATCTCTCTCTTTCCCCCCAAGTCCAAACTCTTTGCTTTGTATCCCAAGACGTTCAGGGCCCAATCCTATGGAGCTCAGTGCTCATACCACTGGAGCTGGGTGTGCCATAAGGCACTTTCCCACTGGTGGGAGACATTCTGTGCCAGTGGCCTGCAAGAAGTGCTCCCCCCCAGGTGGCTGCAAGGATTTTCAGGGTGGGGGAAGGGTGGACCAAAGGGAAGGTCAGGCCTGGGGAGGGCAGGAGTGATGCGGCTGAATCCTATGCGCTTCCCAAGGTGCTTTCCACCAACATGGACCGTGAGGAGGGTCTGGCAGCTGGCCTGGTCCCATAGGATTTCAGCGATGCTCAGTGGCGTTTCTACAGGGAGGGCAAAGCTCTAGGTTTTGCAAGAAGCCTTACCTTGCCGTGGAAATCACTCCTCTCCTGCACCGTTTTAAGCCAATCTTGGCGTTGCTTACTGGCTACAGCAGCAAGGGAGAGGAGGGATTTACATGACAGGGTAAGGCTTCTTGCAACACTTAGAGCTCTGCCCTCCCTGTAGAAACGCCTCTGGCGATGCTGTTCCTCATGGCAGCCCCAGACTTCAGGATTGGGCTGTCATGACTAAGCACCAATTAAATCAATGAGAAGTTGTCACGAGCGACTTAGGGCCCAGCCCTAGCCAACTTTCCAGCACCGATGCAGCCATGCAAGTGGGGTATATGCTGCATCCTGAGCGAAGTCACGGAGCCCTCCTCAAGGTAAGATAATGTTTGCTCCTTTCCCTCAGGGCTGCATTGCAGCTGCACCAGCGCTGGGGAGTTGGATAGGATTGGGCCCTTGGATTCCAGCCATTTCAATGACACCTGCTTGTGACTGACTTGACTGGGAGAGAGTTCACTGCCTTCCGGCCTCAGGTGCCTTCATTTCCCCATCAATTAGCACCTTCAAGAGCAGAGGCTGTTCAGGGTTCAAAAGGGAGACTTCCAGGTTTGCAGCTGTACAATTCTTCCAAAGTATCAGAGACTCCTACTACTTGTGGGATGAACCCTATAGCTGTTATCTTTGCGTGAGTGCGAGGGGATCCTGTCTGCCAGTATGGAGGCAGAGCTCAGGAGTTCGCTTTTTTAGTGGTCGGGGAGCCCAAAAACACATGGAGGAGGGAGGAAGCTTCACTCAGACATCACCTTCTCAGTGATGCCGCCAGGGCCGGCAATGTCATGATGTAACGTCTGGGTTCTCCTGGAGGAGGCAGCCTCTTCCTCTCTGCATTTGGCAAACAGGAGGAGGAGGAGGAGTCCACCGCAAATCACCCCAGCCACTGAGAATACACATGCGCTCCAACTGCTTCCTTACCCAAGAAGTGACTGGCGCATGCACTTATCACACTTCACAGCAGCCCCTTCTGACCTGGCACCCAGAGCAAGCCATTCTCTGCCCCCCACTTGCTATGCCATGGTACCTCCTGTAGATTTCACATAGGGCAATTGCAGGTTTCTGGACAATACACTGCCCCTCCCTTGCAGCGTTGTACCCAAATGGACTGCTTTTATAGTAAGGGTTTCTATGCTGCCTTTCCTGACATTGTTCCAATTAAAGATTTAAATCAAGGGATTTGTGCTTTTTGCCTGCAACGTCAACAGGCAAGTGATGAAAGGACTGGGCTCAGTGGTGCAGCTGATAATAGTGTAGTCCAGTGCTGAGGGCAACATGATGCCCCGGAAATTGCATCACAACAGGAAATGATGTCACTTCCGGAAGTGACCACACACCTTGGGCTTTTAAAACAGGTGAAGATGGGGGGAAATCTGCCTCCTCCCCTTCAACAGCATGCCCCCTCCTGCTGCTCCCAACAGTGGCGCAGCTAGGTCACTTGACCCTGGGCATTTCAGAGGAATGGAACAGGAAGCGGAAAAATCTACCAAAGCCAGCAAGCAAGGGATGCAAACTGCTGTTGCTGCTGCTGGTGGTGGTGGTGGTGGTGTGAGGCATGTCCGGGTTGTGATCTCAGGAGCATACCCAGAAGATGCTGCTCAGCTGCATCTTACAGAGGAATGAGGAGGTATTTCAGGGGGATTTCATGGTATTTTGTGGGTCAAAGGGGATTCCATTTTTGTGGGTGGAAATACAGCTTTTTTTTTTTTTTTTTTTTTGCAAAATGCTGCATTTTATTGCAATATTTTGCATTTACCATTTTGTACTGCCCCTAGTCATCACCATTGAAACCTGAAGTTTTTCAACAGTCAGGCTGCCCCTAGTGGTATTTCCAAGTATAGCCAGTGGGTCCTTGGCCCCACTGCTGTGGTGATCAGGCTGGAAGCCAAACCTGGGATTGGTGGGGCTGGGTGCACCAGAGGACAAGATGGAACTGTGCAGCCGCCTGGCTCTACAGAAGAGTTGTGGTACAGGGGTGGGGGAAGAGGGCTGGTAGTGAAGCCTCAATTTGGGGACACTTTGCTTAGTCCTGTGCGTAAGTGTCATCTCTGATGGCAATGGTCGTGTGTGGAAATATGCAGAAAAAACCTGTTGAAAATCCCTGTTCTAATCTGATGTCAAGATGGAGTACAGAGCAAAGCCTGGCCTCCCATATGGACATGTGGCCAGGGGCTAGCAAGGCCCTTGATGTCCTGCTCCCCATTGTAGGGCATTCCCTGCTCGCAGTGCCTCCTGGCCAAAACACTTTCCATTCATAGCAGACTGGCAAAAATCTTGTTATCTGGAAAGAGAGTTGAGTTGCTGAAGATGGTTTTTGTTGCATTACTGGTCGCAGGTGTTTTGTTTTTAGCTTTTACTGTAATGTAAACATTAAATTTATTTATTTATTTCTCCCCCTACTCAAGTTGGAATGTGTTTTGTTCGTGTGCGTTCGTATTATGTATTATGTAATGCCGATAAAGGTTTTGGATACTACTACTACTGTAATGTATTCATTGTGGTCTTAATGTGATTTGAGTTGCTGTGACAGCTTTCAGGAGAGAGGGGCGGATTTGGGTTGTAAATATATGGGTAGAAATAATATATCCTCATCTTTGTTCCTCGTAGTCTTTTGCTCGCCAGCTCAGCTCTGGTATTGAAACTGGACCAGGCTAGAAGAAAGTGACATTGCATGGCAAAGGAAAGGGTGAGGGCAAGAATTCAGCTCCCCTTATACACCTTCCAGATCCAGAGTAAAAATTAGACTCCCACCCAGACAGGCTGCTTTATGCCTCTCTCTGCTGCGTCTTGTAGGCGCTGAAGCAGGACTAGTCTTAGGCCGATTGGAGCCACCCTGCTTTTTTGTTCTGTTGTGTGCAAAGTGAGCCACAGAACAGATTAGGGGCAGGGGACAGGGAGGCTGCACTTGTATGAGTTGCATTGTACAACTTGCACTTTGCATTTTACGAGATGTAACAATTCACATTTGTATTGGTTGGAAAGGAGCACAAGTCCAATTCTATGCATTGTTGTGCTGGGTCTCCTTCACCCACACATCTGCATCCACCAAGCTCTCCCTCTCACACACCAGCATCGCTCACACCTCTCACACTCCCAGCATCGCTCTCCCTCTCACACACCAGTGCTGTCACGCCTGTGCAGAAACTTCAGACTGAATGAGCTTCTCCTGTGCAAAAGTGCAATGTAGATGTCCGTAAGTGGGAATGTCCTCAAGTTGGATATATTTGAGTCAGGGACTTCCTGTTTTGTCACCTTCCTCCCTTTCCCCTTCTCTGTTGTTTCATATCTTTGAGATTCTGAGCCTCTGGAGCACGGATTGATTTGTCTTCTTACTCTGGGTAAAATAATGTACTGGTCCCTCCATTGGACCAGATTTGGGACCTGTGGATTTTATCCAATATGACTCAACTCTGTGAGTCCCGATCCTTGGCAGTAGGATCTGTACCTCCTGGACACAACCATGGTCACACCTGGGAGGTGGTCACACACAGCCTCCATGAGCCTCAGAGGGCCCCTAGAAATGAACTTCCAGTTTTTGGGGAAACCAAAAGTTTCTAATCTAAGGCCTTCCAGGGGACTTCTGAGCCCCCCTTGAGTCTCAAGGAGGCTGTGCTCAGCTTCTACGTGTCTCAGACCACCTCCCAGATGTTCTGAAATGGATTTCTTTATTTGCGGTTTTAAGCATCTGCAGGGGTTGCAAGAATGGAACACCTACAGAAGCCGAGGTCATACTTTAATGATGCTGATGAAAAGGAGGAAGAGGAAGGAGACAGGCACACATGCAAGCAGATGTGGCTGCTCCCACTTGGCCTAGTTTCAACCAGAGTTAAAAACTGCGCCGACACAATAAAGGTAAAGGTTTCCCCACGACCCAATGGTCTCGTCATGACCGACTGTAGGGGGCGGTGCTCATCTCCATTTCGAAGCCTGTAGAGCCGGCGTTTGTCCGAGGACAAGCTTCCGTGGTCATGTGGCCAGCATGACTATACGCCGTAGCGCATGGAACGCCGTTACCTTCCCACCGAAGTGGTACCTATTTATCTACTCGCATTTTTACGTTGACAATAGCTGGGACAAGCAATGGGAGCTTGTCATGCAGTCTCGAATGGCTAACCTTCCGGTCAACAAGCTCAACTCAGTGGTTTAACCCGCAGCACCACCACATCTCCAGTCCCACAATAGGCACGTGCTAAAAACCACCTTTGACTCCCTGTCACTTTGCACCTGTTGTGTGTGACTGACGACCCACAGAGTTATAAAATAGTGTGATAATAAACTTGGCTGGGTGCCAGCTTCTTTTGGCTTCAAACCGCCTGCTGCGACAGATCTCTTAAGGGGCAGCAGCTGGCATGCTAAAAGGAGTGCCAGGACACAGGAAACTGACGTGGTTAAGAATGGAGTGGATGGCATGATGAGAGCTATCTTGGGGGAACTAGCAAGATTCCACCCACCTTTTTCCCTAGTGTTGCTTTACTAATTTTTTTCAGTGTAAAATCTGAACATTTTTCCACTGCAAAAGTGGTTATGCTTGTCCTCCACAAGGCTACTGTCCCAATAAGACCATTCTATCAAAATGCTGAACATTTTTTAGCACAAAATGCTTCACCTGTATTATCTCGATGCTGCCCTTCCAGCAACTCTGTAACAATTACCCCATATGTTATGATGGGGGGGGGGAGAATTCCCTCCCCTTCGTAGCTGCCGCTGCCACCAGGCCAGACTTAATACAATTTAGAGAAGGGGGAGTTCCTGGGCAAAGAGAAACCTCTCAGAAGAAACCCAACCAAAAGAAATAAAGAAAAAACCAATTTATTTTAATGTACATATAAGATTAACAATGTTTACAAAGCCTCTGTACTGATGCAGGAGGACACCCCCCCCCCTCATTCTCTCAGAAACCACCATGATTCTCCTCACCTGGCTGCAGGCACACAGCCCAGCCAAGCTGAAACCACCATGAATTCCTCCACCTGGCCACGCCACGCTGAAACCCATAAAAACAGACCCTTAAAAGAATTGGACCATGGCAAGGATCGAACTCATGGCCACAGCTCTCCCGGATCCCCCGCTGACCAATGTCCACAAAAAGCGGGGACCCGGGATTCGAACTCGTGCTGCCGCTGCCACAGCCACAGCCAGCCGGCTAGAACACTCAAGCCGACTCTTGATAGGATTACAACAACTCTTGATAGGATTATAACAACCCTTGACCTGCAGTTTCACCCCAGCACACGCCTTGTCCGAACTGTTAACCGCAAGCCAATGAGCCAGCTGTCAAACTCCCGAGCCATTCCCCGAAAGCACCGCTTGCCGCCTGTCAAACCTAGAGGCAGCCAGGTCTTTCCCCAGAACCCCCAGCCACGTGGTTTGGGGGGAGCTGTCAGAAACCCCAAACTGTCAAAGTCTCCCCTTAAAGGGGAGGCCGGCTTTATGAATGAGGTTTTATGAATGAATACTGTGTTTTGTGAATGGGAGTGTGCTGCATAGGGAAGAGCTGTCATGTCGGACTTTGTGCTTGTGTGTACTGTGAAGGGGAAGACACAAGATGGCTGCCGGCAACCAAAATGGATGCCAGCTCCTTCAAGGAACGTGCCACTGCCATCGAGCCTGATCCTCGGGCCATGTCCTCAGCGCTGGCCTCCACAATCTCCGCCAGAAACATTAGCATGATGAACTTGCATGAAATTTTCGTTGTAAATAGATTTCTTTGCATATCGAAATGTGTCTGTCGAATGAATTGTCCTTTTTGTGTTGGAAAGATATGCGTCTATCTTTGCCCCCCCCCCATTGACCCTACGCCTTTTTGTCACCTTTCAAATTCAATCAAGTGCCTTTATCCACTGTACCTCAGTGATCAGCCACTTCCCCAATCTTTTGTAATGTTAACATTGGCTCTCCTTCCAGCGTGCCAGTCACCCTTTGGGTGAGCGGGCATGTCTTGGGGAGTTCCTCAAACCCACTTTTGACCAATCAAAGGTCCCAAAAACCCCGATGCACCAATAATTAAAGTAGGATTAGGCAACTGAATTTGATTGGATGTTTTATTTCTCTTTAACTATGTATGTAAACATATAAAAATACCTGGTTCTTACAATTTGGCACGCAATTAGGGTGCCCTTTTGCACATGCGATTTGCGACCTGTTGTGTCTTTATTGCAATAAATACTTTTCCGGAACCACCATTGAAGTCCAGCTGGCATTCTTTTCTGTCAACGTTAAGCTTGGCAAGCTATAGCAGGGATCGCGAGGGGGGATCGGCAGGCTTGGAGAGTTTGCAGACCTCAGCGGGAATGGGGAACACACACCCGGGAAATGAAACCTCAAATTTGACAGCCCCTGGACTTAAAGGGACAGGGGCTTGGAGAAATCAGCTTTTTGGCTTGATTTGCTCCTACAACAGTATCATAAAATCCAATAATAAATTTACAAGGCAGGAGGTTCCCTCTCACAGGTCTCCTCCCTCTCCTCTAAAAGGCCTCTGTCTATAACCCAGCTGAGAGGAACTCAAAAGGAGAACAAAGAAACACCCTGCAATCTTTTTACCTCCCTCCCTGACTGCAACCAGCTCCCCCAGCACCCGATGAAGCTGCCCTGCTTCAGTCAGAAGGGTCTGCTCTCTGAGGTTTAGGATTGCGCTCTAACCCACCTTTGCGCCAAGGCAAAAGGGCCCTTCTGAAGAAGCCTCCAAAGCAGCACAAGCCCTCCATGGAAACTCAACACTCTCTCTACAGGGGCCTGACTCTTCAGCAGACTCTCCAAGCAAAGGAGAGCAGTGAAGGAGCACAGACACTGAGCCAGAATACGGCCCCCTTGAAAGAAGCTGCTGGAGCAGTGCTTGAGGCAGTTTTATGATTGGAACAGCGTCACAGTTGCACAACAAGTAGAACTCCAGTAGCTACAACTTTCCCTCCAATGCATCTTCATATGCCAACATTTATTGAATCTCTAATTGTCTATGGAGCCCCCAAGCAGGGCATTTATTAGGGAAGTTCTTTTCCCTCTCACACAACACCAGAACCAGGGGACATCAACCAAAACTGACTGGCAAATGAGTCAGAACAGACAAAAGGAAGTATGTCTTTATCCAGCACATAGTTAATCTGTGGAACCCCTTGCCACAGGATGTGGTGATGGCATCTGGGCTTGATGTTTAAAAGGGGATTGTACACAGTTATAGAGGAAAGGTCCATCATAGCTTACAAGCCATGATGACTGTCAGTGCAATCCTATGCATGTCTACTCAGAAGTAAGTTCCATAGCATTTAATGCAATTTACTTCCAGGAAAATGTGCAAAGGTTTGCAGCCTGTATGCAATCTCTGGGTTTTAGAGGTTGCCTGTCTCTGAATGCCAAATGCAAGGGAGAGGCAACAAGGTACAAGTATATTGTTGCAATGCTGTAGCTAAGACATCTGTTACCTGGGGGCACAATAATGTAACACCCCCCCTATGGGCCTTCAGGAGGCCTCTGATAGGCACTTCTGGTTTTCGGTGAAATCTGGAAGTGTCTTTTGGTGACCTTTCAAGGCATGGTACCCAGGGCAATGTGTCCCCTGCCACCCTTAGCTATGCAGCTGTCTTGTTATCTTGGCATCTGGTAGGCACAGTCCAGAAACATGAACTAGATGAGCCATCGGCCTAATCCAGCAAGGCTCTTCTTATGTTCTTATAAATCAGAGTGTGCCACCTTCAAGACAGATGGTAGATGAAGAGGATGTGGTGGTCAGTGGTGATCAGGAGAAGTGTCAGAGAGTGGCAGGTCAGGAGCACATGGGCCATATTTGATGTCCTGTCTCAGGCCCTCCAAGCTCTTGGGCCTCCGTTGGGTGCTTGGGAAAGAGCACTGGTATTTGGGGCATATTTCTTCAAGGCAAACTCTTCAAGTCAGTGCAGTGATGGGGGGTGGGGGCTCCCAGGTCTTGAGTGCCCAGCAGTACCACCCCCCACACACACACGTTCCTCCACCCAGTGTCGTCATCCGCAAATGAACTCCCGGAACACTGGGAGGGACGTGGGCTGGACTTTCGCGTGATTGGCAGCCCGCCTGTTTCGTTCCGTGGCTGCCCTGGCCTCGAGGGGGGGGCTGCCCCTGGTTGGCGCTGCCCCCCACTGCTTGCCCAGGCACCCGGCGCGCCCCCCCACCTGTCTCCGCCAGTGAGCAGGCACCCCTCAAGGGCAGGGCGAGCAGGCACCCCTCAAGGCCAGGGCAGCTGTGGAATGAAACGAGCGGGCAGCCAATCACGGCGAAGCCCCGCGTAAGTCCCTCCCAGCTTTCCGGGAGTTCATTTGCGGATGACGACGCTGCCTCCACCCCCTCGTCAGCAAAATGACACGTCGGCTTTTATCCTTGCAAGATTTGCATTCCTGTCACTCTCCATCATGCTCTGTGCTAACACAGGTTGTCACTTTTTATCAGGCTGCCTGATATGGGCCCTGCCGTAATTGAACATGGCATGGCAGCTCTAATGGAATTTAACCTGTCAGAGTTCTCTCTCAGCCTTGCTCTGCTTTTGTGTGCTCTGCTTTTGTGAGGAGAATGACAATGCTGACGGTGGGCTAGATCTCTTTGGGATCCCTCGCCCTGTCACTCACCAGACAAGCAACACTTGCCACAGCATGTGGTCTCGGGAGCACGGCAGCCATGCGTTTTCGTTGCGCAAAGAGTGCTACAGCACCAGTGGAATTTTGCATTCCATCCCAAATAGCCCAACAGCCTGAAAGTAATTATATTAGGAATGTGCTGGGAGATTTTGGATCTATTAAGACATGTTAACGAGTAGATTTGGAGGTATAATTTGATGCACCCTTAAAAGATCAAATGATATGCTGTGGTTGTCACTAAAGCTGGAACAAAAGTTTGACGGTCCAAACCTTCTGTTGGTGGAAGCAATTGGTGGTGAAAGGGAATGGAAATATCCCCTTTCACATTTTTCCTTCTGTTTTATGGAAAACTGGAAAGGGATATTTCTGGCTTTATCTAGCATATCTGTGGAACTCCTTGCCACAGGATGTGGTGATGATAACTGGCCTAGATGCCTTTAGAAGGGGATTGAGCAGATTTCAATCAATCAATCACTAGTATTTATATACCGCTTTTCAACACAAAGTTCACAAAGCGGTTTACAGGCAAATAATAACATTAAAGTTAAATGGCTCCCTGTCCCAAAAGGGCTCACAATCTAAAAGAATAGAGAACACCACCAGCAACAGCCACGAGAAAGACACTGTGCTGGGGTGAAGAGGGACAGTTGCTCTCCCCCTGCTAAATATAAGAGGACACCACTTGAAAAAGTGCCTCTTGCCCAGTTAGCAGGGCCCAGTTAGCAGATTTCCGGAAGGAAAGTCCATCACAGATGACAGGCATTGATGGGTATCTGCAACCGATCAGAGTTAGGCTTTAAAGTACCTCAGAATGCCAAATGCAAGGGAGTGGCAACAGGATGCAGGTCTCTTGGGGTCTTGTGTGATCCCTGTGGGGTCTGGTGGCCCACTGGAAGCTGACTAGGTGGGCCTTTGGCCTGATCTTATGTTGTTATGGAAGTAGTGGTAGCCGCCATTCCCCCGCCCCAAGCCCCTTGAAATCAAATGATGTAATGGGAGAGTGTCTGTATTGGAAAATGCAGGAGCTACCCCAAGGAGTGAGGGAATGGTATCAGCAATGGCCCCTTGTCCCAGATAAATCAGGGATTATAGGGTTAACCCCCAAGGTCTTTGCAAGCCTCAGGAACACAGCTGCAGGCTGACAAGGGCTCTGGCTCTGAAGGGAGGTTAGCACAGGTGCAGATGGGTGTGGCTGATGACTTAAAGCCTGCCCACTGATTGGCTGGCCTCAGTATAAAGCTGGAGGCAGGAGCTGGAGAAAGGACACTGGGAAGGTGCTGGATGGGAGCACCAGGTAGGTGAAAGATGGATGGCCTGACTGACTGACTGACAGAATGCTGGCTGGACTGCCTGCCTGAAGGACAGTCGGATGGACTGGCTGAAAGGAGACTGGATAAAGGAAAGTAAGGTTGTTATAGGGAATAACCATTGGGAGTTGTTGTATGTCTGCCACACCCCTGGAGCCACCAAGTGGAGGAGGCAGTTGTGGCTCTGGCAAGCTGACTGCCTATTGTTTGTTGGTGGGGTTTGTTGGTGCTAGACTTAGTTTAGAGCTAAGCCAGTAATGAGGGCAGTCTGGAGGAGGCTGACCAGCCGGTGATCCCAAGCAAAGCTGCTGGAAGAGAGGAGGCCCAGTGGGTGAAGGAACCCCCTCCCTCTTGCCTATCTCTGAGGCTGCTCTGC
Organism: Lerista edwardsae; assembly: GCA_029204185.1. Taxonomy (NCBI): domain Eukaryota; kingdom Metazoa; phylum Chordata; class Lepidosauria; order Squamata; family Scincidae; genus Lerista; species Lerista edwardsae. The sequence continues at coordinate 333,640 of JAJKFI010000240.1, read as the reverse complement.
AGGGGAAACTAGTTGGCCTAGTGTGCACATTGGGGCCCTTGGGGAGGCCCAGCAGGGAATTTGGCGGAACAGTGTCACTGAAAGGAGCTTTCTGGAGAATGAATGTTAGCTATCAAGAGGACAATTCTACTTGCCAATGGTAAATTTACTCATGACTCCTGAAATTCACCCCATCCCAGGGGAGTAGGTAAAGAAGTGCAATCAGTGGCGTTGCTTTTGGGGGGGGGGGAGGCACACCAGGTGGCACGCACAGGGAAGGTGATACCACCAGGGACTGAAATTGCTAAAATGCTATATACCATTGGATATCGAATTTCACCTGGAATTCAATGAAAAAACCAACGGAGTGTAATATCTTCCTTCTGTCAAAAGCTATGGCCAAAAAACTAAAAACCAAAAATAAAACTTTTAATGTAAAAATCACAATTTTTTAAAAAAAATTGTGGTTTTATGGAATAACTCCATTGGATATATAACTGTTGGATTATATACCATTGGATTATATACGGTATATATACATGTTATATACCGTTGGATTTCACGAGGAATTCAATGAAAAACCCCAGAGTGTCATATCTTTATTCTATCAAAAGCTACGGCCAAAAACCTAAAAATTGAAAATACAACTTTTTTATGTAAAAACTGCGATTTTTAAAAAATCATTAGTATGAGTCAGTTCTCATGTCTATTTTATTTAGCAGAGCTAATACTAGAACTCTTATTTAGTTGTGTGAGTGTCATCAAATTGGCTACGGGTTTTTTGTTGGTTACTAATTTGTTGGGTGGTCTGTACTATAGTTAAAATAAATAAAGTTGATGGGGGTAACACCAACCCTAGTGATAACACTGCATTTAGGTTGTGCACATGGTATTGTAATTTATTCTGTATGATATGGGAGGAGAAGATCCATCACGGGGAGTGACACGCTGACATCCTGCTCCAGGTGACACGCTGACATCCAAACTCCAGTCATGCCACTGGGTGCAATTGCATCAGGCAACAAGCTTTAGGAGGCAACAAGCTGAGCTTGGACACTAGTTGCCAAAATTATGAAAACCTTGGTATGTATGTATAATACATCATATATCATTGGAAAGGTACAGTAATTTAATGCAGAATGCAATGAAACAAGCCAGAATGTAATACCTTTATCAAAAGTTATGGCCAAACCCCCAGAAAACAAAAATATGTCACGTAAAAATTGTGGTTTGTTAAAATCTCAATTTGTAGGAATAATACTGTCATGTTATATATCATTCAATGTGGAATTTCATGCAGAATTTCATGAAACATAGTGGAGTGTAATATCTTCATTCTATCAAACGTTATGGCCAAAAACCCAGAGAAAAGGGAAATATGACTGTGACTTCATTTCCTGTTGTGATGTCATTTCCGGGGCAACATTTTACCCTCTGCACTGGGGTACATTTTCATTAGCTATGCCTCTGCTCCATCCTGCTCCCAAATCATCAGAATGCTCTCACTTTTGCCTTCTGTGCATGGGTTGGAGAAAGGCGGGGGGAATTTCTATTCAGCCTGATAGTTCCCAGGGTCTCTTCCTGAGGATCTGATTCTTGTCCAGCTGGGGCAGCAACAGTTCCTGCTGAACCTTGCCCAGGAAGAAGACCACCAGTTGAGGCAGGTCAGGCAGTTTTTGCAAAAGAATTCCTTCCCCCTGGAGAGTAGCTGGGCCTTTTGACTGGTTGGAAATATTGCAAGCACCCACACCTTTGTGGGGCAGCAGTGTGGAAAATTAAATAAACAAACCAAGAATAGATCCGGTTTTCAGTTTCAGATTTTAGCCTTTAATTTCCAGTCTTTCCTATTCTTCGTTTTTAGTCTTTTAAGCTTTCAGTTTTTAGTTTTCAGTGTTGAGTGTTCAGCTTTCAGGGTTTGTTTAGTTTCCTTGCACCAAAATTTAGACCACTGCACTTAGCCTGAAAAACCTTTCACTGTGTTGTGTGGGAAATCACCCTGTAAAGAGAGAGAGTCCCCTGTTACTTCTGCCCCTTTAAGCAAAGAGACAGAAACCTGCCTAATTGAAGTTTCGTTCTGGCATGTGTCCTCCTCCTCCTGTCAAAGTAAGCAAAACCTACCCAGTCCAGATCCCTTAATAGCCCAGGGATCTCCTACCATAGCTTACCAAAGCAAAAGTTGACATAAAAGAATGCCAGCTAGACTTTGATGTTGTGGAAAGAGAAATGCACTTTATTAATGTAGGGCATTAATAAAGAGGACACAAGAGCAATAGAACTTGTGTAGAGATCAGGTCTCAGAGTTCACATTTATACCTTTCTAGCAATACTATCTACTGGGAACAAAACATTTAAACATTTACATTTAAATTGACATTTAAACAGCAAGGGGTATTTACATATTTAGAAAGGACAATATGGTAGGCAGGAAGGAGGTATCAGAGTAGAAAGGAGACATTTCTATCAAGAAGAATACAAAAATACTATTTACAAAGTCAGCCACAATTGCTTGATACATTTTGATTGCTTGATACATTTGATCAGGTTATTGATGGATGTGAACTGATTTCAAACAGTATTACAAAGGATAACCCTTCCCAATACAAAGGATAGAAACGTCAGTATTGCTGGAGGCACCAATATTGATAGGCTATCGGACTTTATATTGATAGGCTATCGTTGGAATCTTCCCCTCCCCAGCTTCCTGACAAAGGACATCCTGAGGAAGGGGGCTTGAATATGAATAGCCATTATCAAATCCTGGTGTACAGTAGTGGTGATTAACAACAGATACAGAAAATAAAGGCAAGAACAGTCCTGCCACATTCTAACACCTTTCCCCCCTTTTCTCTTTCTGCTGAGAAAGCACTATTTCTTCAACAAACATCTATCCAGCCAAAACCATGTTCCTTTAAAACTGCTCCATGCTGTTCCTAAAATGCAGCGCTCTGTCTCCTTCACAAAAATCACTCTAATGCTCCAGCCTTTTCCTGGTGCTGCTTTAAACTTTGGTGGGGAGACTTTTTTGACTTAGCCCAAAAAGACTTTCCATTTGCTTAGTTCCTGGGCAGATTGGAATCTAAATTGAGAGATTCAGGCAGGACTTGCCCTTGCACAGGCCCTTTGTCAGATACTCAGATTTGCATCAAAAACCCTGAGGGAAGGGAGACATTCGGATGTCCCTGGCCCCAATTCTTAATAGCTCTGGAGTTAGCACTGTCTTGCCTTATCTCCTGAGGATCACATGTGTGACCTCCTCTTTCCAGGATAGCAACTCATAACTCCCAGGATGAAATCCAAAATGGAGTTGGACCTGTACACATGTAAGGGAAGGAGAGGGTGTTCTTAACACTGCCCCATCTCTATGGGGTCCATGCCTGTTCCCATCACATCCTGGTCTTCCCCCTTCACAAGTCCTGCATTATGTGCATCTGGTTACACTTCCATCTGACCATTATGAGCATAGCAATCACAAGTATTACCTATAGATAGGAAGGAAGATGGCCACCAAGGTGCAGGCTTATGTCCAAAGAGCTCTGTGAGATTTTAGTTTTTGCTTTTGAATGCGGGGGTATAGATACTCCCCCAAACTAGCTGGCCAAGACACCGGACTCACCTGCTACATTTCACATCTGAGAGTTTATCTCTAAAGCCTCTCGAGGACCTAGTTAGGGATGTAAGTGTTACTGAGCCATTGGGGAACAGTGACCATGCTGCGATTGGTTTTGCCATGCATGTCCAGGAAAGGGTGCAGAGCAAATCTGACGCAAGAACCCTTGACTTTCGAAGGGCAGATTTCCCTCAGATGAGGAGACTAGTTAGACAGAAATTGAAAGGGAAGGTAAAAAGAGTCCAATCCCTCCAGGCTGCGTGGAGGCTGTTTAAAAAAACAGTAGTAGAGGCCCAGCGGAAGTGTATACCGCAAAGAAAGAAGGGTTCGACAAGGTCCAGGAGGGTGCCTGCATGGCTGACAAACAAAGTTAGAGAAGCTGTAAAGAGCAAAGAAGCTTCCTTCCGTAAATGGAAGTCTTGCCCCAGTGAGGAGAATAAAAAAGAACATAAACTCTGGCAAAAGACAAGTAAGAAGGTGATACGGGAGGCCAAGAAAGCGTTTGAGGAACGCATGGCTAGCAACATAAAAGGGAATAATAAAAGCTTCTTCAAATATGTTAGAAGCAGGAAACCTGCCAGAGAGGCGGTTGGCCCGCTGGATGGTGAGGGAGGGAAAGAGGAGATAAAAGGGGACTTGGAGATTGCAGAGAAATTAAATGAATTCTTTGCGTCCGTCTTCACAGCAGAAGAACTTGGGCAGATACCACAGCCTGAACAGCCCTTCCTAATGAAGGAATTAAATCAGATACTGGTTAATAAAGAAGATGTTTTAGATCAAATTGATAAACTACATATAAATAAGTCACCAGGCCCAGATGGTATACACCCAAGAGTAATTAAGGAACTAAAGAACGAAGTTGCTGACCTCTTAACTAGAGTATGCAACTTGTCCCTTCAAACAGCCCTGGTACCAGAGGATTGGAGGATAGCCAATGTCATGCCAATCTTTAAAAAAGGGAGAAGGGGGGACCCTGGAAACTACAGGCCTGTCAGCCTAACGTCTGTTCCGGGTAAGATGGTGGAAAGCCTCATCAAAGATAAAATCCTAAAACATGTAGAGGAACAAGTACTGCTAAAGGAAAGTCAGCATGGCTTCTGTAAGGGTAAGTCTTGCCTCACAAACCTTCTGGAATTCTTTGAAAAGGTCAACAGGCACGTGGATGTGGGTGAACCTGTGGATATCATATACCTGGATTTTCAGAAGGCATTTGACACGGTCCCCCACCAAAGACTGCTGAAGAAACTTCACAGTCAGGGAATAAGAGGGCAGGTCCTCTTATGGATCCAGAATTGGTTGAGGGCCAGGAAACAGAGAGTGGGGGTCAATGGGCAATTTTCAGAATGGAGAGAGGTGAAAAGCGGAGTGCCCCAGGGATCTGTCTTGGGGCCCGTGCTTTTCAACTTATTCATAAATGACCTGGAGACAGGGATAAGCAGCGAGGTGGCCAAGTTTGCGGATGACACAAAACTTTTCCGGGTGGTAAAAACCAGAGACAATTGTGAAGAGCTCCAGAAGGATCTCTCCCAGTTGGGGGAATGGGCAGCCAAATGGCAGATGCGTTTCAACATAGACAAATGTAAAGTGATGCACGTTGGGGCAAAAAACCAAAACTTTACCTATAGGCTAATGGGTTCTGAGCTGTCTGTGACAGCTCAGGAGAGAGATCTTGGGGTGCTGGTGGACAATTCAATGAAGGTATCGACCCAGTGTGCGTCAGCAATTAAGAAGGCCAATTCCATGCTTGGGGTCATTAAAAAAGGGGTTGAGAATAAAACAGCCAATATTATCATGCCATTGTACAAATCAATGGTAAGGCCACACCTGGAATATTGTGTCCAGTTCTGGTCGCCGCATCTCAAAAAGGACATAGTGGAGTTGGAAAAGGTGCAGAAGAGAGCGACGAAAATGATTACGGGGCTGGGGCACCTCCCTTATGAAGAAAGACTGCAGCGTTTGGGGCTCTTCAGTCTAGAAAAAAGGCGCCTGAGGGGGGACATGATTGAGACATACAAAATTATGCATGGAAGGGATAAAGTCGATAGAGGGATGTTCTTTTCCCTCTCTCAAAACACCAGAACCAGGGGGCATCCACTAAAGCTGAGGGTTGGGAAAGTTAAAACAGATAAAAGGAAGTACTTTTTTACCCACCGGGTAGTTAATCTGTGGAACTCCTTGCCACAGGAGGTGGTGATGGCATCTGGTCTAGATGCCTTTAAGAGGGGATTGGACAGATTTCTGGAGGAAAGGTCCATCGTGGGCTATAGGCAATGATGGATTGTGCAACCTCCTTACAAAGGTGGTGGGCTACTGGTACCAGGTGCAAGGGAGTGGCAACAGGATGTAAGCATCTTGTTGTTACATGCCTCCCTGGGGCACCTGGTGGGCCGCTGTGAGATACAGGAAGCTGGACTAGATGGGCCTTTGGCCTGATCCAGCAGGGCTCTTCTTATGTTCTTATGTTCTTATGAGGTCTGGATTACTACTGTGTATTACCTACAGGGCCAAAATAACCACAGTGGGGTACAGAGCCACATTTAAGAGGCTCTCAACAGTTGGACTTTAGCCAAGAAGTGTTTTCCCACCAACAGTTGCTGCTGGCCACCTTTTACTGTGACCAAAACTTCCACTATTTGCTGGTTACTGTGCTGCACTACAAGGCTGGTGTTCTTGCCTAAAGCTTTCAGCTTCTGAAGTTTAGGCAGTCCATTAAATGAGACAGGTTCAAAAATGGACACTTGACTTGTCCCACATCAATTGTTTCAACATGGATTCCAGCTGTGAAAGCCTTGGCCTGTTTATAAACTGGGTGGACCCAGTGATCCTGCCCTGCCAAGCTGTTCTGACATCCCCAGAGGCACTCAGCCAGATCTCCAAGAGGCTAATGGCGGCAGTTGTGCCAATCGCCATCTCAAGGTGGCAGAGTGGCAAGTGTCATCAGCCTCACCATTCCTTCTCCAGTTCGCTGGATGCAGGAGAAGGGAATGGGAGGGGAGAGGAAGTGTGGAAGAGAGGAAGGCGGTGGGCTAGAGTAGGGGTGTCAAACATCAGACCCGCAGGCCACATGCAGCCTGCAGAAGCGCTTTATCCAGCCCTCAAGCTCACCCAGCACCACCATCAGCTGCTGAGCTGTGCTGGAGTTTCACTGCTGAAAGGGCCGCACACATGCTAATTGGGCTCTTCCATATCTTGAAAATATGATCAAGATTTGCATATTTTGACAAGAGAAAATAAGCAAATCTTGATCATGTTTTCAAGGTATGGCAGAGCCCAGTTATGTGCAGCTGCCAGCTAATGAGTTCTTAAGTGAGAAAAAGTGCTTATTCTGGTCATGGCCCGCTTTGTGATATCACTTCCTGCTTAATGGCATCACTTCCGGCCTGCAGCAGGCATCATAAATGCTATTTGGCCCACTCCTGGGCTAGAGTGTAGTGTAGAAGAGAGGAGAGTGGTGGGCTAGAGTGTCTCCACCAGAATGTCTCCTCTATGCTTCCTCTTCCTTTTGCTTTTTGAATCCAGGGAGGTGGAAGTGGGGTGGTGGTGAAGTGCCAGAGGCATCTGCTGAAATGCTGCTGGGGAGGGGGCTGGTTTTTGACAAGTCGCCTCAGGCTCTGCAAGGCCTCTGCACACAGCTTATTAAATACCTCCCCAAACAGTCATCTTTGCTTCCCGTGAATGTTGCTCTTGCCGAACTCCTGGACAAAAGCACTGAGTGTCTGTGTCTGGCTCCTTCCCCTTCCAGCCAGCTGTCACAAGCGACGATGGGGCACTTCTTCCTGTCCTCGACATCGTCTCCATGATATTAATTGCAGGCTCACAGGGAAGCAGCACTTGCCAGCGGTTGCCTCGGGATGAGGCTTTGTGCTGCGAATGGGGAAGAACGCGGCTTCTCCCCGCAGATGGAAAGCCGTTCACTGCAGCACACTCCGGTCTTGCAAAGATCCTTTTTCTCCAAGAGCACCGACTGCGGAGAATGCGCTTGTGCGTAAACTGCCAGGCCAGGCATGCTCTCAATCCTATCAGCGTAGGGGGGGGGCAAGGAACACGTTCTGTTCTGAAAAAAGTGTCTTCACCAGAAGAAAAAAATGGTTCACCAGATTCCAAACTGAGAAGGGCTTTTACTCTACTGGTTTAGTGTCCCTTATTCGAATAAGACCGGAAGCATTTTGGATTGTGGATTTTTTTGAGATTGTGGAATATTGGTGTCTGCATCATGAGGTCTCTCGGGAATGGGACCCAAGTCTAAACCCAAAACTCATTTATGTTTCATATACACCGTATAGCCTGAAGGTAATTTTACACCATATTTTAAATAATTTTGTGCATGAAACAAAGTCTGTGTACCTTGAACCTTCCAAAAGCAAAGATGTCACCATCTTAGCCACCCATTTGGGATTTTGGAGCTTTTTGGGTTTCGGATCAGAGATGTTCAACCTGTTATTAAGACTGATAGCCCAATCTAGTCCAGGGTCACCCAACCCACACTGTATCCAGCACTGGGACTGAGCAGGCTGGGGGTCTCCTCAGGGTAAGGAAACACCCCATGTAGAGTCCCAGCCTGCCCAATGAGGCTACTCAGATCTGTGCCTGCAAAATATATCTCTCTCTCTCTCTCTCTCTCTCTCTCTCTCTCTCTCTCTCTCTCAGTGAGAGAGAGAGAGACTCTCTCTGGGCGATCTACTGAAAGATAGCCCAGGCTTCCCACCCATCCCCAATAAATCACTTTAGAATGTATTGGATGTGACTTGGCAGGCCAGCAAGAGCATTTCATTGCCCCTAACAATTAAAACACCCACTTCTCACAGCTGGATGTGCCAACAGGTTTGTGTATCCCCCCCAAGTTTCCACACCACACCCCCATCCTTTTTGTGCTCACACAAAAGCATGCCAACATTTCGGCCTCCCTGTCCTGCACCAGCTGACTGGCGTGCCTTTATCCTGCCTGATGGGACATCTGCAGGGAGCTCTGGGCTCTGAGCCACCTTCCAGGGGGGAATGATTGGTTCTGTATCCTGCAACAGGGGAGGGGGAAGTCTTGGTTCAACCCAGCATCCAAATTGCAGAGGCTGTTTGCTTCATCGCTCAATGGGTTGCTTCTGCCGAAACGCTGCATGCTGCATGTGACATTTGCTCGTTCTCTGTAACATCTTCCATCAACTTCCTTCAAGTAGCATTTATTCATTGGGTCCTCTCCGCACTGCTTTCACTGCTTGTAGGATCGCAAGAGAGCAAAGAGCCCTCTAGATCAGCATCCTGCTTCCCCCTCCTGTCCTTGGGAAGCCCACCAGCGGGACATGGAGGCCAGAGACGCATCCCACTGGTTGCTCCCCATCAGCTGGTATTCAGAACAGGTGATATTCTATTGAACTTGGAAGTGATATACAGCTATCATAGCTACTACTACTATGTTGCTGTTGTTGCCTGGAATGGCCCTAATGGGAAGTTGGAGGAGCCACTAACACAGCACATTGCAGTGCCTGCAGTACTTAACATTTTCCCACCTCACCCATTGCTACACTACTGATTAAACAGATGATGGCCAGAGATAAGCACTTTGTTTTCAAGTAGGAACTCCTCAGCTACAAATGACAAAAGAGAAAATATGCTAATCCTGGCCACATTTCAGCATATGGGAGAGCCCAGTTTTGATGCATTAACGTGGGCCACCCTTTCAGCAGTGCGGTTTCTGCAAAGGAATCACTTTTCAGCTCAGCAGCTGAGAGATATGCTGTGAACTGATATCTTGGCAGAAGCCTCGCTGCTGAAAGGGCAGCACTTAGAAAGCCCAATTATCTTGGAGAGCCAGATAAAGAGCTTCTGTGGACTATATCTGGCCCATGGGCCTTGTATTTGACACCCTTAATCTACAGATAGGAGCTTCCTCTGTTTATAATTTGTGCTGTTCTTAGCCTGATCACGTTTCTGCAATGGTCCTCCACAGAAAAACATATTATGAGTGTTATTGGATTCATCTGTAAATGACGACTCAGGAGTTAATTGTGGTTAATTTTCATTCTATTTTAATGATTCTTCTTATTGCTTTATTGTGTAAAGTAACCTTTCCTCTGGTCTTGTGTATTGTGTTGTTGTCTTGTGCTGTGTGTTCCTTGCTAACATGATCATAAAGGAGAAAAGAAAAATGGACTGTGTTCTCAGAGTGCTGTCAAGGGACAGTGGAAGCAACGATGCAATATCTACAAAGAGAAATGGGTGAAATAATAAATTTGTGCAATGCACCTTTATCACTGGGTTGCTTTTCGTGCTCTTTTTCGTGCTTTTCTGACCAATCTTCTCTCTCTACCTTTTAGGGTTTTTTTCCGCAAACTGAATGCCAGGAAAGTGAATCCTGATTCCAACTATAGCTGCTTAAAATTGATGCAAGCTTCAGAAAAGGTGAAAGACCAAGTTGGCATAATAACATAAGAGCCCCATTGGATCAGGCCAAAGGCCCATCTGGTCCAACTTCTTGTATCTCCCAGTGCCTCAGGGAGCACACAACAAACCTGCATCCTGTTGCCACTCCCTGTCACCTGTCATGTCAGAGATGGCCTACATCTAGAACCAGAAGGTTGCATATACAGATCCCATCATGGCTTGAAACCTATCTTTTCTCCATCAATCTGTCCAATCCCTTTTTAAAGGCATCTAAGCTTTTAGGTGCCATCACCGCATCCTGTGGCAAGGAGTTCCACAGATTAATTACATGCTGGGTAAAGATATACTGTATAAACACATGCACGCACACACACGCACGCACACACACACACGAGCACGCACACACACAGAGAGTATTTAACTCTCCTAACATTCAATTTTAGTGACTGTCCCCTGCTTCTGATGTTGTACAAGAAGAAAAGGAACATCCCTCGGCTCTATCCATTCTATCCATCCCATGCACAATTTTATATACCACAGGACACAAAACTCCTAACCTGGAGTTTTGCTGGCCCAAGAGTGTTGCAAATGCTCTGTAAAGTGTGTCTCCCACGTCCACGCTCTCCTCACGTCCAATGGGGCTACGTGCACCATCCTCCCTGACTGAGAGTGGTCCAAACACATTTTATAGTGAGTTTGCAACACTCCTGGGCCAGTACAAGTGACTTATGCTGGCCTAACTCCAGGTTAGGATTGTGCCCTCAGTTATGGGGGGCCTCAGTGTGCTTCCCCCCCCCTAAACTAGCCTTTTTACTCTTAATAAAAAGCCAAGACATCACCTGAAGCTGAAGCTCCAATACTTTGGCGGCCTCATGAGAAGAGAGGACTCTTTAGAAAAGACCCTCCTGCTGGGAAATATGGAAGGCAAAAGGAGAAGGGGGCGGCAGAGGATGAGATGGTTAGATAGTGTCACCGAAGCGATGAACATGAAATTGGGCAAACTCCGGAAGCTAGTGGAGGACAGGGAGGCCTGGCGTGCTGTGGTCCATGGGGTTGTGAAGAGTTGGACATGACTTAGCGACTGAACAACTAAACAACAAGCCTTTTTACTAGGCAAATTTTTACATTGGAAATTTAACTTTGCTTATTTGGTTGGAAAAGAAGCAGATTGGAAAAGAAGCAGATAAGAAGAGTGAGCAGTGGAGCATTGACTGCCTTGCAGGTCTGCCTTAACTTGCATCTAGAGGACGATTCAGCAGGAAGTGAGAGGCAAGTGACCAAATGGGCGTACGGAGCTGCCTCATAATGAAATTGATTCCACAGCAAGGCTCTCCAGCACTGCTAAGGCAATGCAATTCCACAATCAGCTGGAAGCCATTTCATATGACACACAACACAGTGTTTCATTATCTGGCAGTGCCCCACAGCCAAGATCCTTCCACAAGGTTATTCAGTTGCAGAGACGTGTGGTGTGGATGTGGCAGGTGAGGCAGAACCGCCCAACCGGAGTTCTTTGAAAAGTGCCACCACTGCTATGATCACACCAACACTCACAACCCCCAGGTCTGAGCAGCTTGAGCCCAAGGGTTGAAACTAGTGTTTGCAGGATCATACTGTTTGTGGCAGTTTCAAAGAACTCGGTTGGGGTGGTTCTGCCTCACCTGACACACCCACACTGCACCTCTCTGTTCAGTTGTTATTCATATAAATAAACCAATGAGACAAAACTAGTAAAGTCCCTCCTCTCCATAAGTTGGTGGAGTTGGGACAATTCAGGAATGCCAAGCTTGGCAGCACACCCCAGAATTTTCAAGCTGCGATTCTCAGAAAATGCACATGGCCAGGAACCAGCAGCAGCAGCATAGCCGGGGCTGGGACCACTTTGGGGCAGTGATGTTGTTATGTCAAATGACACTGTGATGTCACTTCCTGTTCGGAGGAGGGCAGTGGTGGCTTTGCAATGTGGCTACCACCCCATTCCTTCTGCAGCAGCTTCCTGGCAGACTTTTGGCTTCTGTTGAGCCACTGCAGGCCCCCAAGCGGAGTTTGCAGTGGTTCAGTGGAAGCCAGGAAGCTGCTCAGTGGTGCCCCCTTCATGCAGTGCCCAGGTTACATGCCCAACAGGCCGTACTTTAGATACTGTAGCATAACTACAGGGGGATGATAACTACTGCAGGTGCCGCAATGCGCTGTATAAGTGGCCCCTCCCACTCACCTTTGGAGCCATTCCCAGCAGTGATGACCGGGGCTCACTGAACCAACCAGTGTCACTGTGGGTTGCCATCACTGCTCAGAATGACTCCAACAGCAGCTTGGAGTGGGAGGCGCAGCTTACAAGGCGCACTGCAATACTTGCAGCACTTGTCGTTTTGCTCCCATTCTAGCTATGCTGCTACACCAGTGGGAACAACCCACCCAGCTGGAGAGGGTGCCACACAGCGATGGGATCTACAAACGACCTGGGGGAACGCTGGGCGGGACTCCCACGGGGCTTCCGTGTGATTGACTGCCCGTCCGCAGCGTTCTGCAGCTGTCCTGGCCTGGGGGAGCTGCCCCCGGTTAGCGCGCCCCACTGCTGCTCGCCCAGGCACCCAGCGCAACCCTCACCCGCCCTCCGCAGCGAGCAGGGCAGCTGTGGATCGCCGCGGACAGGCTGCCAATCACCCGGATGTCCTGCCTAAGTCCCGCCCAGCGTTCCCTCAGGTCGTTTGTAGATCCCATCGCTGGTGCCACAGGTAGCAAATCGGTCGGGGGTGCCCACCTCTCTGCCTACTTGCCTCTGGTACTTATTATTATTCTACCCAATGGGCACTCAAGGCGGCTTACAGCATTAAAATACAAAAAATACAACAAACAGTAATTAACAGTTTAAAAACAATAATTAAAAACAATATTAAAAAATTAAAAGCATTTAACAACAAGCCACGTGGATCCTAAACAGAGAGTATAAAAAACCAGCCAGCCAGCCTGTCAACAGTTAAAAGCTTGACGAAATAAGAAGGTCTTCAGCCCCCGCCGAAATATTGCCAAAGAAGGAGCAGTTCTTAATTCTAAGGGGAGGGCATTCCAAAGTCGGGGGGGCTACCACCGAGAAGGCCCTATTTGTGGCCGCCATCCCTCTCACCTCTCCAGGTGGTGGCACAGTCAAAAGGGCCCCTCCAAATGATCTAAGAATACGGGTAGGATTATATGGAAGGAGGTGGTCCCTCAAATATCCCGGACCCGAGCTGTAAAGGGTCAAAACTAGCATGGCTTGCCATGCTTCAAAACTTCTCCTCCTTCTCCCACTCCCTGGACTGGAAACAGAAGAGGGAGCAGAAGGAGACATTGTGAGAGAAGAGCATCCCCAGCACTTCCATCCACCACACTCTCATCCCTTCTTCCTTTCCCAGTCCCCATCAGGGGGCTGGAGGAGCAGGCCTGGCACATCACCAGCGAAAGGGAGCCATCATCTAGGACACCACCCCAGGCATCCAGACACAGAACAGCACCCCAGGCAAGCCCCGCTACATGCTATACATGCTCCAAATGCTGCCACACCAGTGTGCTCCACATCTTGAGGGCAACATCCCACCTTGTCCTTTGTGGTGGACTGCAATCCGATGTTCAATGCTTCACCCACAAAGCCTTTCTGGGAGTTACCAGAGGCCATGTCTGGGTCGTACCCAGCCAACAACCCACTCCATTGGCCTCCACAGGCTCCAGAATGTCTCCCAGAAGTGACCAAGAGTAAACCAGACGTTGCTTTCAGCCACTTCTGGGAGGCTTTCTGGGCCAATGGAATGGGTTGTAACCTGGCATGACCAGGAAGCAGCAGCCTCCGAGGATGCCCAGAAAGGCTTTGCAGGTGAAGCAGTGCTTCCACCACTGGGTATCGACACACACTTTGGGAAACACTGAACTACACCGTTGGAAGGAGTCCTATGTTGCTTCTCTCAGATCACAGAGTTCTACCTTCTGCTTGGGGTGGCAAAAGGTCTGAAGATGGATTTATGGTTGCATTTAAGACAGTCTCCATGTCAATTACCTCAGTGGAGAAGGGGACAGGGGGAGCGGCTGGGTTCCAGAGATCCAAGCCATGAGAGCCGAAAGTGGAGTCCGGGAGTTCCCAATCTGTCCCTGAGGCAACTGCCTCAATAGCCCTATTGACAGTCCAGCCATATTGATCGTATGGAAACAGATCAGAGCATTCTGGGGAGTGTTTGATAGCAGCCTGATTGAGGTCCGGGCACTCAGCTTCACTCAGTCTTGCTACAGTTCCTCTTTGTTGGTGCATTTCTTTGCAAAAAAAAATGGTAAGGAATAGCAGATGGGGAGGCTGGGAGGATCTGACTGGAGCTGAGACATCTCCCTTCATCCTAGGAAAGCTCTGGAGATCTAAGGGACTGCTTGCCATTCGCTGCTCCGCCATCCGGCTGCCAGGGTCATGCTGCACATAGCTTGCACAGCAAGGAAGTTAACAGGGATGATTGACAGCCAAATAGGTACCTACCACTGCAGGGAGCTCAATAGCCTTTTACAGGGAATTCAGCTTCTTCTTCTTCCAGAAGCCCATTAGTGCGGATTTCTCTCCCTTCTCCTTTTATATCTTAGGATAGAGCATTCAGGTTTCAGGCAGCATTATCAAAGGCGTCCGAAGGATTAAAAGCGAGTGGTGCTCACTGTAGCCACAGTTGGAGGCTCCATAAATCAAGGTAACGATGATAATGAGAAACAAAACAGATCGTATTGATACACTATGATGGGTAAGTGAGATGCCCAGAGAGGCAAGGGAGACAACCTTGCAGCACAATAGACCAAGCACAATAGACCTGGAAGTTTTGATGACCATTGTTTCTGCACCTGATGTCTGAATTAGAGATTCACAGCCCAATCCTCTCCTGTGCTGGAATAGGCAGGCAAACTGGCCTGCACCATATCCAGCACAGGGTAGAAAGTGGCTGCCATGCAACTCAGAGTAAAGGATTTAGTTCCTCTGACTCCGTTTCACACTGCAGACCTTATGGATCTACCCAGATCTGTGCCAGAGAATTGCTGATGCAAATTCAGGCAGCCTGCTCTAACATTTGGCTGGCCGGGAGAAGGGTTCGGATCCAGCACAGGTAACCCAGACCATTCTCACACACACCCATGCCTGGTCTGTCCACCAGCTGACCCTCCCCCATCTTTTCTTTGCCCCCAAACACCCCTGTTCTGCTGTCCCGCCATCCTTTTCAACCCTCTGCAGCTGGCACAAACTTACCTGGTTTCATTGCAACGGAGGCTGGATTCGGATGTGCGCAGATACGCACTGGCTCAGCCACCTCAGGAGTAGACGCAAATGTGCTTCACAGTACATTTGTGACACTCTAGGGCTGATGCAAGGGACTTGCACCGGCCCAAGTAAAACTCAGAATTGCACTCTCATTTGCTTGTTTATTTAATACTAGCTGTTATGTACCCGGCTTCGCTCGGGTGTTTATATGTACCATCACTGACCACCACCCCCACTCATCAGGCATACAGATGGCCCGTTTATATGTCCCATCACTGACCCCCCACTCTCATGTGTGCCCGGGTGTTTATCTGTCCCATCCCTGCCCCCCCACTCACATGTGTGCCTGGGTGTTTATATGTCCCATCCCTGACCCCCGCACACTCACATGTGTGCCCGGGTGTTTATATGTCCCATCCCTGCCCCCCCACTCACATGTGTGCCCGGGTGTTGATATGTCCCATCCCTGCCCCCCCCCACTCACATGTGTGCCCGGGTGTTTATATGTCCCGTCCCTGCTGCTGTACTGTTTGTGTTGCTCTAGATGTAGCAGCTCTATCTCTCTTATCATGTAGTCTTTTGTCACGCTGCTGTACTGTTTCTGTGGCTCTAGATGTAGCAGCTCTGTGACGTAGCGTTGCAAGTCGTGTTTTTTTTCCTCAGGTGTTTCCTGTGTACGCTGTTGTTTCATCTTTGTAGCCTTTGGTTGCACCTACCCAATTGCCTTACGTTACACAGTGAAAGTAAACTTTCAGAGAGGGAGCAACAGCCACAGCACCTTGTGCCAACTGTCCACTGCCAAGCAGGGACCGCCCACATGTCCACAGAACACATTTCCCTGGCCCTGTATCGGTTTGCCTGCGGAAAACCTGTTTGCTGCTGTTTGTCTTCAACTGTAAAGAGTTCAGTTGCTGCCTGAAGATTCCGCATGTCATTTGCATCTCATCATGACATCATCAGAGCCTCGGAATGCTGTGGCTCAGCCTATAGCCAGCCATAGAGAACCACAAATTCGCTTGTACCCGCGCCCGTGGGGGCGCGATCCGTTCCAAAACCGCGCAGCGATGGTTTCGGGTGGCCAAGGCACCCGCGTGCCGAGTTTGGCGCGAATCGGTCCAGGCATTGCGGAGCCTATGTGGAACAAACATACATACATACATACATACGCTCTTCTTTATATATATAGATAATAATGCCCGTCCAAGAAGCATTTTATTCCATTGACAGAAACATCTTATGGCAAAAGTTACAAAACCTTGGAATTGACAAAAGACTCTTGTTATTTATAAAAACCTTGTACACTAACACAAATTGTCAAGTCAGATCGTCCTGGAAAGGTGATCTAAGTAACCCATTTGTTTCCAACAAATAAGGGGGTCAAGCAAGACTGCAAATTCTAGCCCCGACCTTATTTAATCGACGATGTTTATTTAATAAACAACCTAGCTTCCCACTAAGCTCGGGTGGAGGGCCACAGCCCATGACTTAGATCGCACCATGTCTGTCTACTGCTGTATGCAGATGATGCAGTAATTCTCTCCCAGATGTGTCTGGGAATGAAACGTCTGATAAATGCCTGTGCAGAATACTTAGACAACAAGTTACAGCAAAATTATAATAAATTGAAGGTGGTTGTTTTTGCAAAATCATGGAAAAAGTTCTGTTGGACATTTAAAGGAAATGTTATTGAGCAGGTCAAGCAGTACAATTATTTGGGAATTAATTTCCATTATAAAAATTCTTGGGTTCCCCAACGCAAGCAGTCCTCAGTGCTGTGCAGCTTTTGGCCCAGTCCATAATATGCTTCTGTTTTAACAGAGGTAACAGCTATGTACCAGCCGCATGCCAAGTCTTCAGGGCAAAGATCATACCTCAAGTACTTTACGTGTTCCAATTTGGATAAATGCACTGAACTACTCAATAGAACGGGTGCAATCCTCCTTCCTGCCTAAAATATTGGGCTTACCTGTACTGCCCTATTCGGTGCTCTGCCTAGAAACTGGCCAATCTCTGATGGAAACATCAGCTTGGCTGCACTCAATCAGATTTTGGCTAAGAATACTTTATAATGAGGACCATAATAGCCTTAAATACCATCTAGTAGCAGATGCTGAACCACCTTTAGGTGGTTCACATTTATGAAGAAATTAAAAAAGCTGGGAATGGACCTTGACCAACTGGGCCAGATAAGCCAGGAGCAAGCATTCCAAACAATCAAAAGGAGAATCCTGGATATTGAGTATCAGGATTTGCTGAATGCTGCAATCAAAAGATGTTCGCCGCTACATCTGTATATTCCCATTAAAATAGGCCAAATAGGCTGCCTTTGTCTCCCTCCTTAAAGAGCCACAAGAGCGAAGAGCATACTCATTAGCAAGGTGCAATGCTTTTCCATCTGCCTTATTGTATGGCAGATTTAAAGGAGTGCCATATGCCGAAAGGCATTGCCAATGTGATTGGGATATAGAAACTGTATCACATCTGCTTTTAGACTGTCCACTTCTTGAAGAGCAGTGATCAAAGTTTCTAGGTGTGATTTTGGCCAATTTGGCCAGTTGGATGGATGAGGCCAAGGTTAGGTTCGTCTTATCCACAGAGGTGGCTGATATAGTGGAGAGAACGGCAACTTTCCTACATGTGATTGTTAAGAGTCGGATTAATGAATACTTAATTAATGTAATCAAGGAGGGCAGTAAAGAACATATGTAATATTCTGTGTATTGTGTGTGTGCCAATAAAGGATCTATCTATCTATCTATCTATCTATCTATCTATCTAATGCCCTTCCTTTATCTTCAGCTGTGAGCAGTCAAGGTGGCTAGAAAAATATATCATGTGCAATTGCACTGTAAAAACAATATTTTTAAAAAGTAAGCATTTACAACTATCAAGGGCAGGAAAACTGACCAACGCAGCATACTGTAAAACTCAGCATCAAGAACATTCAGACAGCGACTGCTCATCCGACAACGGACCCCTAACTTATTTGCTGAGACTTTGAACAGTCAGGCTGTGAGAATCACACAGATTTATTGCATTCAATGACTGCAAATAAAACATGTTGTGCAGTCACAGAGACAGAACTACATAAACATTATTCCATATTTGTCAGCACAGATTGTCCCACGATCAGCTGCCATCTGAGGCAGCCAAATGACTCCTGCCTTCTCTTACCCGGTGGCAAACAGTCCCCTCCTTCACGACTGTTCTTCCTCCTGCTGCAGCTCCCTAGATTCAGGCCCCAATCCTGTTGGGGCCTTGCACTGTCCAAACAAGTGTTCCAGCAGCACAAACCCCTTTATAAGCCCTGGGCTGCCATCACATTCTTCTGGGCCACCGCTGCAAATGGTGTAAGAACAGAGGGGCTTGCCAGAGAGGGGTGGATATGGTGGTGGTTGTGCAGGCTGGATCCTGTCCCTGTGACCCCAACTCTGAAATGCCCCCAGCTCTCCTCAGGCTTGCACCTGCTCCATAGCTAGCATGGGTCCGAGGAAACCCATAGACAGCCAGAAGGCCCACACTAGCCGTTCTCAAACTAATTGGAGCCGCAGCCAACCTCGGCCTCTAGCATTTCCTTTTGTGACCTAAAATGGGTCTCCAAATGTAGCTAGAAGTTGGGTTTGCAGAAGTCACTTCCAGAGGCTTTCTAAGGCCCGTGGAAGCCGTCCTCGGCTCTGTGTGACGACTGGAGCAGTTTCTGGGGGTAGGTTGCAACCCGGAAGTGGCCCCCAGTGGTGTCCATTTGGTTCCAATTTGGAGCCAGATGGAAGAAAGGGAGGAGGGGGGCCCAACACACCACCCACCTGGTTGGAATGCTGGGACATCTTCATTTCATCTTCCATATTCATAGTTATAGTTTGAGAAACTGCAACTTTCAGAGCTTGGAAGTCTGGTTCCCATGATGAAAGTTTCCACCTTAGATTTGGCTTCCACCTCCAACTTGTTTTGATATTTTGGTTTCAACACAGCAGGTGCAGAAACAGGTGAATGTGATGAAGCGTGGTGCACATATGGATTTGTGGACATGGTGCCATAACTCTACAGCTCTCTGGAGGGCCTGTGACCCACAGGTTGCTCTAGAACCTCTGCCCTAAAACTTCTGAAAATCTCTGGGTCGGACAACCAAAATGGATAAAGTTCCTCCAGGCCCAGGACTGTTAGGCTGGCTATAAGCCTGATCATGCAGCCAGACTTTCCTTCTTCCCGTGTCTGTGTTCAGTACATGAGGACCAGCTGTTGTGGCTGATGATGACATAACTAATTTATGGAGCAGGCAGGGGGATTTTGAAGAGGGGGGGAGCCTTCAGCTGTCGTGCTTGTGCTCCCGCCCCACACAATGCTGCTTTTGGCAAGCAGCCTGCGGTTACGGCTTTGTACAAACTGTCGTTGCAGGGGATTGGTTCAGCTGCCTGAAGCATTTCCCTGGTATGAATGGTTGATTTGTGGCACTGGGGAAAGACAGAGGAGCAAAAATGAATTGGTTTGGCTGTCTGTCTCTGCTGAGAGTGCCATCGTCCAATTAAGAATTGGGACCACAATTCTGCACCTCATTAATTCTGTCAAACCCTCATTGATTTGGCCTCTAATTATAGCAATGAATAATTATAACAAAATAAAAACACTTAACATTGCTTTCTGCACTTCTCATTTTCGTAAACAATCCGATTTCACTTGAAATCTGTGAAATCAGTGAAAAAATAAAACCATTCCCTAACACAGGCACAGGCACAAATTCAGCAGTTGACAATTGCCCATCACTTCCTGCCAGAAAATACTGCACCTATTGAATTTCTGCCGGTTAAAATTCCACAAGATTTCATTAGATTTCATTATTCACACCATCTAGTGGCTGAATGCTGTATAGCATCTATACCAATGCATTCTCAAGTGGCGATGGAGGTGTAAGAAACTTGGAAGTGGGCCTTCTTTAAAGCTACTTCCCCACTGATTGTGTGATTTTGATATCTACTGGGGGTTCCAGAACACAGACATAACCAGAAAGAGAGAGAGAGAGAGAGAGAGAGAGAGCAATGGCGTCACTAGAGTTTGCGTCACACAGGTCGGGAGGTCAGCGCAGTCACCCAACAAATTAGGAACCAACAAAAAACCCGTGGCCAATTTGATGACACAATTAAATAGAAGTTCTAATATTAGCTCTGATACAACTGACTCATGTTAGGAACGGGGGGGGGGGCCCTCTGACCCACCAACCAATACATCAAATTGTTAGGCATGTTTGATCCTCCTGTCCCAACACCCCTGTACCAAATACCACACAGACAGAGAGAGCTTGCAGCTTGAATTTTTTACTGCAGTAAAGGCATGGGCAGCACTGAAGTCCCTGACCACCTCTTCGAACAATACATAAGTACAAATTATATAGACCCTATTCCATGTGCAGCCCCTCCTCGTTTTCACCATTGGCTAAGTTACTTCCGAGGTTACAGCCTTCCCGTCCACAATTTTTTAAAAATTGCTATTTTTACATTAAAAGTTGTATTTTGAGGTTTTAGTTTTTTGACCATAAAGTTTGATAGAATGAAGACATTACACTCCAGTTTTTTCATTGAATTCTGGGTGAAATTCCACATCCAACGGTATATAGCATGATGGTATTATCTTTTAACACTGAGATGTTAGCAATGTTGACCCCTGGTGGTGTCATCCCCCCCCCCCATGTGCATTACCTGGTGCGGACAACCCACTCCCCCACCCCTCTCACAATGCCACTAAGAGAGAGAGAGAGAGAGAGAGAGAGAGAGAGAGAGAGAGAGAGAGAATGAATGAATGAATGAATGAATGAATGAATGAATGGCAATATCTAGGACCGGAGCCTTTACTGAAGCAATTTGCAGTGATTCTCTGCTTCCCAATAAGTTTGAAAAATAGTCCAGTCAATCTATCATCAGACCTGCAAACAATTAGAATAAAAGGTCTGACAACTGATCCTGTCAGTACTAGGCGTACAGATTGACAGAGAGAAAAAGTCCCGCCCAATCCCACCACCAGAAGTGGGTTTTCTCCAAGACGGCAGCTGCAAGCCATGAAAATGGGCCAAAATCATGTACCTGTGTCATTTTTAAGCTTAGAAAAAGTCCAACAACTGGTCTGTCAACTGTTCTTGTCAGTACCAGGTGTACTGATTGACAGGGGGAAAATCCACCAAAATCCCACAAGTATGGAAGTGGGTTTTGTCCAAGGTGGCAGCTCATTTGCATCCCATGGATGGATGGATGGATGGATGGATGGATGGATGGATGGATGGATG
>JAJKFI010000240.1:296136-312147 GCA_029204185.1 Lerista edwardsae | reverse complement strand
ATGGATGGATGGATGGATGGATGGATGGATGGATGGATGGATGGATGGATGGATATAGTTTTAAAAACGTTCAACCCAAAGTAGATACTCGCGTGACCTTAGAATGCATTTTTCCAAAGCCATGTCTATGTGTGAGCTCAGTCGACACCAGTTCAAGCACAAATTGGCCAAGAACAAAAAGTGACCAAATAGGAATTGGCTGCAAGGGGCAGAACTTGCAAAAAGATAATCAGGGACGTTTATCCTAAAGTGAGTTTTCAATTCTTCATGCTCATGAAGGTTGAGCTTCATAAATCACTTGTTGAAATATTAGTTAAAACAGGAAAGGACATAATTTGTAATTGCCATCCCTCTGGATTCCAAATGTTTAAAATTACATTTTAGAGCATTTAATGGCACATTTAATGGCACATGAGCAACAATTAACAATCAATCAAACAAACAGGGATGAATAGACACAAGCCTTGTTGCTTAGGTGTCTACAAGACAACAAAATCCGTTTCCCTCTGAGGTGCCCAGTTATGCTGACTGCCAAAATGGAGTTTTGATGCTGTTAATCTTCAGCAGGCCAGCAGAAGCCACATTGCATGTAAACTGCATCTCGGGTTTTCACCACCATCACCCACATTCACCATCCTCAACCTCAAGGACTGTACCTCTTTTCTTTTAACTTCCCAGTGCATGTTAGAAGAAAAATGTGGATTCTTTTTGTCATCATGATTGTATTCTTTCCTCAGTGACTTTTGAGCATCATCTGTCTTTATTTCCAAAAGGAAGGAAAAAGGCATTTCTGTAGTGGTTCCATCGAGATGAATGTTGGTTTTAATTCCCTGTGAGATCAGAAACAGCCATTTGCCAGGGTGCCAAATATTCAGAGAATGGGGCCAAGGTAGCTCTGAAACGTACCCCGGCCCATGATGAATGGAACGTATTATCTAAATGCTAATAAATATCAAGCCACAAACTGATTCCATTTTTCTTCATTCCTCAGCTGGCTGTGGTTGGCAAATTGCACAAAATCTAACGGTGGACATGTTATAATACAAACCAGCTCTTGTTCCTTACCAGGACTGTTCCACCCAGAAGGCTGCCTGGGGTCATCAACTCAGGTGGGAAATTGGCAGTGGGCCCTCGCCACCGGTCTCCATCGCTACTTGGGTATTTGTATCCTGATCAAATACATCCTGGTCATTGGCATCCCTGGACATTCGCATCTGGTTCTTTTGTATCCCAGTCATTTGCATCCCACTGTAACTAGCCAACAAACAAACAAACAATAACTGGACAACAAACTCGATGCCTCTTGTCCAAGCCCTAACCCTAACCCTAACCCCCCTTTTGTGCTTTAAAAATAAAAATATACATCTAACATAAATATACATATATTGGGACACAAATAGAATGGATGCAAATGGCCAATACCAGGATGCATTTGACACAGGTGTCCCTTGATGCGAGGATCTTGTCCCTGTCTCTACCCACTCACCTTCATTCATCCACTTCTGATGCCTCTGGCTATCTCAGAAAGCCATTTCTCTCTGACGAGGAAACTAGAGGTGGCTCTCTTCTGTATCCACGGAATCTGTGGTGAGTCCAATCTGTGGATGTTGGATACTGGGGATACTGTACATATTTAAAAAAAATAAAAAGAACAGGGGAGAATAAAAAATAAAATAAATCCAATGAAACACAAGTAGTTTGCAAGGTGGAATTAAAGGTGGGTCTCAGGTCTGAAGACAACTGCTCTATGGCCTAATTCTGGTGATAGATGATCATGCCTGTGTGCCCACAGCTAGAAAATCCATGTGCCTCTCACAAGCAACATTTGCCCAGTAAATCAGCCCAACATGCTGCTAGATCAGATTGCCTCAGTGTGGAATGTACAAGTGTGGACAGTTCTGAAACTCAGCTTGCAATGAACATTTTTGGTCCCCAAATAGAAGTGACATTTCCTATTTATATAAAAATCTGTACTCTTCAGTTTTTCATTAGGAGCCAAATATCCATCTAGTTACAAAGAAAAAAAGGAAGAAACTGAAGAAACAGCTCCTCCTAGGATTTTTTAAAAGTTCATTCAATGGGAATGGCATAGCCAAGGGGGGGGGGCGGTCACAACAGTAAGTATGTATGGTGCTGCAACACACCATGTAATCACAGCCTCCCCATCACCACTGCAGCCATACCAGCAATGTTGCTCTCACTGACTGGCATGGCTACAACAGTGAGGGGGGAGGGGTCAATTACACAGCATGTTGTGGCACCACAAATACTTACTGTTGTGATCCCCCCTCTAGCTACTCAACTGGTCAATGGAATGTACTTTTTGCATGAACATGATTAGGAAAGCGGGATCAAAACAACATGGAACCACAGATGTCTTATTGCAGTGGTTCTCAAGCTTTTTGGCACTGGGATCCACTTTTTAGCATGACAATCTGTCCGGGACCAGCCAGAAGTAATGTCATGGCTGGAAGTGCCATCATTATTACACCAGAGCCTGCTGCTTTCCTGGGATAGCAGCAATAAATTGGATTATTTCTCAGGGCTCAATCCTAACCTGGAGTTAGGCCAGCACAGTTAGGCACACTCTGGCCAGCACAAGGACCACCATAAAGCACGTTTGGACCACTCTCCGAGTCAGGGAGGATGGTGCATGTCTGTGTGCTTGCCTCTCTGACTCTGAGAGTGGTCTAAATATGCTTTACAGTGTCCCTTGTGCCCAGTACCATACCTAGGGTGGAGCCTGAGGAGTACCCGCTCCAGGCGCCGTGCTAAAAAGGGGCGCAGGATTGCCCCCAGCTCCACCCGTTTTGGAGGTGACTGTCTTTGCACCGCAAACAGCATGAAGACAGTCGTCTCCAGGCTTTCCCTGAAGGAGGGGGTGCTCATCGCTTCGTGTGCGCCCCCTCCTCCAGGGAGAAGACTGAGGAGACTGCCTGTGCACTCACGGTACAAAGGCAGTCTCCTCCGGGCTCTCCCTGAAGGAGGTGCACTGCTGTTTGCATGAACATAAGAACATAAGAAGAGCCCTGCTGGATCAGGCCAAAGGCCCATCTAGTCCAGCTTCCTGTATCCCACAGTGGCCCACCAGGCGCCCCAGGGAGGCATGAAACAACAAGATGCTTGCATCCCGTTGCCACTCCCTTGCACCTGGTACCAGTAGCCCACCACCTTTGCAAGGAGGTTGCACAATCCATCATTGCCTATAGCCCACGATGGACCTTTCCTCCAGAAATCTGTCCAATCCCCTCTTAAAGGCATCAAGACCAGATGCCATCACCACCTCCTGTGGCAAGGAGTTCCACAGATTAACTACCCGGTGGGTAAAAAAATACTTCCTTTTATCTGTTTTAACTCTCCCAACCCTCAGCTTTAGTGGATGCCCCCTGGTTCTGGTGTTTTGAGAGAGGGAAAAGAACATCCCTCTATCGACTTTATCCCTTCCATGCATAATTTTGTATGTCTCAATCATGTCCCCCCTCAGGTGCCTTTTTTCTAGACTGAAGAGCCCCAAACGCTGCAGTCTTTCTTCATAAGGGAGGTGCCCCAGCCCCGTAATCATTTTTGTCGCTCTCTTCTGCACCTTTTCCAACTCCACTATTATATGTCCTTTTTGAGATGCGGCGACCAGAACTGGACACAATATTCCAGGTGTGGCCTTACCATTGATTTGTACAATGGCTTGATAATATTGGCTGTTTTATTCTCAACCCCTTTTTTAATTACCCCAAGCATGGAATTGGCCTTCTTAATTGCTGACGCACACTGGGTCGATACCTTCATTGAATTGTCCACCAGCACCCCGAGATCTCTCTCCTGAGCTGTCACAGACAGCTCAGAACCCATTAGCCTATAGGTAAAGTTTTGGTTTTTTGCCCCAACGTGCATCACTTTACATTTGTCTATGTTGAAACGCATCTGCCATTTGGCTGCCCATTCCCCCAACTGGGAGAGATCCTTCTGGAGCTCTTCACAATTGTCTCTGGTTTTTACCACCCGGAAAAGTTTTGTGTCATCCGCAAACTTGGCCACCTCGCTGCTTATCCCTGTCTCCAGGTCATTTATGAATAAGTTGAAAAGCACGGGCCCCAAGACAGATCCCTGGGGCACTCCGCTTTTCACCTCTCTCCATTCTGAAAATTGCCCATTGACCCCCACTCTCTGTTTCCTGGCCCTCAACCAATTCTGGATCCATAAGAGGACCTGCCCTCTTATTCCCTGACTGTGAAGTTTCTTCAGCAGTCTTTGGTGGGGGACCGTGTCAAATGCCTTCTGAAAATCCAGGTATATGATATCCACAGGTTCACCCACATCCACGTGCCTGTTGACCTTTTCAAAGAATTCCAAAAGGTTTGTGAGGCAAGACTTATCCTTACAGAAGCCATGCTGACTTTCCTTTAGCAGTACTTGTTCCTCTACGTGTTTTAGGATTTTATCTTTGATGAGGCTTTCCACCATCTTACCCGGAACAGACGTTAGGCTGACAGGCCTGTAGTTTCCAGGGTCCCCCCTTCTCCCTTTTTTAAAGATTGGCATGACATTGGCTATCCTCCAATCCTCTGGTACCATGGCTGTTTGAAGGGACAAGTTGCATACTCTAGTTAAGAGGTCAGCAACTTCGTTCTTTAGTTCCTTAATTACTCTTGGGTGTATACCATCTGAGCCTGGTGACTTATTTATATGTAGTTTATCAATTTGATCTAAAACATCTTCTTTATTAACCAGTATCTGATTTAATTCCTTCGTTAGGAAGGGCTGTTCAGGCTGTGGTATCTGCCCAAGTTCTTCTGCTGTGAAGACGGACGCAAAGAATTCATTTAATTTCTCTGCAATCTCCAAGTCCCCTTTTATCTCCTCTTTCCCTCCCTCACCATCCAGTGGGCCAACCGCCTCTCTGGCAGGTTTCCTGCTTCTAACATACTTGAAGAAGCTTTTATTATTCCCTTTTATGTTGCTAGCCATGCGTTCCTCAAACGCTTTCTTGGCCTCCCGTATCACCTTCTTACTTGTCTTTTGCCAGAGTTTATGTTCTTTTTTATTCTCCTCACTGGGGCAAGACTTCCATTTACGGAAGGAAGCTTCTTTGCTCTTTACAGCTTCTCTAACTTTGTTTGTCAGCCATGCAGGCACCCTCCTGGACCTTGTCGAACCCTTCTTTCTTTGCGGTATACACTTCCGCTGGGCCTCTACTACTGTTTTTTTAAACAGCCTCCACACAGCCTGGAGGGATTGGACTCTTTTTACCTTCCCTTTCAATTTCTGTCTAACTAGTCTCCTCATCTGAGGGAAATCTGCCCTTCGAAAGTCAAGGGTTCTTGCGTCAGATTTGCTCTGCACTCTTTCCTGGACATGCATGGCAAAACCAATCGCAGCATGGTCACTGTTCCCCAATGGCTCAGTAACACTTACATCCCTAACTAGGTCCCGAGTACCACACAATATTAAATCCAGAGTCGCCTGTCCTCTGGTCGGCTCCATGACTAGCTGCTCTAAGGCACAGTCATTCAACACATCAAGGAATCCGGTCTCTCTTTCTTGACCAGAGCAGCAGTTGACCCAGTCAATATGAGGATAATTGAAGTCCCCCATGATTACAATCCTGCCTCTCTTGGTCACTGCCCTGATTTGTTTCCTCATTTCAAGGTCACCTTCAAGTTTTTGATCGGGAGGACGATAGCACACCCCCACTATTACATTGCTCTTACGGCCTGGTAGTTTAACCCATAGTGACTCCATGGTGGAGTCCGGCCCACCTTCAGTTTCTACTCTGCTGGATTCTATCCCTTCTTTGATATAGATGGCCACCCCTCTGGGGAGAACCCATTTTATCATTGGGGGAGCGCAAACAGGCAGTGTGTGACATCATTGCCCCAGGGTGCTGGGGTAGGATGTTATGGCTCCCTTGTGCCAGCCAAATTTTGCTGGCCTAACTGTGCTGGCCTGTCTCCAGGTTAGGATTGTGCCCTGAGTTGTTTTCCAATAGCAAAGTGAACCAGAAAAGAAAAATCCTATTTACAACTTTGACATAGCAAAACAACCACACAGCCCTCACTCTCCCCATATTTTCAATATGGCTACCCTAGGTGCATTGTGACCCACCTAAAATTGGTTGTGACCCACTGGTGGGTCCTGACCCACAGTTTGGGAACCAGTTTTATTGGGTACGAGAGAGACAGTTCAAACTGGAGAAAGCTTCTGCCGATTGTTACACTAATCCTGTGAAACTCACATCATCTTTCAAGACTATATGAAAAATCTGGGTATAATCATGCATATGTATCACAGATCAGGATTGCTTTTTTGGAGTGTTTCATCCATGTTCAGATGTACATTTGGTGGTGTAGGAGGGAAAATGAGCAAATAGACTGAAGGAATGGAACATTGTGGCCAGTTCCATGCATCCAGTGTGTGTAAGAAACTCAGACATTTGGGGGGGGAAAATTGAAAATTCCCTATATTTTCCATACAAGATCAGATGATTTGAAACTCCAAAAATTGGGGAGAAATTTGGATGGAGAGAATTTGTTTTCAAGGATTTCTCTTGAATACCAGTGCTGTAAAGAACAGGCCTGTCCTTAATAGTTAATGCACAGTTTGTTTGTTTGTTTGTTTGTTTGTTTGTTTGTTTGTTTGTTTGTTTGTTTGTTTAAAACATTAACATCCAGTGGTATCACTGAATGCAGCCTGATATGAGTCTCCTGCCCTTATTGTGGTGCTAGAGACTGGAGCTCCATAATGCGTTTGGTGATGGAAGGGCCCTCCCACCTGCCATTGCCTCCAATTGGCTGCAAACTGTGGCACTCTGAAAGCAATTGGTGGTGATGCAATGATGTGATGATGTCATCATGTCTCTGCCAGCTTACTTCCTGGTGCTGCAATTCATACCTGAGCACCCAGCACCTTTGATCCCCAGGTCCACCACTGCTTGTTCTTATGAGGGCAGGTGACATCATGTAGTGTGGGTGGGAGTGTTTGACACCTGTAAAGTGTGCTAGCAATGCCACTGTTAACACCCCCCACTTTGTCCAAAGCTACTCACAGCATTCCATTAAAAACATGTTTTCTACCATCAATTTGTGGGCACATCGATTTATAATTTAGAGATTTTCAAAAAGTGGCTCCACCAAATGACCTGAAACTTGCACTGTAAACAGTGTAAGGATAGACCTTTTCAGAGGTAGAGTTGTTTTGACTGTTTTGACTGTCCATCCATTTAAGAAATAGGGGCAGAATTTTGGGGTTTGGGGGGTCATTTTGTCCCCCCCCCCATCTGAAATGAAAGTTGCAATTTTGGCTTCCTATGTTAGGCCAGGGGCTAACCTTTCTCACTGAGTCAACGTTAAAGCTTTCAGGTACAATTAGCACCTATAATTATTTTTAAAATAATTGATGCGTTAGCACGTTGATGGGACTTTCCACGTCTATTTCCATTCAAACTGTTTCTTTGTAGGCTAACAATCTTTGGGGGACAGGTTAGGTGAAAACCTAGAGGATAACATATTTCTGTATGGTGGGAGGACAGGCATCACTGCAGTGTTGACCTGAGTGGCCCTGATGGTTGATTTTGCAAAGAGCAAAGAGTATGGTAGAATCAGTCTTGGCAATGGTGCAAGAACACAGAATGAGATTCAAATAATATTCTTCCAAATTAGCACCCTGGACACAGTCCAATAGCTACTGAAGAGTCATGCTTCCAGCTCAGCATAGGGTTCTCATAGTGGGGTGGGGGCTGGGGTTGATGGTTTTGCTCTGTTTCACATAGGAATTATCCTTCCAGCAACTTATGAAAGGTTATATCTGCTCTTATTGTGGGAGCAGAACAGCTATCTGCTGGCGAAGACAAATCAATACCATTTTTCCTCAAACTGTTCAAAGCTTATTCTAGGGCTGGGGGAGGGTGTGATTGAGAACTTGTGCAAATTGGGTTACATTTGAGCAACTCTTCCAGCTGAACCCCCTGAACTGGACAGCCTGCTCGTCCTTGAGCCCTGTCTCCCAGTCAGTCCCGGTTCCTAGCTTACGAAGGCACCTCCAGTCCCACTGCGAGGATGCTTAAGAAGTCTCAAACTGCCCTTCTGCCACAAGCCTCAGTCTGGGTTCGAGTTTAGTTACCCCCAGAGCGCAGTACCTCCCGGAGAAAGCACAGAGACCAATCTTAAGTAGAAGGATTTTATTTAGAATAAGGCATACAGTATTAAGAGAAAAGGCCACTCACACTGCGAGAGCAGTCGAGCTGTTCAGGGGCCCTTCCAGGTTTCAGCACCACAGATTACACAGAAACAAAAAGCCTATTCTACTTCTACCCTGGACTTAACACCTCACCAATCCTTGAGGAAGTTGGGCATAAACTCTCGCAGCATACGCCAGTTTACCAACAGCTTGTGCATACTGCCAAAGTCCATGGTGGAATAGACCAAGAACAAAGGAAAGTCTCCCCCAGTTATAGGACTTTTCGGGACCCCATGAAGGATCTTTGACCAATGACCAATGCAAGGTTACAAATTTGGATGACTTAACCAATTACATTTGATGTCACGTAGGCCCGGTACTGCCAGTTCTGACCCAGGTGTTGGTAATTTGGCATCTCCTTGCTATCTCCTGTCCAAGGACATTTGCAGCCAACAGGTCTCTTTAATCTTAAATTATTCCACAGCTATAAGCTTTGGTGTTATCTGCATTTCTTTTGCTAGTTAAAAAGGTTTCCTTTTCGAAGTGTGAATCTTAGAGCCTTCCCATGGCTTGGTTTTGTTCCCATACCAACTTTGATCTTTACTCTTCCTGCTTCAGGATGTGAAAAATAACTACATATTCCCAAGAAATTCTTCATTAGCTCTTTGTGTTGTCACAGAGGGCACCTCATCCTGTAGTACTGTGCTGACGAGAAGTTCAGTGTACAGAAACTCAAAAGGTGAATGAAAGTTCAGGCCTCAGTATATTGGAAGCTGGAAGCTGCAGAAGCCATGTCTATGAAAAAATAGGGTTTCTTTTTCAAGATGGTTATATAGCAGAGAAGGGTCAAGAAAAGAGTAAAAGTCAAACCAGCCCTAAGCTGCAGGCCTGACTCCATTTTGGAATACCGATTTGACCTTGTGCAATTAGGCCCATGCTGGAGGGAAAAGGGGGCAGGAAATCAACTTGACGGGGAAGGAAAACACAAAGCACTTAGTGCTTATCAGTCAGCCAAGGGAATTTTTGGGGAGGATCTGCAGAGCTGTGGACTCAAGGACACAATTGGGACAGCTTGCCTCCCCATAATTAGCACACCGCTGTGTGAGTTATCCAGTAATTCTTTCCCTGCTACCAGGCAGTGTCAATTGGCCACTGATTGAGGAGCTGGGTCTCAAGGGCTATAAAAATAACCCATAAGCCTTTGTTCGAGGTTCAGCGTTTTCTGGCTGTTCCAGTAGACACCTTCCTAATGCTCTGAGAGAGAGAGAGAGAGGCCTGTGGGATTCCAGCTACGCAGTCTGGGTAACATCAGTTTGTGGATTAAGAGCTCGGTAAAGTTAGTATCTGTAAGTGTAGGAGCTTAGGTTTGTTGTTTTATTGTTATGTGTTTACATCTCATGTATGTTTTATTTTGCCTGGCCTTTGGGCCATGTAACCCACCTAGTTGCAATCTTAATAAAGTCTTGCAAACTTTTCAGCTTGGGTGTGAGTACGTGTACATTCTGGGGAAGCGTTTGGGGTATTAGCTAAATCCTGGCCTGCCATAAGGCATGTTACTGTTGGCAGTTAAAGGACTGCTGGTTCCTTTTTTCTTTAGGCCAGCCAGGGTGCCGTCTCTGGGTTATTAGAGGCTGGTACTCTGGGGGGCAAGGTTTGCTGGGTAACTCTTCCTAGAGCTCCACAAGGAAAGGGTCAGAGGTTGCTTGGAGCTGGTGGCAGTTAGCAAATCCTTTATTGCCTAAAACCTCGTTGTAAAGTGTGCCTGCAAAAGCATAGTTACGTTGCAGGACATCTTCATCTGTACTCATGGTTAGTTGTGGAAGAGCCAGAAGCCCAACTTAGCAAACTTGTATGGCAAGTGCACAGGCTTCCAAGAACCTTGCACCTCTGTAGCATAGTAATTGTCTGCTACAGCCATGCAGAAGAACTTCATAATCCCCATGGCTGATTCTTTGCAAAAAGTCAAGAGGAATTCTGTCTTCAGCTCATTACAGGGGATGAAAAATAAGTAGCAGCCTGTATTAGAAGGCTGCAAAACACCTAATTTAGCTGTAGTAGCAGTCAAAGCTATACCAAAAATTCAGTTTTGCAAGAAGGGATTTTTTACTTCAAGAACTGCACTCTGGGGCCTCCTTCTGCAAATTCCTGAAGTAGGCAAACTGTGTGCTCAGTAAACAATGTGTGTATTTTTCAAGATTTTCCTGGGGAAGAGCAGCTTTTTTTCAACATTTCCATAGAAATTGATACTGCGCACCATGGATAATGCATGGATAGTGCAAAAGAAACTGTTACAATTTTAGTCCCAACAACGAACTAACGCATCAATTTCATCTCAAGAATATGGGAACAGTTTGACATGGTTCCAAACACATACTTACCTGAGAGGGGTACATGTTTCAAAATGCAACAGAAAAAAAGTGATGCGCTAATGCATCTATGGGAGGAAATGAAGATAACACAATAACACAAATGAAACTGGGGGGGGGGCTCCTGGGACTCCAAATTACCACTCAGCGATGGTGGCAGTGAAAGGCCAGCATCCTGGTCCAGCAAGCCCCAGCACCCTTCAACAGCAGGCGGTGCACACAATAGGCCTTCTCCTCAGGACCTGGCCTGACCTGCCGCAACGCAGAGGCTTGGCTGCCTGTGCCTGATGCGGTGTGGCAGGCACCTGGGCTGCCCCAGGCCTTGGTTGGACGCTTCGCTGTGTCTCACACCCCCTGCCTGGCTGACCTGTGGCCAGCCAGGCGTTCAGCCGACAAGTGGCTGGGGGGTGGGTTGGAGCGAGACCTCTGTAGGCCCCAGGCACCTGGCCCCCAGGGGAGAGGCACAACCGAGGGAAGAAAGGAAGGAAACCGGGAGAGGTATTGCTTTAAGGGAAGAGAGAGGTGGCAGAGACAGTGCCTATAAAAGCCCTGCTGGTTAGTTGTGGATGAGCCTCAGTCGTTCAGTCAGGCCCAGGCAGCTGTCCGGTGCAGATGCTAGCTTGCCTGTGAGGGAAGGTCTCCCACCCCAACAGCAGGGAGCAGGACCTGGGTGACGCCACCCCCCTGCCCCGCCACCTGAACGACTGAGGCTGCTGCTAGTGATGACACCAGTGTTGGGATATGTGCAACTCCGCCTGCTGTCCAGAGGGGGCAGTCTATAGAAACAATAAGGAAATGAATAACCAATGTGTTTTTTTTTCTCTCTATATGTTCCTCTCTGTGATTTCTAAGCAGAAGGCGTGGCCTTAACCAACAGCTTATTTCCCTGTTGTCCTGGATACACTGTAGTCTCTTTCCAGCTTGTCCTTGTAGCAGTGGGATGTGCCAACCCCTGGCCCTGCCTTAAGAATTAATAGGCACGAATTGAAGCCAGGGGGCGGGCTTAGCGGCCATGTTTTTACACTCAAAACAATGCTGATTCCAAGCATTTCAGATTGCTTTGCGCGTACTGGTTAGGTGGTTGCGCGTACTCCTGAAGTAAAAACTCACGAAAATAAAAACGTGTGATCGTGTAGAAACATTATTGGTAACCGTATTATGATTTAATATGCACTTACAAGGTTAAATTCCACATAATTATATTACTGAACACACCGGACGAAATGCTACTTGCTGTCTATTTAAACTCAGATTGCACTGTTTTGACAGACTTTTTTTTTGAAATCTACACGAGCAAAAATAAAACGGCCATGCCCCATAAAAAAAATGTCTGTTAATGTTCAGAATTTCATAAGTATTACAGTAGGAAAATTACATTAAAATCTCTTCATGACACAAGTAGTTGTCAATATGAGAGGAATTCTTTTTTACTTCTAGACTATTAAGAGTATTTTTTAACTTCTACACTCACCCCCCCCCCAAAGAAAAAAAACAAATTCTGTTAATGTTCAGTACTCACTGAACGGTCGTTTTATTGAACCGATGTAATGTGAATACATGAATCTTTCCGTGGAAATTAAATCCCGTTTTTCGTTCAGCGATTCGCACACCCGTATGCAGAACACGCAGGCATGCTTAAAGAGGTTGAAATTAACTTTTACACGCGTGCAGGGAGATTTTTATTCGAGAATTCGCGGCAATCCTCCTCCTTCGCGGCAATGATCTGAGTCAGCCATATTGTTCCGTCCGTTCCGTCTGTGGCTTCAAGAATATGACATCATGGCTTCTCCAGTGTATAATACCTCCATGGGATGTGCCAACCAGAGCTCTGAGGCAGAGCAGACATCTTAAGAACAACTAAGAAGCTCTGAGAGAGAGCGGCCATTTTGAACCACATACTGGCATGCAAGATCATGCAGCTATCTAGGGCATGATTTATACAAAGTTACAGGCATACCTCTGACCGGTTGTCAGAAGCTGTAAATATGTTTCAAGATATATATTGTGAGTAAACTGTTACAGTTTGAAACAAAGCTTTACTCTTGCCAGCGTATTTATTTTTTCTAGCAAGCAGCCTGAGTGAGAGTGAGAGAGAGACATCCTCTGCTGTACCAAAGACTCTGCTTTCCCCCATTACCAGTCAGGATTTAAAAACCCCATTAACCAGTGCTCTCCACAGAGCTCCTGAGCCCCTCTGGCGCTGCTCAGGCGGATGTTCACCCAGCGAGGTGCCCACTGCTTCAGACCCCAGGCAGAAATTATCGCAGTCAATAGAACACAAGCCCAAGAGAGCACATTAAAAGGGTCAGATCTAGTCAACGAAGTGGAAAAGGTGGTTTTTCAATTGGTGCTGAAATACAAGAGAGCTGAATGATGACATCAAGAACAGTAAAGAAAGTCAAAGTATCTAAAGATAACCTACTGAACATGACAGAAAGCAGAGATCACAAAAAGGCTGAGGTTCAAACATGCCAAGAAGCTGGAAAAGAAAAGTACATCACGGACAGTATTCAAAAGACATCCACAACAGGATCGATACAAGAAAAGGGTTAGGACATGACTGCAGAAATGGACACTCGAAGAAAGAAATGGAAAGTGTCATCCCAGCTGCACAGGAACAGGGAATTGAAACAAACAATGTCAAAGCGAAGATTTAGAAGAACAGTGACAACATCAAATGCCGACTTTGCAAGTGATGAAACAGTCGGCCATCTGGTCAGTGCCTGCCGCAAGCTCGCCTAAATTGACTATAAAAAAAATAACAGACTTGCAACAATGTTTCATTACGATCTTTGCAAACAATACACATTATTTTCACTCTGAAATTCATGGGATCCAGAAGCGTAGGGAGGGTGCCACAGGGAGAGGCGAGGGCAGTAGGTGTTGGCTGTGGCAGGGTGCAGCAGTGTAGAAAAACCTGTGCATTTTTGTCCCCTGCCCTCTCTTGCACTTGGATCGTTCCTAAATGGAGTGATTCCAGGCATGGGACCATGCCACACAGTGGGTGGGGAGGCAGCACTGGGGGGGCATGGCAACATTGCCCCACACACCCTGCCCCACCCAGGCGCAATGCGAGCCAACAACGGCTTGGATGGGATCATATACCTGATAAAATAACTGAGAACAACCAAGGAAGGATTCTTGGGGACTTCAGATTAGAAACACCTAGTTATAACAGTAGTTGACAAAGAGAAAAACCAAGTTTGGATCATCAGTATTGCAGTCTCTCCAATACTGCACAGATTGAAGACAAAGAGCTTCAAAAGAAGACTGCAGAAAAGCTACTGCAGAAAAGAAGACAAAGAGCATGAGATGGTTGCAAAACATCAAGGCCTGCAAGAAGGACATGGGTATCTCTGGGAGAAGACAGTCAATCGTGTGCAAATTGTCATTGGAGCCCTTGGAGCAGTGCCCGGAAGCCTGAAGAAACACCTTGACAGTTCCTGTAAGAGAGATAATGGAGAAAGCCCTTTCAGATTTTGCTGCTAGATAAACCTCAGAAAGCAAAAAGGCTTAAGTGGCAAACATCCCTTGCAAAGATGGAGAAGTGGACATGCCGTTTAAGGCACTAATGGCCCAATGGGTTCTGGGCCTTGCACTGACGGAACTCATATTCTGTTAGTGCAAGGCCTGGGCTGCCGCATGGCAACCACTGTGACGGCGCATGGTCTGGGGTTGCCAGCATAATTGGTCGTCAGCCGCAGGCAGGCACCAGTGATGTCTAGAGTCCCCACCAGAGTAGGAAGATTGGTGGAGGGGGAATTCCAGGGAAGGAATGAGGCAGGGATTGGGACCAGCCGGGGGCATGTGGAGGGTGGGCTGGCAGTGGTTACATTAGGGCACAATCCTAACAGCATGCATGGCCTGTGCTGTATCCAGTGCAGTTTAGGAGTAAGTTGGAGGTCACATCACGGGAAGAGGATATTTTCCCCTTACTCTGTGTTGAGCCCCAGCCTGCCCTATGGGGCTACTCAGATCTGTGGCTGCTGTGCAAATCCGAACAGCCCATGTAAGGCTGCGAGGCCTAAAAGTGGGGGTTAGGATACACTGCCATTCCCACCCCTTTTCGGGCCCAACCTGCCTCCTGACCAGAAATGCCCCTCCCCACCCTCAGAACTGCTGACCTACAAAGTTAAGAAGGGGATTGGGTGAACAATCAGTTAAGAACTGCTCCCTCTTTGGCGGTATTTCGGCGGGGGCTGAAGACCTTTTTATTTCAAAAGGCTTTTAGTTGCTGACAGGCTGGCTGGTCTTTGTATTCTTGTATTCTTTTATATTTCTGTTTTTTATGATCCATGGGATGACTGTTATTTTTATATTGTATTTTTATATTGTTTTTAATTACTGTTTTTAATTATGATGTATTTTTAACTTTGATTTTGTAATGCCGCCTTGAGTGCCTTCGGGCAGAAAGGCGGGGTAAACATTTAACAACAACAACAACAACAACAACAACAACTTGTGGCATCCCTTTAGCTTGCTGGGGATTCATCACAGCAGTGGGTGGGCTCTGATTCTCATCATTTCACCTCATCCAGCAGTGAAATCCAAAGAGCCCTGGCATTCTGAGTCTTCAGTGCTGTCAAAGACATTTTGAGGACCTGCCAGAAGTGGACTATTAAAAAAAATATATACTGTCTTTCTCACACACCCCACCTCCACTTGAGTCTTGCCTTATCTAAACCATGCAGTGCTAGACTCATGCCAGGAACTCTTTGACTCCTGTGTAAAAGACCGTAGGTGTCAACCTGCAGCCTTGCAAGCTGAGCAGGCAGACAAGCAAAGGGATATTGCAAATGTCTCCTGCTATTCTGCCTCTACAGACTGGTCTGGCAGCAGTGGCGTCTCTACAGGGAGGGCAGAGCTCTAAGTTTTGCAAGAAGCCTTACCTTGCAGTGGAAATCACTCCTTTCCTGCACCGTTTTAGCCAATCCTGACAGGGAACAGCAACATCTTGGCGTTGCTTACTGGCTACAGCAGCAAGGGAGAGGAGGGATTTGCATGACAGGGTAAGGCTTCTTGCAACACTTAGAGCTCTGCCCTCCCTGTAGAGACGCCTCTGTCTGGCAGCCCTTCAAATCTGTCTGCCATTAGCAATGTTCAGATTGTGAACCATGAAGGAAATCCAGAGTTTCCTGGAAGATTGTGCCCCCTCTGCTGGAATCAACCTGTCATGAACCCAGGAGGGTCCACTGGGCCTGTCTCCATCTTGCCTGAGCAGACCAGTGTCCCTTCCCCTTCCCCCCTCTCCCCAGACAGTGGGAACTGAAGCTCTAGGGGCTGTTTTGTCTCCCTCTGATGGCCTGGAGGGGGATAAAAACTGTCTCTAGGAAGGGAGCTTTTCTTGCAGGCAAGGTCAGCTCCCAGAGATAGCAACATTCCATTGAGTCTCCCGGCGGGGAGGGAGAGAAGGGGAGCGGGCGGGGTGCTGTGTGTGTGTGTGTGTGTGTGTGTGTGTGTGTGTGTGTGTGTGTGT